>JAJMAB010000018.1:0-188283 GCA_030564825.1 Ogataea sithepensis | reverse complement strand
GCCCCTGCTGCCCCTGCTGCCCCTGCTGCCCCAAGTTCCTGGCTGTGCTGTCCACGGTGCCTGTGGCTGTGTCCCGGCGTGTGGGTGGTGCACTGTGGACAGTGGGCTGTTTCAACAATTTATAATATATGTACACGTCGTCGATGGAGATATTCCACGATGCTCTCGGGAGTCGGAGTTGGCCTGCGCGGCCGCTTCCTCTCTCGCATTCCCTTAAGAATTACAACCTGGGCGGCAGCGGCATCTTGCGGTGCGTACAGTGTAACATGTTAAAAACCTCTGTTCCACCACCAGCTTGTCGACCTTGTTGTTAGTTCAGCATATTAATTATATATACAATTAATTATATGTATATGTATTATATTAATCACCTTATACTCATGTGTATCGATCCTTGTTGTACATGGGTTCCATTGGTGCCCGATCTTTCCTTCCTCATCGTTCCATTGGTCTTACAATCATCCATTGATCCCACATATGCGTCGCACCACCTGTTCTTTTTTTTCCCTCCCGTATAACCTTTTTTCCACTCGTTCCATCATTATTCCACCCATGTGCTCACTTTACTGGTTCAACAATTAATCTCACGGCTTATGTATAGATCGATCCACACAAGGAACCACGATCTGGTGATATGCATCGCCCGCCCACCTCACCCCCTCTCCCTCTCCCTCTCCCAAAATTGGATTCTCTCGTCTTTGAGCCGTTCTCAGCAATTTGCCTCATCCTTTGGGCCAAGGGCTTCTGGCAGGTTTTCCTTCTCCTTCTTTAGCCTTCTCGCTCTTTGCCCCGGAGCTATACCGATTTTCCCCTCGGCCAATCGATGATATGCATATATATATATATAATATATTATATATATATAGATATTTCAATATTTCAAAATGAGATCAGCTACCGTCCGTTCAACAACATTTAAACATACCTAGTATATATAAATATATATATATATATATACTTCTGTAGACGCCTCCAGCCTTTGTCATTTCAATTCCCAAAGATACCGTACCATCATTCTCCAATAAAATATTAGCGCTTTTTTCTTCGTTTCACCTATATGATGATTGATCTCTGCGTCCTTCATCCCTCATAAAATAATTGGATCATATGTATGTATATATATATATATATATATAATATATACACGATCCAGCTGCAATAACCACTACCGACTACAATTGCTTACCCCAAACCTTCCTTGATCCATGCTCAAAGCTATAGAACATCAGTTGGCATGATTGGTAGCTTCAATTCAATTCAATTGTTGAACAATCTGTTCATCATTTCAAAGTATTTTTGATGTTTCAACTCGCACCACCCAGTCTTCCAGATAACGATAACCGGCGCAGTTTTTCCGGGATAGCTCAGCTCACCGAGCAATTGACGGCGATGGCAGCCGGCCAACTGGTACTACCTTGCGCCCACTGGCTACTAAGCATCGATCTACAGCATGTATATTTCAAAAACTATTTGTGTTTGTCAGACTTCAATCTCTGTCATCGTCCTACCCCACATTTCACATACGTGTTCCGCCAATTGTTATTATATCCCGCAAATTTCAATCGGATGTAAGCCTGTAATTAACAGAAGGCCAATTTGTTTTTTTTTACCTTTGGTCCTTTTTTCCACCCTCATTATACTGATGATTCATCCTGATTACCTAATCTCATTTCCATAAGTAGTTGGAGTCATCCAATATTTACGTGTATGACTTTGTATCGCCATATGATGAACCATTATCTCTAGGTGCAAATAACTACATCACTCAATTGACCACATATTTCTAATTGAACTCATATCATTGAAACTCAATTGAGGGAAATTATCCCATGCTATAGATGGGAGGAATATGGTCGAAGTCTGTACATAGGAATGGATAAAAGGAACTAGGAGCCATTTTTTGCACAGCCAGACAGCTCGCTCGTTTAAACCTGAGGTGACCGGAGAAATCCTCAAAAAACTAATAAACTATAGCTTGAAAGAACGAATCATTGCAAATGTGTGCAATAATTAATCTCCTCGATCCGGGAAAAAACCCAAAAGGACGCGTCGATGGTGGAGAAAGCAAACAAAATTTGAAACAGGGCCAAACGAATAATTGCTTCAAACTTCCGATCGAGATCTGGATTTTTCTGGGGGATGACTCGTATAAGGTATTCGACCTTTCAAACAATCGCCGACCATCCGATCCGGGGCAAAAAAATAACACAAAAAATACAACCAAAATACAAGTAAGCGAAACCCAAAATTATTATATATATATATACAGCAGGTGAAATCAAGTTGGTCAGAAGATGATTATTATAGAGAACGAACTGTAAATATAATGGCTGACGATAAATTTTGTTAGCGCTTAACTATGGGAGAGATATCAACAGGTTTTATAATTATCACTAGCCACTTATACTAACCGATACCTGTCCAACCTGCCTTCATCGACTGTATATATCTACTATTTGGAAATCTGCAAGACACTTCTTTTATTGACGATGATGACTAACAAATCCAAATGATCTCTTCTTTTTCCTGATTGTTTGTGTGAGAGACTGTTTTAGTTTACGAATCTTAAAAGACGTTTAGAGAGTGCCGTCAAAATACAATTGAGCTTCAATTTTTGATGATCTAGATGTTATTACAGTCCTCCAAACTCACATGGTCGACGGTAGACTTATTGCAATACATATGCGGTTCATGAGGCGACACGAGAGATTCTAATCCGTCACAAAAATACAGTGACTATCATTCTATCATATTTTGAGATTCACTCGGTACAACAGTCTCGACGGTCACAGTTAAACTACATCTTGGCCCCGATTAACTCGTCACAACGGCTTAAAGAAAAACTTAGTCCCTGAGATCATCTCTCTGTCGCCTGGTGATACAAAGAGGATTGATTTCTCTGAAACAAAACAAAATGAATTAATTATAAGCAGATGCTAACCTTATGACTGATTAATGCTTTGCTTCCAGCTGATCTGGTGATTGACCCATTTTTCCTGTTCCTTTTGCCCTAAAGCAATTGAATCTTCAACACCCAAGCATAACTCTGTCTCTAGGGTATCTATACTAGTAAACTCCTAAACTATTAATCTTTTCCCATTCTATCTGGTGTTCTCTTAGAAGTTTCCTCATTTTGTAGCAGACTTCTGGCCCTGCTGAGCCACACATTTCAGATGTTTTATGATATTTGTAATACTTCTAAAACACGGCTTTATTAACATGAATAAACTGACAGATTTTCTGTCTCAATTGTAAAAAATTGATTTTTTTTTAATTCCAGTTTAGTTTCATAGTATCATATGAGATAATTGTAGTTGGTTGCTATTAACATTTTCTTGAACAGACCCTTGATGATAGCATTTGCGGATCAAAACCGTTGTCAGGAAAAGTGGAGCGACAAATCAGTATCTGACAACTTCGCTGGCGTGCCGTATCCTACTCTTTAAATCACTCTTTAAAGCAAACGTCAAACAGATGGGAGCATTGGCACAAACCATCAGGAAGCGGCAATCGGTTGAATAAAATGATCAACCTAGTGGGGATAGATTTAGAGTATTGCAAAAGACAACATAATCTTAAATTCAAAATCTGACCTGCGTAGAAAGTTATCGCTAATCATTTAAGAGCAAACCGGTTTTCGTTCTCATCAACCTTATTGTTGTAACGGGATACTTCTCTTTTGTAACATCTCTCAGATCTTCATCTTCTCGGCCGTAGTCACATCTAACTGTTTGTGGGTACGCCGGCTTGTCACCGAGAAGGTAAGGGTACTCTATGTAGTGACTTAAGACCGTAATTTCTTGATTATGCTCCAAGGAGGTCTTGGCTCGATGGACCTAAGTTCAAAACGATATTCTGTCTTACATTATTCCCTGCTTCCGCTTCACTGTTCATGACTTAACAAGCCTAATAAACTCAATGGAATAAGTTCTAATTTGAAACATTTTATTTGAATAGGATGAATCGAGTTATGTAAAATGACCTCAGTACTAGCTGAGATTGGTCATTATACTGTGTATTCTGTATTCCTAAGTTCTGTAACCGAGTCCCAAAATCCTAATCGTCAGAGTTCCAAGTTCCAAACTCTAAAGATGATATCGTCATCACTTACATAATAAACGACTAAGCCAAAAAAATTTCTTATTCATATATATCATCATTTATATACGATATATATATATCAACTATATGTCAGATTGTTGCGAGTATACGTATTTTGGCTTCTTGTGGTCCAATGAACCATTACGTAAAAAGTTAGGATTCAGGAAACGTTGAAAAGATCTCCATCACCGAATATTGATGGCGCTGAATATCTCATCAAACTCTAATAACTAAAGTAGATGTCAAAATTTCTATCTATAGATCCACACGATGCCCGCAATTCAGAAATCAGGCCGCATTAATGATGTGGGTTCGGCTGGGGGCAACATAAAGTTAAAGTTTTCATTTTATTTCAAAGTGGTGCAAACAAATCAGTCCCTTTCTTTTTAAATTCCCATTTGTCTAAACTTTGAGATGGGATGTTCGCTCTTTGTGTTTTTATTTTGTTTTTTCGGAACAAAAGGCTAGAAAATGATTCAACTGCATTCAATTCTTTCAGCTCGCCTGGTGATGGTCTTATCAGGATGGAACGGTTAACCCTCTTTCATCCACCCCCAAGTAGCTCATATAATATATACAGAAGTTGCGTAATTAATGAGGCTACAATAAAAAAAAACAACCGAACCTTTGAAAAGAGAATGCCCAATTTGTCAATTTGGGGGCGTTGCCGGAGAAGAACTTTCTACAACAAATTGGATCAATTTCAGACCTAAAGAACAAGCCATAGAAATTTACAATCTCCTGTGACAAGAGGATCGTCTTTGCGTTTGAAAAAATCGATATATATTATATATATTATATATATATATATATATATCCTGATCGATCATGTATAGGAGCGAGTACGGACTTTTTGCAGATCCAGTCCAGCTCTTATACAGCATGTATGGCTTTAAAATGCTCTTAGTTATGTGCATGTGTATAACTTCAAATTAATTTGTTGTGGTCAGAGTCGATGCGAACACATGTGCTAATTAATATATATATGTATATATATATATATATATAATACATACATGCAGATATCCCTCTGTAGACGATCATTACAGTACTCAGTCAATCTGGGCACAGTATATTAATGGCTGTCAGCAGATCGGGATTGTATTTTAAGTTAAGTGCAATTGAATGTACCCACTATATACATATACATGTGTATAATATATATATTATATATATATATATACTAGCTTGTTGTTGCATTATCAGCAAATCAAAGCCGTAGGATTAGAAATCTCCTCTAAAAATAATTTCCTATCCCAACTTAATTCTTGCTACAGTCTAGATCGTAACTTCCAAGCCTTTTCCATAATTTGTGGGACTGGCAGGCAGACAAAAACATATAATGTTATCGATCAAGATGCTCAAAAGAAAGTTAAAAAAAAACTTATGGCAAATAAATTTGAAAACACCAACGGAACAAAATTTACTAAAACGAACTACTGAGTTGATGGCAAGCTTTCCCTGGTTCGATTTTATATATACAATATATATATATATATATATATATACAACAGATTTGCATGTAAATGTATGTGCTGCCAGGGCCATGAAGAGGCTTCAAAAATCATCGATATAAGGTTTTCATAAGCGGTGGAAAGCGAATAATTGAGCATGTATTATATTAATTATATATTTTATAGGTGTCACAGTGAGAATAAGGTGATTTGGGGCTCAGCTAGCAGCCAGAAAACTTGTATGAGAGAGGGTTAGAGTTATTTAAGCTCAAAAGCCTCCTCTAGAGATGGAGCAAGTTCTAGTGACCAAAACAATTTTATCATTGCAAAAAAGAAAGTACTTTGCGGCAAAACCCGTGAGAATTGCTGAAAATACAATATATATATATGTATATATATATATATGCCTACAATTAAAGGTTGATCGATTGTTAGCCGTTATAACCGTATATTCGTGATCACATTTGAATTCATATATATATATATATATATAGAAGGTGAAATCAAGTTGGACAGAAGATGTTTATTATAAAGAACGAACGGTAAATATAATGGCTGACGATAAATTTTGTCAGCGCTTAACAGGTATTATCACTATATATATATATATTTAAATGATGTCCCCCCTGGCAGTTCCTACGTACTCCTTGTTAAATCTGTCCTCTTTCCCTCCTTTCAGTCCCTCTGTTGATGAATAATTAAATTGCGCATGGAGGCTCCAGCCGTATGGACTTTGGACTTTGGAAACCGATATACCGAATCTTGATCGAGATATAGCATATATATTCTACATATAGGCATGTGAAAACTATATGTCATATCAAATTGATATGGGTAACGCTATAGATATATAATACATGTATAAAAAGGAAAATTTAAATGAAGATCGATATATGTAACCAGAGAAGAGAGAAAGGGGTCAAAAAAAGTCGAGATCTCTATAAAACTTTGCGAATCCGTTATATTACAATAGTGACCGATTTAAACTATATATATATATATATATATATGCTGCTCCAAAGAAACTCAGAGAAGCCAGTCCGTAAGTTGTAACTTGTACGGCTGATATTTAGGGACATATATAATTTATATCTATAAAAGCAGCATGGCTATAAATTTCTGAACAGATTATGCCAAATTTTGTGATATGGAAGTTCAGGGGAAGATGTCCAACACCTTAACAATTTGCCATGAAGTAAATCAAGAGCTCATATAGATACTAGCATAAGGTAACATCCAGTGTCCATGAACTGGTTGCTCAAAATTGACAAGTTTATATCTCATACAAAAGGGCTACGTGGCACTGTGTTTGACAGCTGTAGCATGGTGTTGACAGAAGGCCACTGAACTATATATATATATATATATATATATATATATATATATATATAATATATTCGTGGCAGGAAAGCTATAGGGAGGCGCGGGACTAACTATTTGGGCAGGGGCTGGCCTTGGCCTTGGCCTGCGGCGCTTGTATCTGAATGGAAAATTTGAAACTTTGACTTTGACCCGTGGCTGTGTTGCCATAGGCGGCGGCGGGGAAGACGCGGGTGGATTGCAGTCGTTCTTGCAAGATCGAACAACACACAAACGTCTTTTCTGCGCAGAAAACTTGCGTAGAACAATAGGGACATATGACACGCTATAAATTGGTTGCGGCACAGTATACTATATAATATATTATATAATTAAGGCCACAAGCACGAACGAGCTCTGAAAATTATTAACGTCTCCGATAAATTATAATTATACTTAATAATTGATACCAGCGACAATGTTAGTATATATATATATATATATATTATATATATTATATATTATACCTTCTCCAACCCATATATTGCGGGCAATTGTGTCGTGTTAATTGTGCGAGCTTCTGCAATTGTTGAAACCTCATCCTCTTGAGATAAGCGACTTTTTTGGAAGCTTGCTATATATAATATATAGGGCTCTTAAGCGGGCCGAGGTTCTAACAGATTTTCCTATTATATGTATATATATATATATATATGCCCTTTATAGGCAAAAGGATGTCCCCACATGGATTATTCACATACCGCCGTGTGAGAGTAAATAATAGAACAAATAATATATTACGGCCACTCGTTTTGTGGAATCCTATAAATAGTCGCGGCAAGTCGTCTCACGGTGTTTTGTCGTCGTAAAGTACTGTCTTTTTTCTAATGAACAGTTCTGTTACGTAAGAGCGGCTTATTTCCTCTAAGAAAAATCTTTTTGTTTGGAGAACTCAATTCTTTACAAAAGAATTAGTTTTTCACGCAAGTTTTGACCCTATACTCCATCAAATATCTTTACCAGTTAAAACTAACTTTATCTGTATATTAATATATCGACAAAGATAATTCTTAAATATAAAGTCAATTTTTTAGATAGACAGTAAGTTGAATGGAAAAATGCTCGTAATTAAACACAAAAGCAGTTTCTCCAGAGAAAAGGTAGAACTCCCATGCAAACAACAGTTTTTACGTAACAGAGCCGTTCATTGAGAAAAAGACAACACCGTGAGACTTGCTGCGACGATATATATATAATATAATATATTATATGAATTTATTGGGTGAGCTGGAATTGCAGATTGATCGGAGGGGATTGGGGAATTTGAGGATGTGATGAGCCAACCAAATTTACTAACTGCATGTAAGTTCTAGCTCTTATATGGTTCGAAAAAGTTACACCACACAAGCTAGAGGGTTTAGTTTAAATTCATAAGAGTAGTTTATCCCATGATGACAATTTCTGAAACCCTGTATGATAATACGCTGCTATAAAATATAAGTTAAAATTGTTATATTAAAGAATACGTGTCAGTTATAACATTTGGTGCGAGGCGAACGGTATAAAATTGAAAATTCAGAGCAATTAGTGATCGATGAGGTGTACCTTGGAATAAATTCGTGTTTAATGTCCCAGTCAGGTACGGATCGACGATATCTATAATCTATATATGTTATAAATTATAAATTATAAATTTAAATGGCTGGTGACGAAGTCAAACGGTGCCATCGAAATGGTCTAATATAGGAACAAACAAGATGTGCACCTACAAGGATTCCTCGCGATATTGAAGGCTTCCCACGTAAACTTCTCACGGATCCCCAAGTTTGCAATGCCTTTCAGCTTACAATTGTTTATTACGTACACCTTACAACTATAATTTTGATACCGAACACCACAAAACACGGCGGGTGATCACCAATTCTTGATGTTTCTGGCGGCTGCAAATAATATATATATATATATATATATAGCGTTACCTGGCCATGTATAATGTCTGCGGTTAATATTATTCATTACAAACAGGGTGTACCAATTTATATAAAGAATTCTTTTTTATGAAGATTTATTTTTTTCCTTCTTTGTTTTGTTGTTGTTGTTGTTCCGAGAATGATTTAAAATGTGCACGAGTGCCAGCAAGTGGAAAAATATAAATGATTGCTATATAGATCGATATATATGGATTAAATTCGATCTATATAAAACCTGGAAGATAGAAGGCATACGATGGAACGGAGTTTCACGAGGTGATACGATTTGAAAAAAATGCATATTTCATATTTCAGATTGTTTTATTTCACCTCTGTCCCGTTTCACGTCGAAGTTCTAATAATAGCGCTCCCGCACCCTCTCAATCTCATGTAAAAATTTATATGCATGCACATATATATATTATAAGTGAGGGTGAGAGAAGCGTTTCAACATCCGGGAGGAAGAAAAAGGATTATAAGATTTTATATATATTATATATATATATATATAATATATAAAATCATATATATATAATATATATATTATATCTCGAATTAAAGCGCAGCGCCCCATGACGGATGGCACTGAAGAAGCGTACGATGTGCCTTATATTATAATTTTTAACTGCTATATATATAATAGCTTTTATGTACAGGGTGCGTATAACTTTCCCGAAGGAAGAATATTAAAGGGTTTCTCGAGGAACCACGTAAGGCATGGTTGAATTCTCCTCCCGCACCATGTATACTATATATATATATATATTAATGGGCGTGTTCCGGGGAACCCACCACCACAGTCCATCTGATTGCTGTGCAAATTATTTAGCTATAAGGTCCAGTTGGCAACTGGCAAGTGGCCGCTGGCAAGCAAGCAGTCGGCCACCTGCTGTATGTACCGCGCGTGCCAAACCACACTCTAAACCACGCCAAAATTCAAAGCCAACGCGGTGGCCGTCCGGCGTCAGGCCAGCCGTGAAAGGAAACCGTGAGTTGGAACTTGGAACTTGGAAGTGGCCCAGCGAGAGGTGCGAATTTCGCAATGGGTGGCCGTAAGTGTAAAGGTAAACGCACATATTTCGCTGTACTGCAGGCGAGCGAGCCAAAAACAAAAATATACACGTAACTCTATCTGCAAAAGGCTACTTCCCTACGTTTCTTGTCAAAATTCAATTTATACTTCAATTTCCCCCTATTTCTAACACCATCTTTCTTTTGTGCTCCTCGATCTCTTTTTAATCACCTTTTCCTTCTTCTCCGCCATCGACACAAACGAACACTCTTGTCGAAACCTTAACACTTGCCCGTTTCCAACTTCAACACCATCTTTCCGATCGCTTCCCTTAACTTCTTATATAAATAAGCAGGCTATTTCATTAGAGTTGCTTCTTCCATACAACACTATAGAGTCTGTGTCCACATTATACCATCGTTCTAAAGACGTACTCATTCAATTAGACAAGATCTGGCAACGTCTGAATTAGAAGCTGGCTTTCCATATCAAGACTTCGTTTGCCACGTGTTTTTTTTCCTGTCATTAATTTCACCTTAACCATTAAAGCACGCACATCTCAGATTCTTTTGCTTGATCAGTTTTGCTACTTTCAGTTTTTGTTTCATTTCTCCTAGAAAACTTATAACTACACATCCTGCTGGCACTGGTCGGTCTCATTTTCTTATTTGAATTTGTTTCTTAAATTAAAGAGGTTTACACAAAATTTTTTCATCTAGTCATTCGTTGATCAATTTGAAACGGTTACATACAACTCTCACTTCACGAAACTTCGCAAGTTGAATCAAATCATTCGTTTCAGTTGATAATTCGACTTTTTTTTATAGTTACCCGTTAAACATTCGTGTTTTTTTCTGATTCAATAGTTATCAACGATATACAGTGTCACTGATCGATATTATTGTCACTAAAACAATATTTTCAGCTTACAATTGCTGCCTCCTTTTCTTATTAAATTTTCCATATCTGCTAATTATCAACCAGCAACGTCAAAATGAATCCACAGCTAGGAATGCACGACCAAAATTCTCGTCCATATACGCAGCAGAACTCTCGACAGTTCCGTCGAAACCCTTCACTGTCTCTGCAAGTGTCTCCAGAAGCAAGCCTTCATCACGCGTATGCACATCACATGCCTAATGGTACTCAGATAATAAATGTTCCAATATCCCAGGTTGTGCCTCCGTCTCCTACAACGCCTTTTGATATCAACTATGCCAAAACTATGTTACCTCGTCAGCTACTTGTCAGTTCTCCCTTCACGCATTCCCCATCAACGATGAACGGAGGCTCGCTGCCTCAGATGTCGCCTGCTCCAATAAGCCCGTCTGGCGATAGATTTTTAGTAAGACAGCACTCCGATCAACATTTGTACCAACACCATCCTCACCAGTCACAACAGCAGGCATCTTTACAACATTACCACCAGTATCAATCACAGCAACAGCAGCAGCAACCTCAGTTTGCTTATTCGATGTACAGTGCGATGAATGGCTCCAATTCGTCTTTGTCTAACTATGCTCCTCCAAATACAAGAACGTTTTCTCTTCCAAGTAGAAGAAGCTCTTTTTCAAAGAATTTAAAATCCAAGTTAAATCAAGTGAGTAGGACAAACGGTGTTTCCGCAAATAGTTCGACCAGTGAATTGGCCAACGTTTCTGAAATTGATGATACCCATTCTTTGCTTCATGAGACTGTTTCAAGTTCAGGTTTAGAGGAGGCCACAGAAGTTGATGAGACTGAGTATCAACCTTCTTACAAAGACGATAAAGATGGAAAGCAGAAGCAGCAACAGCAACTTCCTGTACAAGCATCGGCTTCCATGAGAATTCCAATACATACCAGATCGTTGAAGTTCTTGGGTCTACGAGCTGATATTGAACTACGAGAATTATTGGATGTTATTGAGTATGGCCCGATCGAGAATTGCGTTTTTGAGCTGCCTAAGGATGATGACGATTCGTCTTTGAAGTCCAAGAATGTCATTCTTTCCTTTGTAGAGGTCAAATCAGCAGAAGCTTGCTACAGCCAGTTGCTGGCGATTATGGAAGAGCTTAGCCATATTTTGGACTCGCCAGAATTGGCAATCATCCCTTATGCTTTTCAAAATCTATTACCTGTTGTTCAAAAGGCAATTCAGAATGATGGTGCTACCAGATCAGTTTGTATAAGTAATATCCAACCAAATATTCCACAGAGGCTGATACAGCAAGAACTTGAAGAGTTTGGTACCATTGAAACTTTGAAGCATATTCCAAACAAGGGGGCTGTCTTTGTTCATTTCACTGCTATCTCATCTGCTATAAAATGTGTCGAACAGCTGCCTCTAGGTGATTCAATTTTGTCAAATTCCAAAGTGTTTTATAGCAGGGATAGAAGTACCATGCAATACTCATCGCCTTTTGCTGCCGCTAATAGTTCTGGTTTTGACTTTGATTATGAAGGCGAGTCTAGTCAACAATCTTACCTAGAATTTTATTCAACTCCTTCAACCTCCGTTTCGTCCCCTCAGATCGCTAATGCTACTGTGTACAAGTCATCGTCAAGACCGCAGATATCAGAACTCAATACCCCAATGCCGATTCAACAGCAACAACAACTCCCTACTCATCAGTACCCACAGACAGTTCAATTGACACCCGCTCATCAGTATTCTTCGCAATTTCCAGTGGATCAACAGTTTGTTGACCCTTACAACGGATATGTTTACTCAAATTCTATTGCAGATTTGTCGTTAGGCCATTCGGCTAGTGTCCCATCATTGCCGCTATATGATGTGTCCCAGAAATCCAACATCGGAAATAGAACAGTTTATCTTGGTCATTTGCATCCTGAAACTACTGCGGAAGAAGTTTGTAATGCGGTCAGAGGTGGCCTGCTAGAGACGATTAAGTTGATCCCTGAGAAACACATTTGCTTTTTAACTTTCATAGATCATTTATCTGCTGCACAGTTTTTTGCTAGTGGTACCAGTGATAAAGTTGTGATCCATAGCCGCAAGCTTAAGATCGGTTGGGGAAACCACTCAGGTCCTTTGAATAAGAGCATAGCTGCAGCTATTGAAAATGGCGCTTCCAGAAACCTATACATCGGCGTGGTTGAAAATGACGGTGAGAATGATGGTGTCGAGGAAGATGAAGATGAGGAAGAAGGGGAAGAGGAGGAAGACGCTGAGGATGCTGACGTTAATAGCGGATCTAAACCAACCAAATCCCCTATGGATACCGACTCCGATCCTCTGTCTGCCACCAAAGTTCCAGATATTGAGATACTAAGACGCGATTTCTCTGTTTTTGGAGAAGTTGAACAGATCAACTTTTTTAAAGACGGTCAGTGTGCTTTTGTCAACTTTTTGAATATAACATCTTCTATTGATGCTGTTAATGAACTGAATGGCGAGTATTCGGAGAAGGCTCATGCTGCTTTCCAGAATAGATACAAGAAGTTTAAAATCTCATTTGGTAAAGATAGATGTGGCAATCCCCCAAAATCAAAAAGAAACAAGAAGAATAAAAATAAAAAGAGACGTGAAAAGCTAAAACAGAGAAAACAGGATCAGTTGGACCAATCACGGAAATTTAAGAGTTCTGCGTTGTCATCCGACCAGTCATTTGAAAGTCTCGAATCTTCCGATGTTGCTTTGAAAAATGCTACTTTCAAGAGTATTGGTATTACATCCAAATCGCTGGATAGTAAACACAAGGAGTTGGAAACTTCAGAAGGTGATGAAAATGATTCCACGTCGATTAATGCCAGTTCAACTGTTGATGACTCGAAAGATGCTATTAACGGAGAGGCTGGTAGTCGAAAGACTGATGACCCTGAATATACTGCTCTCCCTGAGAACGAAGATGTTGAAGAGGATGAATCTGAAGAGGATGATGGCGATGAAAATGGCATTGAGTTGATTACTACGGCTATGTCAGTGGTGAACAATAGTCCATACAAAGATGCCCCAGGACCAGCTTCCATCTGCAACTCCGACTTTTCATCATCATCTGAAGAGGTTCAGAAAAGGTTTGCTAAGAATCCAAAACGAAGACCAAGTTCAAGTAAAAATTCAAGCACAAGAATGTACAAGAACTACTCCAGGGCGTCATCAACTGCATCAATCGCCAATAACTATGGGGACATGTACTTCCAGCAACAACAACAGTTCCAATATCAACAAGCTGCATCACCACAGGCGCATCCAAGATTGCAGAGAAACAGCTCCAGAAAGTCTTTCTACCAAGACCAACCTCAAATGGTAGTTCAACAGCAAGGGCAGCCTATAATGTATTACCAGAGTGCTATGCCGATCCCATCATCTCCGCTGCTGCACTCTCAAGGTCCACCACAACTTGTGCAAGTGACCCCATCGAGAAATGGTTCAATATATTCCGCACAGCCACAGTTAATCCATTCTCAACATCAATCACAACAACAAATGCACCAGAAGCATCAACAAGTATCACAACAGCAAGGACAGTATTACTCCGGTTACATAGCGCAGGCTCCTCATGATTACATTTCGTTGTCTACAGTTGCAATGCAGATGGGACAACCGGTGACTCCTATTCACCATATGCATCCTTCTCATGGGTATGTGCCTGCTCCAGGCTACTATGACTACCCTACAAGTCGGGAAGATGATGAAGATGATGAAGAGGAAGAGGAAGTTGATGCCGATGACAGTGAGGTCATTGAACAATCTGACGATCTAAGTAACGGACCTATCAAAGTTACCGAGGACAATGTGAGTTACATCAATGGAAACTTTAACTATTACAAGAAGTCCAGTGCTCCTAATGGAAGGCTGAGACAGAAGAAAAATTCTGAAATGGCTGCAGCCATGAATCAGAGCAAGAACCCAGTTTTGAGCAGCAGCCATTGATTAATCTGTATGTATCTTTATTATGCTCACTTTTTTAATTTTTGTTTTTGTTTCATCTGATGAAGTTTGTTAGAAACTGTTGGTTTGGTATTATAAATTTCGTTTTTCTATTTCTTTTTTTGCTTGATGTGTCTTTCCATTTGTTTTTTTTTTTTTTTTTTTGTCGTTTCACCTACTACAGTTCGCTTTGCTGTTCGTTCCTTACTCCTTTAATTTTTCCATCGAGTTAGGTGATGTGAACTCAAACCATAACTTTTCTAAATTTTATATCTCTATGTTTGCAATGCTACAGTCATGGTTCCTATGTATCAAAATTTACACTTGCTTATTATATTTATTTAATTACATATCTTTGTGTTATAACTAGTTAGGGTGATGAGTAATCACTCAAAATATCTAATCAAGACATTAAGAAAGAATTCACTGAATTCAATGTGGCACGACTAGGGTTTATCTTCCTGTTGGTTTGCGAACCCAACATAATGATATATACAAGTTTGTTTCTAATCGTAGCCTTATCAACGTACAGCAGCTTTCTCATCTCTGTACTACCATCCAAGACAGCTAACGAATCCTTGTCTTTATGGTCAGTCGAGTCTATCATCGGGTAATACTTACAAAGCGCACATAGAATCACTCCAACAGACATATCGTCACCAGTAGAGCAACACACTAGTAACGATTTGTTTGAGTAGAGGCTGCTCTTCACGATGCACATAATTGATGTAAGCAAGTTACGCAAGAGTTTCGACGATTTTTTCGACGATGACGATAATTTAAACTGTTTCACCTGCGTCATTTTTGTCTTCAACTCTGCATCATTGTTTTCTTCCACAGAGATAAATTCATCCAAAATGAGAACTGTATCATAATTTTGAAAATATTTGGCCACCAGCTTTGAAGTGATATTAGTGCCTGGGATCAGTTTTGCAATGGATAGCTGAGGCGTAACCACCATGGGAGACTCAAAAATTGGGTTGTTATAACCGTCCTCACGATCATCACCCACTTTCTTCAACTTCAACGACTCTATAAAGTCTGAAAAATCCTGTTCTGTGTTGCTTAAATCCCCAAAAAATTCCAAGTTGTCCCATAACATACCATGCGTAAGCCCTTCTCCCCATAACTCTTCGTCATCAGCAGCACCTTGGACGTAGGTAAAACCATTTCTGTTGTCCATACCATCCTGGCATCTATAACTTGCTGTGACTAAATACACTGGAATAAAATCATTCTCTTTCTCATCAAACGGAGCCGGATAAGGAGCTCCCGGGTAAACCCATATAGGTCTAAGCAGTTTCCCGTTGAACATTTTCATTAACGCTTCCTTGGTTAAAGTCTTACTTGTGACTAATGTATCGATTGCCTTGCCATACAGTAGGGGCATCTTATCGAGTATCCTAGAACTTTCTGAAAATACGACTGTTTCATGAGGGGTGTACAACCAATATGTGTCATTGGGGCCCAACATGATGCAATTTAAGATGGCTATCCAGATGGGTATGGTTTTTGATATGGAGTCCGGCATCTTCTTGCCTCTTCTGGTGGAATCCACAATGATGGCACCTTTGTGTTTGGAGATCAAAGGTAGGATGTGCAAGTTGAGCCTACGCGTTGAGAAATCCCAGTTGTTGATATGACCATCGGTGGATTTAAAGTATGATGTTGTTTGATAGGAGTTGGGGTCAACGTACCATGTACCACATCTTTCGTTTGGTATTATGGGCAGATCAGGGGATATATGGTGTACGACATTGGAGACGAACTGGGAGTCTTTTATTATAGAAAGAATACGATTCCTTGCCGATCTATGACCTTTCCTGATTTCTCTTGTTATATGATTGATATCTCTTCGTATCTCAGGATCCATAATGCAAGAGAACTATATTGTCCTTTCCGCCATCAGTACTCTATGCGTGGAGACAAGATACCGTTGAAGAATTTAAAGCACATGGAGCGACGACAGCGGACCGAGGAATTCGTGCGGCATGATAATTGGAAAAATTTAACTCCGGTGGATTAACCTGTACACCATCCCGATAGAACGGGTATCTGGTTATCTAAGAGGTTTCTTTGGCTTCAAGATAAGTTTCATCCCAAATTCCAATTCTTTCTTTCAAGTATACCTTTCTGCTTTTGTGTACTCAAAGAATATTTGCTGAATGTCTCCAATCAACTATATTAAGGGAGATTTGTTTCAGCTTGCCGCAACAAAAACGGCTTCAAAGAGTCCTATTATACTTGCCCATGCGTGCAACTGCCATGGAGCCTGGGGAGGAGGAATTGCCTTGGAATTCAAACGGCAATTCCCTTCGAGCTACAAGGTGTACAGGGAGCACTGTGCCAAATTTAGGTCCGATCCTAGCAAGCTACTTGGAACTTCGTTAATGGTTCCAGTTTCAGAATCTGACTTGGGCTATACCAGCGGTGTTGGCGACAAATTGATTGTGTTGTGTTTGTTTACTGGATTGTTACAGGGTGAGCCAATCGAACAGATCGTTCATAGTACAGCGCTTGCAATGAGCCATTTCAAAGAGACTGTGGCTGATCACAGTAAGATTGAATGCGAAGGTGTTGATAAAATTCTAGATGGCTCTAGTTCTGATTATCCTACGGTCAATATGCCAAAGATCAATTCAGGCATCTTTGGGGTTCCATGGGAAATGACGGAAGATGTGCTAAAGGAATCGGGAATTCCATGTAATGTTTACGTTATATAACTGCGAGAAGCCAACAAAAAAATTAAAAAAATGATTATGTTTGTGATGAAATATAAAATCTATTATACAGTATAAAGCTAAAATTACAATTGTTTGAAATCTCACTTCAAGTAGGACTGCACAAAGCTTTCACTTGCAGTATATGAAAACCCTGTAAAACAGTCATCATCGACACCGTCTTTCTTGCATGGTATTTGAATTCCGTTCATGTCACTTACTCTCATTCCGGTGAATTGTTCATCAAAATTTTCAGCTAGTTCTGGATCGGTAATAACTGGCATAATCGGCGGTGCATACCGTCTGTGGTAAAGATCATCCCAATCGTAGTATCTAAACATACGATGCTTCTTGAAGATATCCCACTTGTTGTCGACATCCAGTCTTTTGGAAGGATTCTTGTTTAGCAATTTTCCAAGTAGATCCTTAGCATCAGGAGTTAAGTGGAAAGGGTATTTAGGCTTTTCTTTCAAAATCTTGTTTCCGATTACTTTGTGGTTGCTTCCTCTAAATGGTGGATTACCGGTGAGCAAATCATACGTGACACAACCCAAAGACCACCAATCAGTTTTTACCCCGTAGTCATCACCCCGAATCACCTCTGGGGAACAATACTCTGGAGTACCGATGATCGAGTTACACCAATTCTGATTGTCTGCATCATCTTCTGTAGGTTCCTTTGCAAGACCAAAATCTGTCAAGATGAGATATCCTTGTTGATCTAACAAACAATTTTCTGGTTTGAGATCTCTATAAACGATACCCAATTCGTGCAAGTACTTCAAAGCCAGTGCCATTTGGGCTACATAGAACGACGTATTCTTCTCGTTCAAAAACCGCTCAGTAACTAAGTATTGAAATAATTCACCTCCTGGGATATACTCAAGCATCAAATAAAGTTTGCGTTCGTCATGAAAAGCGTAGAAAAGTTTGACAATATTTGAATGCTCCGAAATACGGGATAAAATTGTACGTTCAGATATAGTTCTTTCAATGGATTTCGATGAAACTAAAATGGATGCCTTTTTTAGCTCCTTCTGAGCAAATAGGCAACCTGTCTTCTTATCTTTGACTAAAACGACTTTCCCATACGCCCCTTGGCCTAGAACCCGGATAGGCTGGAAGTCCGAGATCTGAGGTTTTTGTGACTTCGCCATGGAAACTGGTTCTGCTTCATCGTCAGATTCAAAAGCCTCTTCGTGTATTTTTCCTCCAGGAATTCCTAATTCAAGCTTGAATATGTTTGAATCACCATCAAAAGATTGAACACTACCAACTGACATACGCCGGAGAAGACTGGATCTTCTAGCGGGACGTGCCTGGATGCCTGGAGATGCATAGTTTAACGTAGAAGAGTTTGTGCGTGGTCTCAAAATAAAAGATGATTTTGGAGAATGAACAGGGTTGGCTGTCATCAAATCATATTTATTCAAAGCGGTATCGTCAAAAGTCATTGATGTGAACTCCACTGCAAGTTCGGCATCTTCATCAATACGCTCAGCACACTTTGTTGCACTAGGAGAAGTCATCTCTAATTCTTGTTGAACAACACCCTAACTTATAGTAAAGATGAGTAATCCATTAGCCGGTAGTAGCTAAAGGTGGAACAGTGTAAGTGCTGAGATATAAAAAGACTTCTGCAAATTTGAAAAGTAACACTTTCGGTGCACAGCCCTGATTTTCGGGGTCGCTTGCGCCGCAGGGCTTCGTTTATCTAAAAAATGTTTAGTTTATCAAGTCTATTATCTATATCCTCATTAAGTTTAAAATTAACCAAAGAATTTGGCATATTTAGCTTTCTCATTCTTCTTATTCTCAGTAACAATCTTTTCAACAGCAGCAACTTCTTTTTGAATCCCCACATCACCCGGGTTAAGAATACCTGCATTTGACAGGAATTCCAAAGACTCCTCATACTTCTTGAGACCTTGATACGCCATCCCAAGTCTGAACAAAATCTTACTCGATTCAATGTTTGTAGGCTTAACTTCCTTTCCCATTTGTAAAAAGAATCCACAGTAGTCAATCACATCCTTATAATGTTTCAGCTGTAAAGAAACCAAGGAAAGGTTCAAAAATAGCTTTTTCTTTAGTTGCAAGAATTTGTTGTAGTTCGCTTTATCAGAATCAATATCTGGAATCAACTCATTGCAATATCTCAAAGCTTTCTTATACTTTAATAGGGCATCATTGAGTCTCTTTTGCTTGAACAATAGCGACCCAGACTCCTTTATAATGTTTGTAGCCCTGTACGTGTGATCTCCTTTCTCCATATCGAAACCATCTATTTCGTTATCATCGGGATACTCTTCATAAACATCACCACCGATCGAATCATAACAAGCATTAAATATAGGGACTTCATCCCCGTCAAACCACTCACCACAATGCGTAATAATAACCCGCTCTTCATATACTGGAACCCAAGAGCCACTTGTACCTTCTTCGCTTTTGTTGCTGATGACTGATACTTTTTCTATCTGTCTCACCACCGATTTTCCGTGTATCACTTTCCCAAACACAGTATGGTGACCAGTTAGATGTGGTGCAGCAAAAGTTGAAATAAAAAACTGTGAAGTGTTTGTGTCTTTCTTGGAGGAGTTGGCCATACAAACTAAAAAGGCTTTATCTATAGGGTGGTTCAAATTTTCATCTTTGAAAAAACCAGACGGATTTTCCGCATTTGCGTAAATCGACTTCCCTCCCTTACCCAAATTTTCAGCTGGATAATCAGTTTTAGACTTGAAATTCGATATTTTTCCGTTTTCTGTATCACCAGCTTGAACCATGAAATTTTTGACCACCCTATGGAATATCGTGTGCTCATATGCATGCTTCGAACAGAGCTCTAGAAAATTTTTTGAAGTGATGGGAGATAGACTAGTGAACAACTGGATCACAACACGACCTATCTTTTCATTGCCTATCGTAATATCAAGGTATGCATATTCGTTAGAAGTCATGTTGATAAATAATTTGTTGAATCGGAGATCATGAACACTGGAAAGCAAGTCTGAGGATCAATAGCTGCAGTTGACTGTTGTATAAACCCTCGGCTAACTGAACTGAAGGACAACTTAAGAATCAAGATCGAACTGCTATCCGAGAGCCGATCGACGCGTCGAATGTGGAGGACATTTTGATGTTTGAAGTACCGCAAATTGCAACCCCACTTTTTGTGTGGCCTTTTAGGGAGCTCTTTATATCTGTGTCTCTCTACTTGGTTTATCCTGATATATGTCCTAGCACAAATTAAACACAGTCTATATATTCCCTAATGTTAATGAGTATATTGCTGCTAGAAACAAAAACAGGAGCTTTTACTCTCAGACAGGGATCAAAGTGTGTTTCCATCCCCGCTTTTTTGAGAACCATATCCACTCAAACAGGTCATTTGGGGTCTGCTTTTGACATAAATCAACTGCATCAAGAGTCCATCAATAAAGCAAGAATTGATTGCATTGAAAATATTAAAAAGTTCGATTCCTCATCGTACTTGATTTCAAAATTTTATCCGCCTATAATTAGAGATGCTTTCATCTGCCTCAAATCGTTTAGTATCGAGCTTTCGAAACTTTCGACAGGGCTACAGACTACCTCCTCTTCAGCTGTGAGATCACAGAATAAACAATTCAACAACTTCAAGTTTCAGTTTTGGCATGAGCAGCTTGATAAGTGCTTTGAACCTGGGGGACGAATTGGCACTGGTAATCCAACAACAACATTACTAAAGGAATTAGTTAGAAGAGATGTTCAACTTAGTGTCAGCATGCTTAAACAGATGGTTGACAGTCATCACACATATTTTAATGGGCAGTCACAGCATGGTTTCCAGACTGTTGATGAGATTTGCAGTTTTGGTGAAGGAACACACTCCCAAATTAACTATCTCTTGCAGTCAGCCCTATTGTCTCCTTCTTTGTCACCATTCCCTGATCTCGCAATCCAATTGTTAGAGCTCCCTGGAGATAATTCTGATGAGGTTAGAAACTTGATATCGGATATAGCCGCCCATCTAGGTCAAGCAACAGCCATAGCATCCACTCTTATTGGGTTACAATTCCATGCATCTGTTAGGGGAACACTCATGCTACCAGAGGACATCGTCAGTAAACATGGTGCCGTTCAAGAAGATATTATCAGATTTCTATGTGGAGATCAGAGTCCCCAAGTGGCAGAGTTGTTAAAAAATGTCATCTTTGATGTTGCTACCGTTGCTAACGACCACATCATTTCAGCTAGAATGAAGCTCACTCAGTTGAAAGATACTGAAATAAGAAAGTCATTGGATGATAGTAAAAACTCTGCATTGATTTCAACGTGGTCTAACTTGTCTCATGGATTACCAGATGCATTATTCTTGCCTTTTATGAACGGTTTACCTACAATTTTGTTCCTTGAGAGATTACAGAATAGTGATTTTGACATTATGAGTCCTGCGTTACAGGTGAAAGATTGGAGGCTTGCTTGGAAGTGCTACCGATCGTTCAATAGCCGAAGCATATAAATACTTTATAGAACACAAAAAATGGTATAAATAGCATGCTAACAGAGTAAATGCACCTCGGAACTTGGTAAGTTGGTAGTA
Organism: Ogataea sithepensis; assembly: GCA_030564825.1. Taxonomy (NCBI): domain Eukaryota; kingdom Fungi; phylum Ascomycota; class Pichiomycetes; order Pichiales; family Pichiaceae; genus Ogataea; species Ogataea sithepensis. The sequence goes on along the minus strand of JAJMAB010000018.1, from coordinate 166,266 downwards.
ATCGCGTGAACGGCGCAGAAACGGTGAAATTTGAATCCTGCGCTCGACGATATCATCATCGACGCGACGATAAAGCGGCGACCGAGTAAATAAACAAGGCGCTCCCTCCTGTGCTGTGCGCTGTTAATTGTTGGTACTGGAGTCTGGGACACTCGAGACTTTTGTTTGCTCCTTGTTGATGGCTATTGCAAGAAATCAACAGTGCTTCTGAAGTAACGTACTTCATATCAGAGTTGCCAATTAGTGTACACTCTTCATATCCATAAGATAGACTTTGAGAAGCGGTTGCAATTGTCCACCAAAGCACACCCAAAAGATCAACGTTCTCCTCTCGCCGAGAAACGAGAATATCTCAACGCTAGTGGCAATATATTGATCCACACCTTTTGTTCCTTTCAAGCCTGAAAACAGGCTACTTAGACGAATAACAAATCATATAGCTCTGTCATGTCGGAAATTGCGAGGTTGTCCACCATTGACCCCTTGTCTTTTGTCATTCAAGAATGCACCTTTATTGCCTCTGTAATGAGAAAGACAACAAAAACATCATCGATGAATGGTCCATTGTCAGTTTTGTTAGGCTCACAATTTTTAAAAGAAAGCTCCCCGTTTGTTGATGATGACAATTCTCCTAGAACTCCTACATTATTGAAATCAAATGGTAAATTTAAAGACGACGATCATTTCTTGAGTGGATTTGTGAAGTTGAGATCCATCTTGAGTGAAACTAAGAACATCGACGATGTTGACATCCTAACATTACTACAACCGTTCCTAGTCCTTATCAGATCTCCAAATACGTCCGGATATATCACTGGTGTCACTATTAGCTCTCTATCAAAGTTTATCAAGTATGGCATTATTAATGCAACCCAGAAAAATATTCATCAATGTTTGAGTCAAATAATATCGGCGTTATCTCATTGCAAGTTTGAAGGATCTGATCAAACTCAAGATGATATACTACTTATCAAAATTATTCAGCTGTTGGAGCTGATTGTCTCTTCTGAATTGGGTGATCTGCTAAGTGATGACTCCATGTATGAGGCAGTCTCCACTTGCTTCTCATTGGCAATTAATACTAGAAGAAGAGAGATTTTGAGAAGTGCGGCTGAAACTACTTTGATTAGCATAACGGAAAAGGTCTTTGCGAAGTTGAAATATATAGAGGTTCATACCGAGGCAGATCATAACATTAAATCCCAGGAAGTTGAGCTAAGTGCAACAGATTCCTCTGGCTTACCAAATGATATCATCGGTGGAACTGAGACCCTTAAAGAGTCAACGGAAGGGGATGAAAAAACTGATGACACCAACAGCCCTGAAGAGACTGAAAATCTGCATAGTGACACAACAACTATCCAGCAATCGATAGTAGCTACAGAGGAATCCAACGATCCTTCAAAGACTTCTGAAAATTCAGAATACGAATTGGATGAAGCTACGTTTGTGAACAAACCATTTTCCGAAGAAGATCAACAACCATTTGGAATCCCATGCATGAAGGAATATATGAATCATACCATTGACATTCTTTCACCTAATAATCAATTCAGATTCACTGAAAGTTCAAGAGTTTTGGCTTTGAACATCCTGAACACAATCATTGAAGTTGCTGGTGGGGTTTTACCGAAACACAATGTTCTTTTCCAACTTATATCAGACAAGACTTGCCACCATCTTGTCCAACTGATTCAATCGACTGAGTCGCCTTTTCTATTAACGTTGGCAATGAAATTGTTCCTAAATTTGGCCATGAACATGGGTTATCATCTAAAGATTCAGATCGAGCTAATTTTAACAATAATTTTCCAAGCGCTAGTCGCTGATACTACAATGCTGGAAAACGATTTGGCTAAGAACAACGATAAAGTTTACAATATGGGAGTCAGAGGACATTATGAAACAGAATTGTTGGGTGAGAAGGAGATGGAGGAATTGGCCAAGGAATTCCACACCGGAAGATTACCTGCAATCAAAGAAATATTGGTTGAAACTATTGGTGTTCTATGGGTTCGTTCTTCTTGCTTCTTTATTGACTTGTTCAAATCGTATGACTGTGATTTTGATAGAGGCGATTTAACCGAAACCATGATCAAGATTCTTTGTCGCCTTTCTTTATCCGACGTTTCTTTATTTACAACTAATAACGTTCCACAGATTTGCGTTGAAGGCATTTTAGCTTTTGTCGACGGAATCTATGAAAGAATCAAGATGGCTATTAAAATGGGCCTTGACTTCGATAATGCTCCTTTGAATTCTATTGTGTTACAGAAAATTCAAAAGTCGGACTTCATTGACTGCACCAAAAGATGGAATCAAAAGCCAGCTGAAGGGTTGAAACTGTTACAAGAAAAGGGATTTATTCATGATGTTGATGATTTATCAGAAGTTGCTAAGTTTTTGTTTGAGAAATCTGGTAGAATTGATAAGAAGAAGCTTGGAGAATTGTTGGCCAAGCCATCCAATAATGTTTTACTACGAGAGTTTCTTTCGTTAATTGACTTCACAAATTTAAGACCAGACGAAGGTTTGAGAATTCTTCTACATAGTTTTAGATTACCTGGTGAGGCACAGCAGATTGAACGTATATTAGAGAGTTTTATTGACAGATATATTGAATGTCAGGAAGCAGCCGAGAAAAGCAAAGAAGAAGAAGAAATAATCGATGATCAAGAAAAAGTGGTTCCTAATAAGGATGCTGTTTTTGTGCTCTCATTCTCGATTATCATGTTGAACACAGATTTACATAATCCGAACGTTAAAAAACCAATGACACTGGATGAATACCAAAAGAATTTAAGAGGCTGTTACAAAGGTAAGGACTTCCCGTATTGGTATACCGAGAAGATTTACAATAGCATCAAAGAGAAAGAAATTATCATGCCTGAAGAACACAAAGGTACATCTAAATGGTTTGAAACCATTTGGCATGCTTTGCTTGCTGAACAAAGTAGCAAAATGTTAAGCGAGGATGATGGCGATTCAAAAGACCCAGACAAACTAGAGGACTCCCTACAGTTCGATAAACTACTTTTCCAACAGACAAATAAGTACATTGTAAGCACTTTGATTACGATGTTTGATGATACTACTCATGACAGTGTTGTCACGAGAATGATTTCAACGGTTGAAAAATGTGCAATAATTGGATCATACTTTAAATTCAACGATTCTGTGGATGAGATGATTGAAATAATTGCTCATATGACAACATTAACGGGTGTTAAGAGATCTGAGTTTAACATGGAATCTAGAGAAATTATTCCAACGATCGAATTAAAGCTTGAAAAGGAAAATGAAACTATCACTGTCAGTGACTTAGCTGTTTTGTTCGGAAGAGATTTCCGTGCCCAACTGAGTACTGTTGTGTTATTCAGAGTCCTAAAGAAAGTCAATTATAGAGTTTCTACTCATTGGTCTGCAGTTGTTAAGATAGTTTTGACGTTGTTTGAGAATGGCCTGATTGAACCAAACTTGTTCCCTGAGTTCCAAAAGAAATTGAGTTTAAGCAAGCTCTCTAAACCTAAACCACAGTTCCAATTGAACAGAACAAAGGCATTGAAGGACAACGGTCTATTTTCTACATTCTCTTCCTATTTGAAAGGTCTTTCCGACGATACACCGGAGCCAACAGACGAAGAAATTGAATGCACGTTGTCGACTATTGACTGCATCAAGTCAAGTAGTATCGGTTCTCTCCTAAGAAGTATTAGCAAGACATCGGCTGCCAATTTAAGTGTTTTGGTTGACATTTTATTGAATTTATTACCTGATCAGAACGAAACAGATCCACGTATTTATACTGAAGAATGCTTGTTTATTTTGGAAGTTTGTATTTGTTACCTATTGTTGACAGGAAACCAGGAACAAGTTGTGGCAACGTTGAAGAAATGCGATGAAATTTTCGTACCTGTTGAGGAATTTGATATGGGCTACCGGGTTAGAGTTGCGGCATATAAGTTGTTGTTGTTACATAACGGCAACAAATCAAACGCCGAGCTGCTATCTACCACCATCGATAAAATATACGAGCTGGCTGATGCCAACAGAGAGTCGTTGGTTAAGTATGGCCCTACGATTTTGAACCCTCTTCAGATGTTGATCCTTGCTAAAGGAACTTGGTGCCAGACAATATTATCGAACAATTCTAAATACTGGTCCCTAATCAGAGTGTTTGCATCTACTCCCAAAAATACGGAATTCGTGTACCAATTCATGCATAATTTGATTAACAACTCACCTGAATTGATCACATCAAAGAATTACATGGATATTCTCGGGTTGCTTGATGAGATTTCTGCTGTTGGTGCTTATGGTGCTCAATGGGAACAAGAGTATGATAAGTTAACGCTAAGTGGTCACATAGTTGAGAAAAACAAAAATCCATTCCAAGAATTGGTTGCAACTGCATTGAAATCGATCACGCTGACTATGGAGCTTGCGAAGATCATTCAAAGCGGCACGTTCAAGGATACTGTCGAAGAGAAGGATTCTCCATTTGGTTGGTATCCTTTGATTGAGGCAATTGCTCACCAGTGTTACAATCCATGCAGAGAGTTGAGATCGCATGCTTTAAAATCATTGACTGGGCTACTTGTTTCCGATGATATTCCACTGGCCGATTTATCAACTGACATGATATTAGATGCGGGCTGCATCCGCTTATTGATGGAATTGTTGAAACCGGACGTTGAAGGCACAGATCCTTCTGGAATGATCAAAACCCAACATGATGTGATGAACTTGACCTGCAAAGTCATTTTAATTTATGACTTTACCAACTTGGATGCAGTTGTCTCCAAACTACTGACCCTAGCATCCAAGTTTATAGCGAAAAATAAGAATAAACCTAACTTTGCTGACGAGTTCTCCGAGATTTTGAAAAACATGCTTCTTGTTAAGAAAGAGGTATTGAACCTTGAAAGTCTAGAAAACGGAAAGATTGATAAGTCGTTAAAGCTCATTATTCATGATGTGAAGTTGCAGGTTAATGCTGATAACGCCGAAACTACCGCTGCTGCATAATGGGCTCTATCTGGGGCTTTTAAATAATAACAGTATTGCATTCTGTGTTTTTTCTTTTTGTTGTTGTTCTCTCTTGTGTACCTTATAGTATTCGGTTAATTAACGTTTCTTTTGTATAACTATACCTATATATATATTGGGCGCCCGGCAAACGAACAGTAGAGTGACCATGTAGAAGGCGGCGCCTGCACAGCCTGCTCCGCGAAGAGGTGAAGACAGTGTGGAAAACCGGAGTTGTTCAAAAATCGTCTACGGGCTACAAGCACGTTCTTCACACACACAACATTTTTCCTGCTGCAACTCGTCGAGGGCTTAGATTGTTGCCACCAGTACAGATCAAGATAAATGTTGCAGAATAATATATAGCCCAGATCTTAATCTAGAACGCGATTCCTATTCACACAATTAGATACGAGGCAGTTATAAAGAAATAGGTCCGATAAACAAGGCCAACCAGATCACAAAACGATGGAGGAAGATATAAGTCCTACTAATGCAGAAACTGCTCTCCACCGAAGACTTCCGACAGCGCTAAATTACATAAACTCCTCCTTGGATACTAGAATATTTACCGATCCGATAAAACCAAGCAAGAATGTACAAAAAGAAGACGGCTCTGTGCCATTCAATGGAGCCCAACAGCTTTCCCATCGTAACACTCAAGTTGTTTCGCTATCATCGGCAGGTATCCGATCCGTGATCTTTCAATTTACATCACTGTACCTGAGAAATCCAGCGAAACTATTTAGACCGTCGAGATTCGATTACTTGACGGCAGCAAGAGCGCTGCTTCATGGAGAACTTGCCACCAAACCATGGAGTTTCCGAACACATTCAGGGATAGCAGTACTATATAAGTCGATTAAAAGGGAAGGGTGGGATTTCATCCCAAGGCAGGTTCTTCCGCCATTGATTGCCAACTCAGCTGTGGGAATGATTCTCTATTCCACGTATTTGACCACGTTACAATATTTTAACGGATTTAAAATGAAAACCCTTGAAGATCCACACCCATTTGACACCTTCAGAGCAGGGTTCTTGGCTGGTGCTGCAGCCAGCGTTGCAGCTTCACCAATCGATGCGTTGTATGCAAGGTCTACATACGCTGAGTTAGTGAATGGAAAGCATCGAAACTTATGGGAGTATGGAGTACACAAATTGAAACAGATAGGATTAGTTGGTATTTTTTCGGGTTTCACGTTGAATTTTTTCAAGGAGAGTTTTGGGTTTGCCTTTTATTTCTCGGTTTTTGAGTTTGTCAAGAATCAAGGATACCATCGAACGCAGGATGTGATCAACTGGTACCAGTATTGGAAGGCGAGAATTGTGCATGGGGAAAAGAACCCAGAACTTGTCCACCATCCTAATTCGGAGAAGGCGTTACAATTAAGTTTTATTTTGCTTGCTGGTGCCGGTGCAGCATTTTCTTTGCTTGCTATCCAATATCCGTTCAACAAGATTCAGAAAGTTCATTTGACACGTTTGGAGGCCTTGGATATATATAACGAAGCTAACAATCTGCAGAGAAGGGCTTTTTATAAGTTATACTATAACTCCTATATACAGACATTTCAGGTGATGCTAACTAGATACCAGAAATCGCATTTGTCACTATTTGGGTTTTTCTATAGAGGTTTTGTGAGGACAACTTTGACTAGTATCCCTGCCACTTCGATCGGTCTGTTAGTGTTTGAGATTTCTAGACAGAGGTTAAGTATAGACCTTGCCGAACAGTACGGTTATAATCAATTACATGCTTGAAAACAAACTACTTGACTGAATATTTTTATGTTTGTTTTTTTTCCTCTTTTTTGCGATTACATTTCCCTTGTACATAGATATATAATGCGCTTCATATATACAGAATTGGGCTTATTATGGAAACCCAAGAAAGGTGTGTGAGATACCTGTAGGTTGGAGAGTTTACCTGTCAACTTCACTATACTGGCACAAGTATCAACCAACTCGACAACTCCTCTGGCACTTTAGTGATAAGGTGATTACGATACCAAATCTCTTGGTAACTGTCAACCTCAGTATACTCTTCACCCTACAGGATACCTCACACATCATTCTTGTGTTCCCTACCGGTGATAAAATGGTTATTGGACAACATCTTATCGTTCTCTATGATCTCCATGCATCAGATGTTTCTGGTACACCCTCCTTTAGTTAATTATTTATGACGATCAAAGTAAAGAGATATTCTAGATGATTCTGTTCAAGTACGCATTCCAGCCCGCCTTCATATATCTCTCACCTTCAACGACAGGGTCCCTACCTTTACCAAACAAACCTCTACCGACAATAATGATATCTGTCCCCGTTTGCATGACAGCATTGACAGTACGGTACTGTTGTCCCAATGCATCACCAGTATCATCTAGACCAACGCCGGGGGTCATGATCAACCAGTCAAAACCTTCGTCTTGTCCTCCCATATCGTTCTGTGCAATGAAACCTATAACAAAATCTTTGTCCGACTTGGCGATGTTTACAGTCTGTTTGGTGTATTCCCCATAGGCCAAAGATCCCTTTGAGGATAACTCAGCGAGCATCAATAGACCTCTTGGTTCATCCGTTGTCTCTTGTGCTGCCTGTTTCAAACCAGAAACGATACCTGACCCAGTGACACCGTGTGCGTTGGTGATATCAGCCCATCTGGCTATCTGATAAAGACCACCTTTGTATTGCAACTTGACGGTGTTTCCAATGTCTGCAAACTTTCTATCTTCAAAGATCATGAAGTTGTGCTTTTTGGCTAGTGCTAGAAGGGGCACGATTGTGGTTTCGTACGAAAAGTCTTCCACTATATCTATGTGAGTTTTCACTAGACAGATGAAGGGTCCCAATTTGTCTAAAAGATCCAAGATCTCCTTGGTGGTGGTGAGATCAACCGAGGCACATAGGTTGGTCTTCTTTGTTTCCATTAGGTTTAATAGTCTGGCGGCGACTGGTGATGGGTGGACGGCAGCCCTTTCGGAGTAAGACTTCTTCTGTGACATTTGATGGTATTTGATCAAACAGCGGTGGTAGTATGTTCACCTTGTTAGCTGGTATCAGACCAACTTCATGACCACTACAACAACAACAACATCATTAACAGCTACTGTATCTTGAAGAGCTCTTCCTTGCAAGGTGCATGCAACTCCGCCAAAAAAAAAAAACTTTCCAAAAAAGGAGGGTAACCCTATAGGCCATGACCACATCCTTTACCTAATCACGTAGAGGCCGAATCAGAAAACTTTCGCTGCGAGCGGGTGAAAATCGGTGCTGGTGAAGTTGGAGGCGATGGACATTGAAGAGGACACTTTGGCTGTTGCTGCTTCACCGATACCTTCTGAACCCAGGTCAACTAGTAGACACACTCAATAGCACAAGATGGATCAACTAAACTACAAAGAACAGCAAGAATTCCAAAAGATCGTCGAGCAAAAGCAGATGAATGACTTCATGAGAGTAAGTACTGACAACTGAATTTTTCAACCCTTCCTATATACACGATTGATTTAATATATACTAACGATCTCTGTTTTTTTGCCTCTTTTTATTATTACAGCTTTACACTAACTTAGTCGACAGATGTTTCAACGACTGTGTCAATGATTTCACCTCCAACAAGCTCACCGGTAGAGAAGAAACTTGTTTGAACAAATGTGCCGAAAAGTTCTTGAAACACAGTGAAAGAGTCGGATCCAGATTCCAAGAACAGAACCAAATGAGAATGAATCCAAACTAATCTTTTTTATGAATTTAATATATAAAGTTTTCCATGTTCATATAGTACCAAACAGTGGAGCAATAAGTCGTTTATCGACGACAAATTTGTGTATTTTGTGTTTTTTTATTATTGTTGCTTGTATTTAGGAAATTTTACAACTCTAAGTTTTGAAAAATTATGTCATTAGTACTTTCATTTTTATTTAATACACATTGTAGAACCGCTCTAGGCGCAAAAGATATCATTTCCGCTATTAGCAAACCCTATGAACCGTCCTCAAATGTTTCCCGGAACATGGTAATCAAATTTCTAGCGTCTTCCATCATTTCAATCGTCCACTCATACGTCTTCGTCTGGAATGTGTCGTTATACATGATTGCATTACTAAACATTAGTTGTAACTTGAATTCTAATTCATCAAACGTGGTCACTGTTCCAGACTTGATCTCTTTAGTCAAAGTACGCAAGTCAGTAGGATATTTGATAAGCTTATAATATTGTGGTTCCTCTGATTTGCTCACCGGTTGTAGAAACATTGATGCAAACCTATTGGAGGAAATTTGGTTGAGTAGTTGCACAGAAAGAGACTGGAATCTCTTATTACCGTGACTAGCAGACGACGACTCAGGGTGTTGACGTTTCCTGGATGGTAAACTTACCTGCTCGGACTCGCCAGCCTCTTCTTGGTTCTCAGCATCTTTACTAGATTCAGTATGCTTCTCATCAATTTTCTGTTCGATCGTTGGCTCAAAAGTTGCGCTGTCTTCTGATCTGGCTTCGTTGAGTTTCTTTGGAGAGACATGCTCCACTTTCGGTGATTGTTTGGTCTCACCAGTTTCTAAGTCTTGAGTCGTAATATCCAATCCAGAAGTCTGGATGCCGTTACTTTCCGCCATATCTTTTGTAGTACTAGCAGGCTTCTCATCAGAAGAACGCTTGCCTGGAGTAGTCAGCTTTGTTTCTGACTCATTAGGAGGAGTTGCTGGTTCAGGTGTAGGAGCAGACAATTCATTCTCTTCACTTTCAGGTAGTTGAGAGACCAAAGGCTCTTCAGCATCCTTGGTTTCCTGTTCTGCTTCCTCTTTCTCTTCAACATCAGGAGAAACTTCTTTCTCTGAAGATTCATATTGATCAGCAACCTCCAAGTCATCCTTGCTGGTTTCAATTGGTTTAACCTCTTCTTCAATTTTGTCCTCCTTTTTATCTTCAACTTCCAGTTCTATTGCATTTGCATTTTCATTTTCTAAATCATGTTCTTCTTTCTCCTCTATTTCTTCTTCTATTCCTTTTTCAAGTTCCTCTTCTTCTTCCACCGGTTTTTCCTTACCCTCTTCTACTTTTCCATCCTCTACTATGGTATTAAGAACCTCAGATGGATGTTCCTCGATCTCGACAGTTGCTGACTCTTTCTGATCTGAGGTTTTGACTTCGGTACCCTTTTGTTTGGCATCTTCTACCTCTTTTTCGTCAGGTGGTAGCGGTGCATCAACCATTTCTTGGTCATCATCACTCGACTCATCAATTGAAATTTCCTTAGCCTTGCCAACATTAGCTTTCTCGGTTTCGGAGATTTCTAGGGACTGGTCAGATGATAAATCCATTAGCGATTTTTCATTGTTGCTAATCGGTTTGTCGACGCTGTTGACTAATGGCTCTCTGGATTCTAATGCTTGGCCAGCAGAGGATTCTTCGGTACCATTAGGTGTTGAATTCAAATCGGTGTTCACAGTTGTATAATTCTCTTGCTTTTGATCTCCGAGGGAAGTTTCAGACACTGACTCCACCATAGACGTCGGCACAGCAGAAGACGATGGTTCACGCTCATCTTGTGTCTCGCTGTCTCGTTCAGTGGCCTTGCTCTCATCATTGTGGTCCTTCTTAAGCTCAGGCTCCGCTAGATCTTTAGATTCAATTGGCAATTCATCCTTTTTTGCGGGATCAGGAAGCTCAGAAGGAACGGTTGCAGAATTTGCAAGAGGTTGTGTATTTTCAACGGTATGTGATTTATCAACGCTATCAGCCTGTGCAACAGATTGATCTTGTTGTTGGGATTCGGCTGTTTCAGTAGCTGTCTCTGGTGGAAAAACTGAGTCACGACTTGCTGTTTCACTGATCTTTTCAGTAACCGCTTGTCCATCTTTCTGGGTCTCAGTTGGCTGCTGTGCGTGATCTCCTACCTGAGAATCTGGGAGTGTGTGGTTATTATCTTTGGCCTCATGTCGGAGAGGTACCATTTTGGACGACGAACATTCTATGAATTCGTTGTACAATATGTCATCTTCAATTTTTCCATTTTCTATCATGCCAATCTCATTCTTTTTCGTTTTGTACTTCTGTTCTAAAGAAGTGATTTCTTTCAAGGTTGTATTCTTATAGTTATTTAAGATCTTGATCAATCTATCTTTGACCAAGGCAATGTCAATCTTATTTGATAGTTTGAAAACTGTGCTTTTCGGTATTTGCGATATGATGTGGTTATTTTTGGAGTCCGAGTTCTCCAAGGCAAGCGTTTCCGCTATCACCTGCACGATTTGAATCGGAGTCAAGATGTTCTTGGTTGCCTGGCCCTTTTGTTTTCTTAACTTAATGGAATTCAAGGAGCCATTAACGTCAAGTAAATCAAAATCCGGGTTTATCAAGGGGTTGTTGTTTATCATGGCTTGCAACTGGAGGATGTTGAAAGAAATGTCCTTGCGAGGAGGTTGTGACTGTTGGGCTGCCAAGTATAGGGAGTGAATATGCTGAAGGGTGACTATCTTCTGAAGCATGGTCACCTGGCTGTACATGCTGACAAGTTCCTCTTGAGTAGGCATCGTGTCCAACGCTGGGAAGCTGTGCCTGGATATAAGATCCCACCGGTGCTGTGTCTGAATGGAGGGCACCCAGTGTGCAAGAAGAAATATTAAGCTCTTTTCGTCTAATTTTGTTTCTCTTCAACTTCTAAATGTGTGTCAACAATGACGTAATCGCATTGGTGGCTTAAAAACGCGGTTCGCCAATTGTGGCACGTCTCTCTACAATTAAATGAGGTACAAACGTTCCTTCCTCTCATCTCTCTTGTATTTGGATACACCACAGATAACACACAGAATATGAGTAGGCGCAGAAGAGACGTCGTTAACGACGAAGAGGAGGAGGAGCAGCAGCAGCAGCAGCATGCATCCAAGCGGCAACAACTAGCGGACGAGTCTGTCGATCGCGGCGACAATCTACCTGAACAGTCCGATGCCTTGAACTACGATCTACCTACCTATTATCCCCTCGGAAGATCAGCCAAACTGAGTATAAGAAGCTTGAATTATTCCAACTTTACTAAAAAGAACGACATTGAAATCAAGAAACTTGCAGACGAGATCAGAAGTTCTGTTTCAGACTATATCACCAACGAGTTGGAATTAAACAATGAGCTCGTTCTAAGGGGAGAACTTACAATCGATCAGTTTTCTACTATCCACAAGAGCATGTACAAAGAGGATGAAATCGTGAATTCTGCAAGAGAAATTTTGACAGAAGTAGACAAGATCAAAGTTGACCAGGAGGCATATTCATCCGCCTGGAACTCTACCAAGTCTCAGGTGCTTTATGAGGATGAGCCTGAATTGACCATTGAAAACATAACCGAATATAACCATCAGGACTTTGTGAAGCCCCAACTATTCGAAACGTTCGAGAATTTGCTAGCTACAGTGAAACAAGACAAGAAAAGTAATGACCACCAAAAGAAGATGAACATCCAATTCGAGACAGAATTGTTTGTGAGTTTGCACCCAACTGAACCGCTTCCTTTCTCCGAAAACCCGGAAGAGAACGATCTAAACGATGAAATTGCCGTCGATGGTGGTGTGGTTAATTTGACCTGCCCTATTTCAAGAACAATCATGCGCTGCCCAGTGCAGAATCCTCGTTGTGGGCATACCTATGATCGTGATTCTATAGCAGCATATCGTTCCAAAGACTGCCCAGAATGTGGTGAGAAGTTAATCAATTCTGAACTAGCTGAGGATAAAGTGATGGCTTTAAGATTGAAATTCCATGAAAGGGACTTGCTATTCCAAGAGCAGAGAAAAAAGGTGATGGCCGATACCGATCTAGACAAGCTTTGATCTTACGTGCGCTAACCGGTGTACATCGATTAATCAACGAGGGGATTTTATTAATGCGACTGGTCGTTATTCGTGGATTTATAACACAACCCATAATAAGTGATTATAATTTGTATACCTATTTATATAACTAAAAAAACATTAAAAAATTATAGTACAATAAAACTCTTGAAAACAGATCAAATAAAGACTAGAGGTCACTTTGGCCTTTCAAGCATGAAGCGTCAAATACCATTTAGGCTGGGCCCAATACCCATGGTAAGGACCCTCTTTTAGACTGTTCTTAGCAACTAACCAATCCAGTATAACCTTCACTTCGAACTTTTCAAACAATGGACTCAACTTGATTGCAATCAATTCAAGAGGAATGCCAGGTTTGAAAACGACAAACGACAATATCTTGCTGACAGCTTTCAACCAAATCGCCTTGTTGAACTCCCCATCCAAATCAATCCAAAGTAATGAGCAGGGAGGACCACTTGGCGGTGGTACTGGATTCAAAGAATCGCTCGCAGATTCGATAACCTCACCTTCGGCTTTCGAAATGATGAAATCGGACTCTAGTTTCCTTTTGTCGTGGCTCTTAGTCGAGTAGTTTTCCTCTAATTTTGGTGCCATCTGATCAACTCTAATGGCCCGCAATTTTTCCGTTGCCACTAGTTCAATGAGAGGAGCAAACACACCGTCAGGTGACAGTGGAGAAAGGATCATCCCTTTGTTGTTCAAAGATAACGATTCAACAGCTTCGTAAAAGTTGGCTCCACTTTTGAAAAACCATTCGTCAAACTTCCAGTCAATCGCAAACAAGGCCCTATCGGTCAGTGTGAACTTGATTGCTGAGCTTTCACCCAAATATGCAATCGCTTTTTGATCTTCAAGTTCGGCCAACGCCTTAGAATAAACCTCACTAGACGTTGGCAAAAAGATCTTCTTTGCTTTTTCAGAGGTGAAGTGGGTAGAGTCGGTGGCGAACAACGCTTTCAAGCTGGCTCTCGATTTTTCAATTTCTGTTGGCTCAACATTGTCATCCAAAGACACAGCATCTAAAGGATACGAAAATGGAATAGCAGCAAATTGTTCCTCCTTTTCAATAACGGAAATGGCTTCCCTGAAAAGATCCATACCTTGGGAGAAATGATCTGGAACGAACGATTGGTATTTGAAATTCTCATCGTAGTTCTTGTATAACCGCACGTCAGATGTGTCTCTGAGTCCAGTAGAATCGACTCCTGTCCAAAGGGAGGTTAGCTTTTGATAGTCTGGATGAAGTAGGTCGTCCTCGGTGATCTCGCCTTTATCAATGCTCTTCAATAAAATATTCTCCCACGTTTTTCTACTGTGGTCTAAACCTCTAACACCAATAACCCTCTTGTGCCTTGGCCACTGTCTTCTCAAAATTGTCGGATGATACTTATTACCAAAGAATTCCGCGATTGATGCCCAGTCAATGATCTGAGACGTCGACAAAGACTGAGAAATAATCACTGCCCTGACTAATTGCATGACATCTCTATTCTCCAATTTCAAAGTGGAACGTGCCTTCTTTGAAGTTGGTACGATAACGTATGCCCTTGGTCTCTGGGTGCCTAATCTCTTCCTCTTTCTGTCCTCCATGATTGGTGCAATGATATCAGGTTCCTTGGACTCTTTCTTAACCAGAGCGTTCTTCGAGTTTTTACCTCTAACCTTCTTTTTCTTCCCAGTAGTCGGTTCAGGAGTGCTTCTACGGTCATCCAAATCATCTTCATCGTCCTCATCTCTTAGCATTTGATTTTTGGCCAGTTCTTTCTCTCTACTTCTATTTTCAGCAGCTTTCAATCTTGCATTAACATCCATACCACCAGATACTTGATTGCCCGTTCTTCTTTTCCTCTTAGAAAGCACAACAATTCTTCCATCTTTATCGAAGGCTTCATTACGTCTCAATATCACAGGTGGAATCCTGAAGAAATTCTTATCGTTCACTTTGATTACTGGCCTATCCATCGATATGACAAGAGAAGGACGTGTTGTCGATCTCTTAAGAGCAACTGACAGGGCATGTCTGATATCGTCTCTGGTCGGAGGGTTCAAAATAGAGCAGAAACACTCCTTGCCTTGATATTCCTCAATTTTCAATAGCCCTTTCTGAGCTAGTTTGCGGGAATCCCTCTCAAGAGTCTTAATATCAACAAGGTAGTCAACGTTCATTCGATTGGACATAACTCTTGTTAATTCCACGTTTTTCAGGCAGCATCGAACCTCATTGACATATTCCAAAAGGAGTTCAGCCCTTCTGATTGGCCCAGCATCGAAACCAATCAAGCCGGGGAACAGTCTGAGGGTGTTGGTAACCGGCTTTTCTTCGACAACAGGAGGCGCCTCCGGTTCTTCAAATTTCTTTCCCCTGACTAGATCCAACACCTGTACGTCATGGTTCTCTTCAACCTTTGGTTCAGTATTAGAAAGATCAAGATCAATTAAACTGTCAGCGCCAATATTAACCGTGTCCACTTCAGGGACTGATAATGGTTGATCAGTCGAGCCAACGCCTGTTGTTGTCTCGTTTGGCTCTTGCGCCAGTAACAGACTTCTATCATTCCCTGGTTCTATAAGTGGATCCCTCTGAGTGTCACTTTGTTCACACAATAGCATCTTTCCCGTTTCCTGATCTATATCCATCATTGGCAGATCGTCATTAAGAAAAGTTTCTTCGGTAACTATCGCCTCGTGGTCATCTCCCGCTTCGTCCAGTTGTAGAAGCTCATCATGTGTATTCGTATCCGTCGTTGCGGCAACATCGGGCTGGTCAGATAGATCAACAACGGCCGGTTCATCAGACTGGTTAGCAGCAACGGTCGCTTTTCGTTGGCGGCCTCTTCTTTTAGGCCTGTCATCATCGGTAATTTCAGCAGCATTATTTCCACCCTCCACAATTAAAACTTCAGTTTGTTCGGTCCCTGTTGGGGCTTTTGCCAGAACCGACCCCTTCTTTGGGCGCCCTCTCTTCTTAGGAGGTCCTTCAACTTCTGGATGTTCGACGGTATCCTTCTTGGGGCGGCCTCTCTTTTTACCAGACTGGTTATCAACAGAAGAGATTTTTTTGTGTCTTCCTTTGTGTTTTAGGAGAGATCTTCCACCTTGAGTCATAACGGTTCCATCCTCGTCTACGGTATATCCCTTAAATTCTTTTACCTTAATTAGCTGACGAAGAATTTTTCCTTTGTAGGAGTACCAATAGAATTTGAAATCGCCGTTCCATAAAAGAACAGGTATACACCGCGTTACACGGAAGGATGCAACATTCAACGAAAAGTCGACCAAATTCCTAGTAGTGTCACCATTCATAGGTTGAACTGTTGTTTCAGGACAAGCAATCGAACCATCGGAAAATCGTCTCAAATATTCTAAAAATGTAAAATGGCAATATTGTCTCTGCTTCCCTATGTGCTGTAGCGCCCTCACAACTTGATACTTATCTTCCTGGGAAGGATTCTCGGTGAGATAGACACCCACCGCCAAAGCAAAACTTTTGATAGACAATTTTCCTGATAATATATGCATTAACTGAGTAGTCGGAATTCCAGGATACTGATTAACTATATCGTATAGCTGATTTTGATAGGGAACAAATGGATTAGCTAACGGAATTTCGGAAACTTCGATAGACTGATCATCTCCATTTTTGTCGGCTTGAGTCACAGATCCATCTGAAGCCATTTCTGTAACGCCTTCCTCCTCCTCCTCCTCCTCCTCCTCCTCCTCCTCCTCATCATCATCATCATTGTCTTCATCGTCGTCATCATCATCATCATCATCATAATTAGCATTTTTAATCGTGCTGAAATTTTTTATCGATGTTCTATAGTTTATGACGAAGTCTGAGCTTGCCGAAAAATCCTTGACGAATTGAAGAGCCCGGAAACGCCTCATTGTTGTCTCGTGTTCCACGATCAGTTTAGAAATGTATCCATACACGGCAAGAAATCTTGTGACATGTCGTAGCCGTTTTTTATCCTTTCTAGTTTGCATGCCCAATTCTGTCACCAAGTCGTCGGTTATCCTCACACCATTGGGTGCCTCCTTTAGATGCGCAACAAGCGCTTCAGCTAGCATGCTGAGCGATTTGTATTTTGGGACTTCTAGTTTATCTTGATATCTGAAGTGAACCATCCGGTATGTACGTGAGCTCATATGAACGGTAGGATACTTCCGGATGAGCCCCATATCTATCAAAGTCTGAACTCTACCCGTTAAACTTCTTCTGTCTTGTCCTGTTTGTTCAATAAGATCTCTGGAAACGATACCCGAGTCTTTAGATCTGGCAATTGCTCGTAATAACTGGTACGGATGTGCACCAATCGGGGAATTTTCCTTCTTGACTCCTAATAAGAAGAGAGACGATCTTTCCTCATCGATCGATAACTTTGTATTTGGGTTGTCAGCTTTGTTATAATCAGCGAAACCTGATTTACTAGACGTGTTAAAAACGATGTTATTCTTTTTCTTTTCAGCTAACTTGATTTCAAAATCAGGCTCTTCAATAAGCCAGCTCCACACAATCCTTTTCGTGAAGTCATCAAGCACCCCAACTTCCTCTTTGCAGAAATCCCAGAGTTCTGAAATGGTGATTCCATTAGGGTCGGAGACACATAGGTACTCAAGGATGTTGTCAACCAATTCGTCTGGCGCTGGTATCGAAGTCATAGCTATTTCGGAATACTAGCAGCCTAAGCAAATGGTAATTGTATTGCAATAAGGTGGTGAAGGGTATGGCAAGACACAATCGATAGCATAAAAGAAAGGTGAGGAGGTGATAAAGAGTCGCTGTAAGCGAGAAAACAGTTTGGGATGCATGTTGGAGCCACACGGATGCGCGTGTAATATGTATCATCTTTGTATTACGTAAGGTGTACCGAGGATCTCTAATGTGTCATTTTGCAGAGTTGGTGATGTTTGCGTTGATTCTTTCTGTGTTTGTTGATCGGTAATCTACATGCTTTTCTCAACTGGACAACGCACGGCCTTGCTGTATAGATTGTTGGTTTTTTGGCTTTATATATATATATATATATATTTACGTATGTACACAGAGAGTCACTCAGAAGGAGCTGCCCTTTTTGAGCCAGTACTCCCTCTTGTTCTTGTCGTCTATTCTTCCCTCAGAAAGCCGTTTGGCGTCCGATCCTTCCCCAGAGTCAAGATCGATGCTGCTGTTGTTATTGCCTCCTTTTTCCTTTGTATCCAACTCCGTAGGATCGTAGTTGCTATCATCTGAATCAATTCCGGAGTTATTTTTACTGCGATTCTGTTTAGCACTTAGTTCAGTAGGATTGTAATCATCGTCATCCTCGTTTTTCTCGATACCCATAAGTTGATCGACTTTTGCCGAGTTGTCCTTGGTTGGTTTCTTCTTCTTTGCAGCCTCTTGGGATTTCTCGTAAATCACTTGAAGTTCTGACATCTCGTCTTCTGAGTCAGACATGTCACTATAAAATTGAAAATCCTGGTGTAGCTTGGCTCCATTTCTTTCACTTGGTAATGGGGGTAATCCACCGGACTGCGATCCCCCATTGCTGGCAGCGATATATGCGTGATTTGCAACAGAGTCTCTGGCATCTTCAAAGTCTCTTTGTTTCCCCTTGTATTTGATGATATCACCCAAGATTGATTGTCCTAGTCTTTGCTTGTAAGTTGCGTTGTACATATCATAGCACTTATTAACTAACAATTCAAACGCACCACCAAATGCTCTCTTTATATCTCTTAAGTTGTACGTACCCCTACTGATGTTGTTGCTTGAGTCGTGGGGATCTTGAATTGCCAACAAAAAAGGGTTGCGTCCTTGTAAAGCGGCATTCGACGATTTACTAACGTACAAAGCTTCTCCCTTGTCGTTAAAAGAGATAGCAGTGTTGTCGTAGCCAAAATTGTAGCCGTATAGTTCAAAGAACTCGATTAACAACACCCCCAAGTTTTGTAAAGGATCTATCGAGCCCGTTGCAACCCTTGGGTGCAACTTCAAAAACGATCTGACTAGACAGATAATAGCAAAACCTCCAAGGCCACCTGTATGAACAACGTTCAACTTCCGTACTGATAAAAATTGTTTGATGATTATAACCAATTCCCTTAATCCCGGAGTCTCTTTGATCCAGGACACAATCAACTCAGCGGCTTTGATACCATTGACTCTCTCAAACGATATATCTATATGGATATGCGTCTTTGGATCGACAAACTTTATAATAGGAACTTTTGCCTTTGCGATCGGCTCAATGTTGACACCGAGATTTCTTGTTCTCAAGAATGATGACAGTTGATATAATGAGGACTTGTTATCGTATTTGCCGTTTCTGAGTTTCGAAACAATGACCATATCTATATCAGAGCCCGGAAGGTAAAGATCCGTGGCAAACGAGCCAAAACAGTATAGTTCTGAGTCAGGCCAGAGTTTTGTAATGTTGTCTCTTAGCCTTCTCACTAGATCATTTCTTGCTTGAATCTCTTGAGCGGATGGAGATATATAGTTGATGAAATCTTTTATCTCCATCGTGAGCCAGTCTGAGATCTCAATTTGCTTCGAATGGTCGTTGTTTCGTATCCAAGGGTACTTTGAGTTCGATTCTCCTGTTTTGTGTGCAGTAGATTTGGTGTGGTATCCCGATTCGTCATTACTCAAGTATTCATTTTCATCACTCTCGTAACTGCTGTTTTCGTTATCAAAGTTGTCATAATCGTAATTGTCCTTTTTTGGCTCCTCTTCATCTGACGAAAAATCAAATGCAATGAAATCAGAATTGTCGGTCAAGGAATTATTGGTTTTCTGCTTCTTTAGATATGGCTGTCCATCTTCATCCTCATCTTCTTCATCGTCATCGTCGTCACCATCGGTATCAGCGTCAGCATCGGCATCGTCCTTAAGGGCCTCTTTATGATCCTCTGCATCAGTGTCGCTGCCACCATCAGAGTTTATGAGAATGACATCATTGTGCTCATCTTCCGATGCACTTGATACCACAATCAAGTTTTCATCGTCGCTGGTATTCAAAACGTTGAAGTTTGTTTTAGCGTTAGGGTTTGAAGAAGGACCACTACTGCTGCCTTTTCTGTTCTTATTCTTCTTGCTTCTTGCTTTCTTGCCCAATTTTGGCTGAGTGTCCTGTATATTATTCAGTTTTTTGGTCTTCTTATTGGTGCTGCCGTGATTTATATTCCCATTTTGGGCAGGCTTCTTTGCTTTAGCTTGGTGATCTTTGTTATCCCTGTGCTTGTTCTTCTGATTCTGCCCCCTACTCATCTTCTTTGCCTGTTGGCTATTTGAACGGTTCATTTTAGGGTTAACATTGGGTTTTGCGGGCCCTGTGGGTCTTGACATGTTTATAACGAATGGAATGGACGAATCTCTGAACTTCAGAATCGAAGTGGGAAGGCAGTAACTGCAAGTAGACAGGGCCAGTTACATTGGTATCAAAAAAAAACGCACCAAAACCGGCAGTTTATCGATAACTGAAAATGTAACAAAATTTTTTTTCAGCTGCATCATCGATGATGTAAGCGATTGGCCATGGTGTGTCACGTGCAGAGGTGTGCCGTATCTACGTTGTGATTAGGTAACCAATTACACAAGACTGAATGGCACCCAATTTGCCACTCGCTGGAGCTGTGCGCCGTTGTGGAAGCTGGTGGTTAGTTATAACGGGAGGGCTCTTTGACCAGATCAACCTCCTGCCCTTGTTGTGTCCACACTTAGTCTTTTTCGTTCATTACTACACACTAGTTTCATTCAATGGCTGACAGATACTCCTTCTCTTTGACCACGTTCTCCCCAAGGTACGCATTCGTCTCCGTCTTCTCTCCTCCACTCCAATCCAATCCAACCCTGTATACTAACTCGATTTATTCTACTATAGTGGTAAGCTTAAACAAATTGAGCACGCATTGGCTGCTGTCAAGAGAGGTGTGACCTCTTTGGGAATAAAAGCCACAAACGGTATTGTTCTAGCAACCGAAAAGAAGTCTTCATCGGTCTTGATCAACTCGGATTTTGTTGATAAGATTGTCCAAATTACACCGGACATCGGTATCACCTACTCAGGTATGGGTCCAGATTTCAGAGTGTTGACGGATAAATCCCGTAAAGTGTCACACACAAACTACAAGAGAATTTACAACGAGTATCCACCAACCAAGATTTTGGTTTCGGAAGTGGCCAAGATCATGCAGGATGCCACGCAGAGTGCCGGTATAAGACCCTACGGTGTGTCGTTGTTGCTGGGAGGTTACGATGAGAACAACGGGTTCATGTTATACCAAGTTGATCCATCAGGCTCGTACTTCCCATGGAAGGCAACTGCCATCGGTAAAGGTTCGAACGCTGCAAAGACTTTCCTTGAAAAGAGATGGAACGAGGAATTGGAGCTGGAAGATGCCATACACATTGCGCTCTTAACTTTGAAAGAATCGATCGAAGGTGAGATGAACGGTGATACTGTTGAGATCTCGATCATCGGTGCAGAGAACGACGACAAGTTGGGTTTCACGGGTGCAGAAGGTGTCCATGGTCCAAGGTTTAGAAAATTGACCGTGCAAGAGATCAACGATAGATTAGATGCTTTGTAAAAGAAATAAATTTTAAAAAAAAAAAAACGACAGATCATTAATGGTATATATATATATTATGTGCAATTGCAACGTAGTGCAGCCTCTGTTGTGTGATCCAGCAGCTGTATAAAGCCAACGACCGCCCGCAAGCGATAATTATATATATATATATATATGTCGAGCGAGCCGCCGCCCTCGCACTTGTGCGGTTGGCAGCGATAGCTCTCCACCTTTAATAGGAACTCTCCCTAATTATCTCTCCGTTTCTGCTAGTCAACAGAGTTTCTACTTGACCATCAACTGCCTATACATCATCATCGTCATGTCATCTACATTGAAGTACGCTAATGGATTTTTGAACTTTGTCAACGCCTCCCCAACTCCATACCACGTTGTGGACACAGTCAAAGCACACCTAAGGGAGGCTGGCTTTGTCGAGTTGTCTGAAC
Organism: Ogataea sithepensis; assembly: GCA_030564825.1. Classification (NCBI taxonomy): domain Eukaryota; kingdom Fungi; phylum Ascomycota; class Pichiomycetes; order Pichiales; family Pichiaceae; genus Ogataea; species Ogataea sithepensis. The sequence continues at coordinate 144,382 of JAJMAB010000018.1, read as the reverse complement.
GTTACAACTGGGCCGGCAAAGTGAAGAAAAGCTCCAAGTATTTCGTCACTAGAAACGCATCATCTTTGGTTGCTTTCACTGTTGGAGGCAACTACCAACCAGGCAACGGTATCGCCATGGTAGGGGGACACACTGATTCCCCAGTATTGAGAATCAAGCCTATCTCCAACTCAGTCAAGGAAGGTTACGTTCAGATTGGTGTTGAAACCTACGGTGGAGGAATTTGGCATACCTGGTTCGATCGCGACTTGTCTGTTGCAGGTAGAGTGTTTGTGACTGATAAGGAGACTGGTAACTACGTTGCCAAATTGGTTAAAATCGACAAACCCTTGTTGAGAATTCCAACTTTAGCCATCCATCTAACAAAGGACAGATATGTCAAGTTTGAATTCAACAAGGAAACGCAATTCAAGCCAATTGCTGGATTGCAACAAAAGGAGGATGCTTCTGAAAAGAAAGAGGAATCATCTGGCTGCTGCGGTGGGTCCTCGGACAGCGACTTGAACACCGAGGAATTCCAATCCATCAAGAGTGTAATAGAAAGACATAACAAAGAACTTTTGGATTTGATAGCCAAAGAGCTATCGGTGGAAGTTTCCCAGATTGAAGATTTCGAATTGGTGTTATATGACACCCAAAAATCATGTTTAGGAGGTCTCAACGACGAATTCATCTTCTCTCCAAGATTGGACAACCAAGTCACTTGCTACTGTGCTACACAAGGTTTGATAAACTCTACAGAATCTTTGGACACACAGGAAGGTATCCAACTAATATCTTTATTCGATCACGAAGAAGTGGGATCTTTATCTGCACAAGGTGCCGATTCCTCTTTCCTGCCAAACATCTTGGATAGACTCACCAAGTTGACTGCCAACCCTGAGGTTGATTTGAAAGGCGAGCTACCTTCGTCATATTTTCTCACGACAATGTCCAAATCGTTCATCATTTCGTCCGATATGGCACATGGTGTCCATCCAAACTACACGGAGATCTACGAATCGTTGAATAAGCCAGCGTTGAATGCAGGACCAGTGATCAAAGTGAACGCCAACCAAAGGTACGTCACCAACTCAGCAGGTGTTGTTTTGTTGAAGAAAGTTGGATCGCTTGCAAAGACCCCTCTACAACTATTTGTGGTCCGTAACGATTCTCCATGTGGTTCCACCATTGGGCCAATGATCAGTGCCAAGTTGGGTGTCAGAACGTTAGATTTGGGTAACCCTCAGTTGAGTATGCATTCGATCAGAGAGACCTGTGGGTCGAAGGACATTGAAAAGTTGGTGTTGTTGTTCGAGAGCTACTTTGAGCACTATTCTGTCCTAGAGCCTAAGATTCTAGTTGATTGTATCGAGTAGCTATAAATTTATATGTAGACATTACACAATATACTGCACTAATATATGATGAGAGTCGAGACACGTAACATTAGATCGCGACGCCTCGGAGTTTCACGCTTAGTTAATGTGAGGAAATCGCTGGTTGAAAACACGCAGCTGGGGCTCAGCAAGGCGGTGTGCCTCATCAGCTGCCAGGGCACTGTTGAGCAAGCACTCAAGAGAACGTTCCCGTCCTCTTCCACTCAGTCAGCAATACAGCTTCTTGCAACCTGCAACAGGCACACGATGAAGCTATCCAGTACACTCCCATTACAGCTGGTCGCATTCTTCACGGCGCTCGCCTACTCGTTGGAAGAGTACTCGTTCCCTGCACTATTCTTCTCGTACAAGTTGATCCCTGGCCTTAGGCCATCGTTGACCCATTCTGAACAGGAGCCTTTTTCTTTAGACGAAGCACAGCACATAGTCGAAAGAGGTATCGAGCAATGCTCTTCAGACGTCTACTTCATCATCAACATACCAGGTTTGCAAATCGAAGATTTTCAACACTTTGCAGCGTTCGAACACTTGCGAAAGTACATGTCCCAAGCAAGCACGATCGTCACTTTCCCGAACGTGATTACCGAGTCTTCCGATTTGGGTTTCGATTTGGACAGGTTTGAAAAACAGCTCAAGATCCATTGCAATACAAAGACCCATACAGTGAACAACAACGATCCTGGTGAGGTTCCCCACTACATCGACATCCGTAAGAGACTCATCAAAATCAATTTTTCGCCTTTGCTGGCAGATACACCTTTAGATGAAAGGCTGCAGAGATTGGAAAAGTACGACATTGTCTTTAGAGACATTATCCGTCGCTTGCCATCTCCTAGACACAGTGTCTTGTTCACGTCAACAACCCCAAAATTGTATGTGGATCCGAAGGAACAAATCTATGGTTTCGAAGAGATACCAGTGGATCCAAGAGACCTTTCCTCGGAGATCAGACGCTCTTTGAAAGTGTCAAAAACCATGATCTTCCCTGATATTTCCATCTTTGACAAGAGCAGACACCTAGAATTTGAAAGAAACTCACACGGTGAAAGAGACGATCTCGTTACCGATGACAAGCAGATACCAAACGGTGAATGGGCCAAAGACCAACCGGCCAACGGAGGATCTTCTGATGTTGATGACACGTGGTTAGAGAAGAAATCAAAGGTTATCAAGAAGGATAAGTCCCTGTACAGATTCGGCGAAGACAAGAAGGAGACTTTCAAAGTTTTGGACAAGAAGACTTTGTTGGACAACTCTTTGGTTCTTGCATGTGGCACGATGCTTATTTTGCTTTTGGTTTTTTTGGATGTCTTGAAAGGTGTTGCATTTACGATGAAGAAAGCTTTGGGTAGATCACAAAAAGTTAAAAACAATTGAGGGATATTATTATTGACAGGCAGCCACCAAAAAGGCTTCTTTATAGAAATGCTGAAAGTAGAGAAATCTAAGTAAATAAAAAAGATTTAAAAAATTGGACCAAAAATGATATATAAAGTACAAACCAACAGGTGAAAACTAATTATACAAAAACCAAACCGCAACACCTTTGAAAGTTCACGTAACTTCAAATCCGAAGCAAGGGTTCTCTTAATAGGGGACGAATGGTATCCTATATCTCTCGATCGCCTACTGATTCCATGTCATAACTGCAAGTAGAGAAATCTACCGACGCCTCCCTTTTCCAATCGTAATCCTTGTATCCGATGTTCCCCTCTATCCAAGAATTAGAAGTAGCGTTCTGTTGAAAACTGGCTGCTTGCTCTGAAGATCCAGTTTCGTAGTTGTGGGATGGTGTCACTGAGAGCGTTGAAACTGATGCTGGCGTCACCATCAAGGACTCAGGATTAACCATCTTCGATGTCTTTGTACTGTACAACTCTATCAGCGTTTTGAGTCCAGAGGTGCTCGTTGGATGGTGAGGCTCCAACCTCTTCATCGACCTTATGATCAGCTGCAAGTCCGAATCGGCAGTTTTTGACACTTTACAATCGGAATGGTTTAAGTTGTCAAGTAGCACATTGGCACCGTTCAAGACGATGAAGCCAGAGTTGTACGCCGTGTGATACTTGAAACAGTCTCTGAAAGTGTTGACTTTCCCGAAAAGCAAAGCAATCGAATGCGCAGCGTTAAAAGAAACGCCCCATGACGGAGCCATCAGGTGGAACACTTCAGGTGAAATATCTTTGAACTTCTTGCTGTTAAGGTATTCTATAATTGGCCGTTGTACAGAAACCAATATCGAGTTATACAAGAGATGTAGTTGGGTCGTATATGCAAATTTAGGCTCGTCCTGTATCTTGCCCTTTAGGTCCTCGGGAATTATCTTCAATGGTTCAGGAAGTGAATTCATCCAACCTTGCAAGAAACTCTCAACTTCTTTGGCAGAATCCAATATCTGCATCGGGTATTCAGCTGTACCGGGTCTGAAACAGCTCTGTTTAGCTATCGTGAGCTCTATCACCCTTGCCAGTTGCAAGAATTTGAAACCAAAGTCAATACGAGGATGGTCTTCATTTTCGTAGAAATCGACCTCGTTCACAAACGGAACGTCGCAGTCATCTAAGGAGACTGTAAATGGTCTCCCCGTAATGAATGAACACATCTGATCTTTGATGTAAGTGGCCCACCAAATTCTCTTGTACATCGACCTTTCAAAGTCGTTTATATATGGAGACATCTGTAAGTTTCTATGCATACCATAGTTTTGAGCAATCGTCACAGCTTTCATCAGATGTGTTGGAACACGAGACGTAGAGGAGTCTGTAGACATTGCAAACCAGTGGAAGCACAATAGAGACGAACAGAGTATTATAGGGTCTTTTTCAAAATCGGCTTCGTATATGGCACAGGCTTTCTTGTACAAAAACTGGGCCATCTCCCTGTACTCTGACTGCGCTGCAGGATCTGTAATTTCGAAATTGGCCACTGCTAAGCAACCACAACAGATTACGGCGTATATATGCAGCAAACTATAAGGGTTTTGCAAATCCTGGTTTTCGGCATAGAACTTCTGTTTGACAAAACAGAAAAGTTCGTGGCTCAGATACTCAAAGAAAGCATCGATGAAACTCCAACTCAGCTCTGCTGCTGGCAGAGCAAATGCATCGATATCCTTCAAGATCCGAGTGTTCATCGGATCGATCAACATTGGTTCCTCTATCACGTTGCGGATGTCCACCATGTATTGGTCTTTGTAGTTGGGCAGGAACCATTGAGAGATCGTGGGGCCAAGGTACTGCTTGGCGATGTTGGGCTGTATCTGGTCCTTCACCACCGAGATAGGATCGATCTTGATAGCCGAGAGTCGATCCTTCTGCTGTCTGGAGAGCATTTGATGCCTGAGTTTCTGATGGCGGTAGCAGCAGCAAGGGTGTGATGTTCTGCGTAGCACCCATCAGCACTACTAGCTGTATAATTCAATCAACAGCTCGAAATTGCACAAAGACCGTGCGGCCAAAAACAGAAGCCCGAAAACCCGCGGCGCAGGTTCTAATTTTGGGGCTGGTTTGTGGCGGTGCTTATGTCGACGACCAGTTTGCAAATTGCAGTTGTGGTCGATCGACGCGTTGTGGTATCTCCGCCGGTTTGCGGTTGTCTCTAGACTCTGAGTCCTTTCCATCATGGATTCTTCCACTTGGTGGTGTCGTTGATCTCGCCTCTTTCTACTTTAGTTATACCCAATCCCGTCTTGACCATTGCTATCACTCACCAAATTCACTGTGTCCAGTCATGCTCCACTTGAGATCTGCTGGAATACCGTTTAGGCAGTTCGCCAGACGCATCTCGGGGCTTGTCGTATCCAAAGAGATCCAACATGCTGTCGAATCCAATACACCTGTGGTGGCCTTAGAATCGACCATCATCACACATGGCTTACCTTTTCCTGCCAACGTTGAAATGGCTCGTTCTGTTGAATCTTTAGTTAGACAAAACGGTGCTGTCCCTGCCACAATTGCGTTCATCAACGGTGTTCCTAAAGTTGGTTTGGACGAACAAGACCTAGCCATCCTTACAGACGAGAAGAACGAGAACAAGTATAAAGTGTCTAGAAGGGACGTTGCGTACGTCATGGCTAACGGACTCACCGGTGGTACCACAATTGCATCTACCATGTTGCTTGCACACAAGGCAAATATCGACGTCTTTGCAACCGGTGGGCTAGGAGGTGTTTCCAGACCTTTTGAACTCATGGACGTCAGTGCAGATTTGGACGAATTGTCTAAGACTCCCGTTGCGGTGGTCTGTTCTGGACCTAAATCAATCCTAGACGTTAGACGTACCATGGAATACCTGGAGACGAAAGGTGTTCCTGTTGCCACCTACATCGACCAATACGGTAGCAAACCAGGCAATGATAAAGTCAATGTTCCAGGTTTTTATACCAGGGATTCGGGTGTGTTTTCTCCATTTAGCTTCAGGGATTACAATACTGCAGCTAAAATGATTTATTCGGGTAAAGAGATCATGGATATGAAGAACGGGTATTTGTTCTGTATCCCTCCTCCGGTGGACGTTGCCCTTCCTGCAGAACTAATCAATGGGATTATACAAGAGACCCAATTCGAAGCTGAGCAACTGGGTATCACTGGTAAAGATTTAACTCCTTTCATGCTTGGTAGAATCAACAAGCGTACCAATGGTGTTAGCGTCAAATGTAACGTTGACTTTGTTAAGAACAATGCTATTACAGGTGCCAAGATTGCAAAAGAATTGTGTGATTTGAAACTTGGGAAAAAAGTAGGTTAATTTTATAATAGATCTTTTATTGCTTTAACAATCATGTGTATAGCCTTGTACTAACATTTGACCAGTCTTCGTTATTCCAACCTTTCCCTCCTTCTCCTACATCTACAACTACAGCCGAGCCAATGAAAGAAGAATCCAAGCCAACATCTGAAGATGTTAAATCGGCAGTCATTGGTTCTATTGCGTTGGACTCAACGAGTATAATAGCTTCGGACACACCATCATTGGGCGATTCTAATCCTGCAAAGACGTACCAATCACCAGGTGGAGTTGGGTTCAACGTTGCTGTGGCATGCAGTGCTTCATCAGGTTCCCCCTCCAAGACAATGTTTATTTCAGCGATCAATGGCCAGGATATAGCAGGACAGACCCTATTGAAGGCAGTTATCGACCTGGGGCTATCTCCCGATGGATTGTGCAAGATGACAACTCCTGGTGTGAATACAGCGCAGTACACTTCGATCCACGACTCAAAAGGTGGGTTGGTCATTGCCTGTGCCGACATGTCGATAGTGGAAAAGATACCTGTTAATCACGTTGTTGATATTTTGAGAAAGAACAAACCCAAATACGTTTTAATGGATTCCAATTTGTCTGCTGAATTGTTGAATGCTGTTTTACAGGAGAGCAACCAATGTGGATTTAAAGTTGTCTACGAGCCAACATCGGTTGTCAAGGCTAGCAAATTGTCTAAGACAAAATTGGGTTGCTTCCCAAACCATGGCGTGGAGTTGATGACTCCGACAGTAGCAGAATTGAACACGATTTTTGAATCGTTTGAAGAGTCCGGTCTATTTGATCCACAAAGTTCCTGGTTTGCAGTTCTTGACATGTTACAGATAGGTTCAGAGTTAAGAAACAAATTGGAGGCAGCAAGCAGGAAGTTCCCAGTCTTGAACCATTACCTCAAGCAAGGAGTGCTCACCCAAAGTTTCATGTTACTTCCATACGTGCCCAACATCGTGATCAAAGACGGTGCCAACGGAATTCTTGTGGTTCAGCTTACTACTACAGCAAAGAAGCATAAAGGTTTGATCGATCCACAGAGTTTCCAATTCAAGCAAAGAGAGATGGAATCGTTAAGTAGCTTTACGATAGTGCAAGAGGGAAGGCACGATCTAGGGTGCATCATACAGCACTATGCTAGCTTGGAGATCGATCCTGAAGAGATTGTGTCCGTTACAGGAGCAGGGGACTCGCTTGTAGGCCATTTACTAGCCCGAATCTCTGAGCAGGAAGATGTGCTGTCAGAATTGGGGAGCCCTGATAGGGAGTCTGCAGTAGCCGGGGCGTTGAAATGTGCACGGCTGAGTCTACAGAGCGACGGGGCGGTGGATGTAGAAGGCATCCAGCAGATGTAGTGATAGTAGATATAAGATATACGTAGAAAGAAATAGAGATCTGTCGGTATACAGGATGTGTCTATGTATATGTGCAAATTGTAAGAAGCGCACACAACACGGCGAAATTCTCAGCACAAAGTGAAAATTTCCAGCAGTTGCAGTTGGCGCGTCGCTCTCTCTGTGTGTCTCGGTGTCGTTCCTGCCACTGGTCTGCTCTTCTCTTCTTTCCAACTAAACAGACTTCCTCTCTTCCCTTCGTATCCATCTCTCCCTGCTCTAGTAGTATCTCCATATCCTCATTCGCCTATCTGTCCTCCCGCTTCTAAACAATTGCCTGTCGACCCACCTCCCATCACCATGACCTCCCCAGAGACAGCCACAAAGATCCCCCCGGGCAGAATTGAGACCCTCACTCCCGACCAGGAGAAAGTGTTGAAGCAGGTGTGGATGTACTACCTCCATTTCTGCGGATACGAGTTCCCTCCACCTGCAGCCACCGCCAGACGTAATACCCTGTCCTCAGTCAGATCCAACGAGACTGCGGTGACCAAGAAATCGACGTCTGCCACCACCGCAACAACAACCTCGGGATCCAGCTCCGGTAAGAAGAAAGGATTGTTGGGAAAGTTCAAGAGAGGCCACGGTAAGAAGAAATCCATCGATGAAACAGTCAAGAACGAGATCATCAACCATTCCGCCATCGATCCAGGTGTTCACCTGACCACAGACTTGGAAATACACTCCTCTCTCAAAGATCTAAACCCAAAGGCAAAGAGTGCATTCTGGGATTTCTTAAGGCACGATTCTCCAGACAACTTGCTGTTGAGATTTGTGCGTGCTAGAAAATGGGACGTTGACAAATCTCTTCTGATGATCAGCAACACTTTGAAATGGAGAATGGAGGAAAGTCACGTCGACAAATTGCTATTCCATGGTGAGTTGGGGTTGCTCAAAGATGGTAAGACGGGTGTCATTAGCCAGTTTGATAAAGGACTCTGTATCATTAGAGGCAAAGATAAGAACAACAGACCGATGGTGATCATCAGGCCTAGGTTCCACCATTCTTCCGCACAAACTGAGGAAGAGGTTGAGTTGTTCACGTTGTTAGTCATAGAGTACGCTAGATTGTTGATCACAGAGCCCGTCGATTCGTGTTCCGTTCTATTCGACCTCTCGGGATTCACCATGGCAAACATGGATTACGGTGCCGTTAAGTTCATCATCAAAGCCTTTGAAGCGCACTACCCTGAATCCTTAGGGGTCCTATTCATCCACAAGGCTCCATGGATCTTCAGTGGTATCTGGAACATTGTCAAGAAATGGTTGGACCCTGTCGTTGCCAGTAAGATCGTCTTCACCAAGAGCACCGAAGATTTGAATAAAGTTGTCGAAATGAAACACATACCTAGTGAACTTGGAGGTGATGACGATTTTGAATGGGAGTACCAACAACCTAAAGAGGATACTCATGGGTTGTTGGTTAAAGATGACAAGAAGCTGGAAGAGATAAGAGCCAAGAGACAGGAGATGGTTGACAAATTCATCGATTTGACGATCGAATGGATTGAATGCCAGGATAAAGAAAAGAACGCTCAATTGTTGAAGAGCAGAATCGAGTTAGGTAGACAGATGGGTCAAAATTACGTTGAGCTGGACGGTTACATCAGAAACAGAGGTATCTACGACTTGTTGGGTGATATAACATTTAAATATTCTCCTAATTGACACATGTTTAATATCTGTACGTGTCGTGTTTTAGTTTTGTATTCTCTTTTTATATATATTTAACTGTTATTGTACTATGTTATTTTCATACCAATTTGATCGTCATACTGCTTTTTTTTCTTTTGTGCTATCTCTCTCTTATGCTACCGGTTAAACTCTCTCTGTTTATTGATTTTTAATGTTATTTTGTTTATATGTCTCCATCTGTTTTCTGTTTTTTCTTTATTATTTTTGAAGTGATTTAATTCGGTTTCTTTGTCAGCTTTTAGACTCACTTCGTTTTTTTTAATTTCTTTTTTGGTTTTCCGTGTTATTAGATACTAGGTTTGGTCCATGAACTGTTTATACTACACTGTTGTTTCCCCGGTATTCTATTCTTCTCCTTCTACTATATGAACTAATTCCTTGTACACCTTCTTTAATGTTCCTCCTTCTCTCTGTGTTTTTTTCATTGTTTTACTACAGAATTTTTTTTATCTTAATAGAAGATATTTCAACCAAAAAGGACAAATAGATCGCTCAATTCATAAAACTATTATCAAGGCATGAAATAGAATAAAAAAAAATATTACAAAAGATGATGGATAATAAATAAAAAGAGTATTTGGCAAGAATAAAGAATAAAAAGAACATAGAAATAAGAACAAGAAATCTACCAATGACCAGACTTAACATTACTCTTGTCATCCTTCCACTGGCTACCTAATCCAATGACATCTTCGTTTTCTTTAGCAGCTTTGTTTTGATTAGGAGACTTGTTAGTCAAGATTCTCTTACCCCACGATCCAGCAGCGGCGTTACCTGTTTCATCCCTACATTGCTTCAAGAACGGAAGCAACGCCGTACCTCCTGTACCTCTCATCTCCTTCTTAGCATCCTGTGAACCAGCACCGCTGCTACTACTACTACTACTACTACCACTACCAGACCCAGACTTGGCCAACCCTGCACGCAAGGTTCCAGTGGTCTCCGATCCCATCTGTTTTGATTTCTGTGCCTGGATCACAATGTACCGAGTCACGATCTGGATATGCTTGTCTCTGAAACACTTCAACATGGCAACGGCAGCATCGTACGCCAACACCAACTCAGGATGAGATTCCGCATGGGAGAGCACGAAATCACGCAGCACGTTGACTTTTGATAGGTGAACTAGGAAGTCGGAGTGTTTGCCAGGCATGTAGCTTCTCATCTCCTTCATGAACGGGTTTTCAGCTTGTGCTGTTGATGTTGTTGATCCAGTCGAGTGGTGATCAACATTCAACAACAAGTCCAAAGTTTGGATCAACGACGATTGGGCGTTGGATCCACCACTGTACACTCTAGGTGTCTTTTCGTCACCGTAGTAGACACCATCTTCTAAACCGGCATCCTTCATGTTCTTCCAACCAGCTAAGTATGGTCTCAATCTAAAATAAAACACGTGAGGGTCACACATCTCTTCCATCTTCATCAACACAGAACCTAGGTAGTCAATGGATTCTGCCAATTTCTGTAAACACTCTATAAGCTTATCTATCTGGCCCGATCTTGCGTAGTTGATAGCTTCTAAACCTGTGGTGATACATGGGGCGCCTCTATACTCGAAGAAAACGCTCACTAGATAGAACCAACTCTCGTCTGTGGAACCGGTAAACGTATTTATAGTTTGAATGTTGTCTAGAAAATCGACAAAGCTGTCTTCGTCTTCGTGATCGCCGTTTTCTTCTTCTTCCATTGGAGGCAGGATAAGTTTGTAATTCCAGAGGCATAGGCCTGCATACGTGGCAATGGCAGGCAATCTCAAATGTTCACTTGTCTCCAACCATGGCTTTGCCAACTGTGGTGGCAATCTGTTTGTTGATTCGTTGACACCCCAGACGTATGCATGGCAGATGAACCCTAAAACAGAGTACGCTCTTCTCCACTCGTCTTCGGTTTTCAAATGTGATGTAGAAAGTCGAGGTAGTTTGTCAACGACAGATCTGATTCTCTTGGTTAGTAAAAGTGCCGGGATCACGTTGGCAACGCGTTCCCAAGGTTGGTAGTAGGATGGTAGGTTTGCCAAGGGTAAAGTCTCTGGTAAGAACCCGGTCTTTGGAGAGACGTCGTAATCTTCCAGTTTGGGTAGTGGGTAAGTGTAGGACATTATTGAAGAAAACCAAATGAAACAAACTTTGGTTTTGATACAAGAAGGGAAAAATAAAAAGAATAAAAAAGTACAAAAAAAAGAAAAAAAGCAAAAAATGGTAAAGGAAAGGGGGATGAAACTTTTCAGTTAAGGAGGGTGGCACAGACTCACAGCGGGTCAACACTTACAAATAGGGATATTTCGGGCCAAAAAAAAAAAAAAAAAAGTGTGGCACGGCGTAGAAGAGAGGTCACCTGAAGGCTGGAGCTTAGTGTTGTTGCGGGAGAAGACAGGCAATTAAAAGAATGAAAGTGAAGATCTGAGTCAAACGATATCAAATACACGAGATGGATCCAGAAAGTAGTGGAGAACAGCGAAGGATGGGTGACGTGACCAGAGATATTCCATTCCAAATTTCCAAGGGCCGAGAACGTAGAAGTGAGCAGTTGGAGCAAAAAGTGCCGTCAGCCAAAGAGTGAAAAAATTGAAGACTGAAAATTGTCACCCAATTTGTTTTGCCGAATTTAGCCCTTGCGGCACCTTCTTCTTTGGGTAGTGCTACCCTAATCTCCTGTATGTTTATTTCTTCCACTTCTTTATTCGTTGGCATATATTATATATATATATATATATATATACTTGAATATATAGCATAGACAGAAACATAAAACCCTGGTGCAGAGTTATGAGCAAAATACAGCAAGAGAAGAGGCCCAAAATTCAACTTTAAAGAGTCAACAGACACCTGTGCACCAGACACCAAAAATTATTGTTTAAGTCGCTTACGTGAGCGATTGTGTACTCTTGCAAGGCTCTCTGTGAAGGCAACTTGGCTCTCCGACATGCATCTATATATGATTTGTTTGGGAAACTTCAACAAACTACCAACTGCAACACCCAGTTTCTATCCTACTATAGATTTATCTGTCTAACCATTTTAAAAGGCACTCATGGGCTCTGACACTGAAGCTACGCCAACTGATCCTGCAGAGGCGCTCAAGTTGATTCCTCCTGAGCCTACCACAAAGGAACAGTTCAAATCCGCACACATCTCCGGTGGTTGTAAAGTGTACGTCTTCAAAGATGATGAGTGGAGACTAGCCGAAATCCTAGCACTCCAAAAAAAGAAAGGCAAACCTGTATACTACGTTCACTATGTTGAATTCAACAAGAGATTGGACGAATGGATCGATGAATCCAAAATTGACTTCCACAGACCCATGTACTTACCTAAACCTACAGTGGCAAAGAAAGAAATCAAGAAACAGATAAGAAAGAAAGTCGTCAAGAGGGGAACCGCATCGGCAAACAATAGCATACGATCACAGACACCTGAGTCGCAATCTCAGCCGATCTCCCAATCTCAGACCCCTAAGCCTGCAGGAGAAGATGAGATGGATTTGGATAACTTGAACGTTCAAGGTATCGTGAAAGAAGGTGAAGAGTTGAGCAGAGAAGACGAGATTGAAAAATTGAGAACAAGTGGGTCCATGGCCCAAACATCGACACATGAATTGGCTAAGATTAGAAATTTCACAAACGTCATCATTGGTAACCACGAAGTGGAACCTTGGTATTTTTCTCCTTATCCTATAGAGTTAACGGAGGAAGATAGTCTCTATATCTGCGATTTCACCTTGAGCTATTTCGGATCCAGAAAGCAGTTTGAAAGGTTTAGATCCAAGTGCACGTTGAAGCATCCTCCTGGGAACGAAATCTACAGGGATGATCAAGTGTCCTTCTTTGAAATCGATGGCAGAAAACAGAGAACTTGGTGCCGTAACTTGTGTCTGTTGTCCAAGCTATTCTTGGATCACAAGACTTTATACTACGATGTGGATCCTTTCCTCTTCTACTGCATGACAAGACGAGACGAGTTAGGTCATCATCTTGTCGGTTACTTCTCCAAAGAAAAAGAATCTGCCGATGGTTATAACGTTGCTTGTATTTTGACTTTACCACAGTACCAACGGTTAGGTTACGGTAAATTGTTGATCCAATTCAGTTACGAGCTATCAAAAAAGGAAGGAAAGGTGGGGTCACCTGAAAAACCCCTATCCGATTTAGGTTTGTTATCGTACCGTGCCTACTGGGCAGAGACAATATCCGTGCTATTGATAGAGAACGGATCGGCAGAGGCTAGTATCGACGAGATCTCACAGTTGACATCGATGACAACAACCGATATCTTGCACACTTTACAAACTCTAAACATGTTGAAGTACTATAAGGGTCAACATATCATCTGTTTGACGGATCAAATAATGGAAAACTATGACAAATTGAAACAGAAGAAGAGGCACACTTTGGATCCAAATAAATTGATATGGAAACCACCAGTGTTTACCGCTTCGCAATTGAGATTTGGTTGGTGATCTTTTATTTACTTCTTTTTTTTTGCTTTTTTTTTCTTTACTATTCTTGGGGTGTAAATTCTTTTTCTTCTATGATGTACATTAGCGTTTTCTTAAAATGAAATATTTTCAATAATTATTATTATCTCTTATTGTTTGTATGTTCAAAAATAAATAAATAGATTGAAGTCCAATTTCAATCAATCAAACGGTACGTGATGCTTTTTCTTTTCCATTGCGCTAGCTGCAATGGCACTAGGAACTTTAATACCACAGCAATCACCCCATGTAGAATGAACCTCTCCACAATCGTGATCATGTGCGTGAGCTTCACCATTCGCCCCATCTTCTTTATGATCATCATCATCGTCCCCGACTCCTTCAGGACATACAAGAATCGACCCAAACATGAAATGTTGTACAACAGGCAACTTGCCCAAAACTTCAGCTTTGTACATCTTCACCATACCTTCTTCAATCTTCTTCCAAGTCTTCACGCCGCTGATGTCGTCCAACATTGGGGAATGCCAACGTAAAGATTCTGCACCCGTTTTAACCTCATTTATGAAAGCTATGCATCCAAAGTAAAAAAATTTGTCCTTGTACTCATCCACGTAATCGCGGTTGTGAACTGACAAAGGTCTAGGACGAGTGAAAGGTGATAGTTGGGCAGCACCAAACAAGAAGGGGAGGAAATGGTAGTCATCCAACCCCCACACACCGTGTGATCCAGCCGGTTCTAACCAGTATTTCAATTGCAGTTTACGCATTGTGGTCAAGTAATTTGCAAAAATTTTAAGCACCACCGATTTATACACCTCAGTGCTCGAAAAATAGTTCAACTTGTTCAAGCATAGAAGGAAACAAGCAAAGTTTAGCTCGTGTCCTGATCCATAGTCAATTCTTGTTCTGTCACCAAAAGAATTCAATAGATATTCAGCAAGTTCAACTGTAGGATCGTTCGTTTCTTGAAATTGAAGAAGCTTTAGATTGTTGTGAAGCAGTTGTGTAATGTTTTCAGATAAGTCATCGTAAAAATCCCTGAACTCGATTTTACCAAATCTACTCGATGTATCGTGTTTCACAGGATGGTCGTCTATAATCTTGTTAATATCGGCTAAAAGATCTAAAACAGTTTGAATGGATTTGTCGATGGGTAAATTAGGATCGGTCAATTCTAAGCCGTGAACAGAAGTTGCCAGGCTGGTTATGAAATTCAAAATGTCATTGTATGTTTCTGAATCAGTGAACTTCTCTAAATCATGCGGGGTATGTAGCCTTTTCACTGGCTTGGTGTAACTTGTGGTGGTATTTCCAGTCATTGTTAATAATGTCACTTGTTTGAAGAGTGGGGTCTATACCATTGAAACAACAAGAACACTCCGGGGAAGAAGCCCATCAGATGGCGAAAATAGGACAAGGTGTTGCGTGCGCTCCGGGTCCGTTCCCCAGATTCCGGGCTGTGCAGCTTTACCACTTTCTGCCTGGTTGAGTTCGTGATGTTTCTTGCTATCTGCTGCACTATCCAGGGTGTTGTTGGTCGAATACGGCAATTCACTGTTTTGATTCTGTTGTAGCTTTCATAGACATAGAACTTGGCTGTCTTTAGCTGTATGATTTGCCTCTCTGTCAACAACGTTTTCAGGCATTTCTTTACCCATTGCTTTAACGAGGATCTCGCCAGCTGCCCCAAGTCGATGCCTTTAGCGGTTGACTCCTGTTTCATAGATCTAACCTCCTTTACTAAGTCTTTGATCAGAAATTCTAACCGGGTTAATCTTTCTTTTATCTCTAAAGAATTGTCTAGCCTTACATCTTTGATCTTCCTGGATCCAGACGTAACGGTCGAGCCTTGTTCAGAACACCTTGAACATATTCCGTTATCTTTTCTTCCTATCCAATATAGGTATCCCACAATTAAAAAATAAATTAAATTCCTGTCCAAAGTAAATAGCATGCTGACGACTAATATAAGTGTCGTTATACTCCAGGCATTAAAGTTCATAGAGCGCTTTAGATTGGATAACGCTTTCAAACTTAATCCAATCCTTCCTCTCATCTTTGGTATATCTAGTGGAAGACAGCTGTGATAAAAATACCCAACTCCAACCACTGATGCGAGCCCAAAAAGGTACGTTGTCCAAGGAGGATAGCTGTCATAAGTGGTCAATAAAAACACAGAAGATAGGATGACTACACTAAGCATGCTTGATGGAGGATTTTTTTCTAGTGGCTCGCTATCAGCTGAAGCCTTAGATCTTTCCTTGTATACACGATGCTTAAATTTTGAGAGTTTCTCCTGTAACTCTGCTTCTTCTGCACGGTAATCCTGGAAAGAGGAGAGCCGATCAGGTATAACTTGTGACATGCTTCTAAGGGGACTTTGCTTGATAGTACTCTTTATGAGTTGGGACGTCATCAAATACGCGCCTAACTCAAACGGATAGACTGTGAAATGGGTTAATATACAGAACCACCATATAGAGTGTCTCTCAAGGAAGACAGCAAAATCCCCCATCGAAGTTTACCCCCTTTTTCCCTGCCCGCCGTGACGCCAAACGACTACACCTCCCACCATATAACACGTGACATCCATTGAGGGCAGAAAACCCTCTTCAACCAGAAAGGGGAAAAAAATTTTTGAGGCGCTCGCAAACTCCGCTCGCCTCAACACCTCCTTTGTCTTGTGAACTTTACTAGTTGGTCCTTCATTTATACTTCCCCCTTGTTATCGGAGCATTATAGATCTACATCCACTAACAGCACCAATTATACACAGCTCCCAGTTATCATCATGGTTTTAGTTCAAGATTTATTACACCCAAACGCCGCCTCCGAAGCCAGCAAGCACAAGTTAAAGGCCCTTGTCCAAGAACCAAGATCATACTTCATGGACGTGAAGTGTGCCACCTGTTTGCAAATCACAACCGTGTTCTCTCACGCTCAAACTGCTGTGACTTGTGACTCTTGTACCACCGTCTTATGTACTCCAACTGGTGGTAAGGCTAGATTGTCCGAAGGTTGTGCCTTCAGAAGA
Organism: Ogataea sithepensis; assembly: GCA_030564825.1. Taxonomy (NCBI): domain Eukaryota; kingdom Fungi; phylum Ascomycota; class Pichiomycetes; order Pichiales; family Pichiaceae; genus Ogataea; species Ogataea sithepensis. The sequence continues at coordinate 127,688 of JAJMAB010000018.1, read as the reverse complement.
AAGTAAGCTAATTTTACATCATATAGCCCACACATTACTCCTATCTCACAGCATAATATACCTTCTAGTTTAATGATTCAAATTTATTCATCATATAGAACAAAAACAGTTGATCAAGACTGTATCGCATAAAGTCGCCTTGTTTCAAATTTAATTCTTTAGAGGCTGTGGTTGCATTTCTTATACATCCTCCCCCGCAAAAAAAATATTTGTTCGTCGTACTCTTTGACGGGGCAAATTCCTACCACTGCAGTTTAATCAATGGACAGTTAATACTCTACATCGAACCAGGTTTGTTTATGTTTTTTAATAATACTATTGGAGTCATGTGTCATGACTCAGCTCATATATGCAAGGATTCAAAGGGATATGTTTCTTACACTTTTATCGACCATAATTTGAAACGGAGTAAACTTGCATACGCTTGTTTAACAACCTTCGACACTCTGTACATTATATAATAATTTTTTTAAAAAAAGGATAATTTATTTGGAAACCGTTCAATAAGTAAAATTACATAGTGATGATACATCATCTGACCTATCGGTAATACGACAACTCTTGAAACCAAAGACTAATTCGTCAAGTAACAACCAAGCATAACTCTTTCTTACAGACATACATAACCTACTATCTATCTCTCTAGTTTCAGAGCCCAACATGTTGTACATAACGTTAGAACTCAGGGCTCGGTTGTAACATCGCCTTTAACGGCAGGTTGAGGTGAACATAGAATCTCGATGTGCGACATCTGAGCGTGGGGTACACACGACACAGGCTACTTGGAGCCTTAATTGCTTTTCCTCTGCAATTCGATTATTCCTATTAACCTCCATCAGAAATTGACCATTGACAAGCCTCTCAGACTACTTTGCAAAATTTATGTCTAAATCAGCAACATCCACCGTTGTTGTTATACACAACCCAAGTTATGTGGTAACCCCAGAACACAGGCTCCCGCGTGTGCTCACCGTAGCTGGATCCGATCCATCTGGAGGTGCAGGTATAGAAGCCGACGTTAAGACCATAACAGCGTTGAAATGTTATGCAATGACGTGCATAGACTGCTTGACAGTTCAAAGCACGCTTGGTGTAAAGGGCAAGCATATAACTTCCTCGGAAACGATTGCATCGGTGTTGGATTCCTTTAAAGACACTAAAGTTGATGCCATCAAGTGTGGGATGATAACCGAGGAAGCTTTACACCATCTGCCTTCTTTCATCAAGAGCCACAGAATAGACAAAGTGGTGATTGATCCCATCATCTCATCTACTTCAGGTTACACTCTATCCAAGTTGAAACTCATAAAGAGATCGATCTCCGAACTATACCACTTGGCAACATTGGTGACTCCAAACTTTGACGAAGCGTTGGCTATACTGATGGTCATGGGGATCGATCATTCCTACGTTAGAGAAACTTTGACAATGGACTCCCTACGAGAGCTCGCATTTTCGTTGGTTGGCATCTTGAAATGTAGGGCGGTGTTGTTGAAAGGCGGACATTTGCCAGCTACAGATTACGGTGACGAGGTTATAATTGACCTATTGTACGATTCCAACAGTGGCTTGTTTACAGTATTCAAACACCCACGTTTAACACGGTTGAAAAATACGCACGGAACAGGATGTACCTTGAGTTCGGCGATCGCCGCTAAATTGGCCTGCGGTTCTAAGTTGGAAATAGCTGTGGCAGATTCAATCTGTTACGTACATGAAGCATTGGTGTTTGCGGATCCAAGTATTGGGGAAGGTAACGGACCGCTTAACCATATTTTCAACGTTCCTCCTCTACGATTCTAATGATGATGATGATAATAATAAAATTGGACAATGACTGTATGTAAAGTATGTACACAAATATGAATTATTAATGGAAGAATTAGCGGAATAAAAATAGAAAAGGAAAAAAAAAATTGTTATACAAACAAGAATGCAGGAATTAGTTATAAATGAGCTAGTAGAACAAGCTTAAGTATCGATAAGCAAAAAAATAAATAAATAACAATTAAGCAACCTTTTTTGGTGGCAATTTGTTGAAAGTTTTCTTTAAGATTTCTTTCGTCTTGAATAAGTTGGTAACTCTCAACCTTTCGTTGTTCAAATGCGCATTATCAGAAGATTGACCCGTTGGTAAGTGAGCCGCCTCACAGTTGAATATCTTTTCCAAGAATCTAATGGAAGGAATGGACCCACCTTCTCTAATCAAGATAGGTTCCACGCCCCATTCATCTTGCATGTTCTGGGATAGGATCTTGTAAGCATCGTTGTTGATGTCACCCAGCCATGGTTCCGCCTCGTGCACCACTTTAACTTCAAGATGGTTTTCAGTCTTCAGCTTCTTGAAGTTGTCCTTCAAATAGTCAACGAGTGATGATTTCACTTCTTCGAGGTCCTGTTTAGGAACAATTCTGATCGAGAGAGAAGCTGTGGCAACTTGTGGAATAACAGTAGAGTTACCAGGACCTGAAACGTTCACCCTGTGGATCGTCAAAGAAGGTAATCTCCATTTGGACATCAACTCGTTGATTCGCAAGGAATCAATCTTTTTAGTAATCTGGTTGTACAAATCCAGCTCATCCTCTTTTGGAGGCTTTATTGTGTTGTAGAAATTGGGTAGTCTCACTTTACCTTCGTCATCATTCAGTTTGGATAATAAATTGATCAAGTCAATCGTTGGTTCTCTGGATATACCACCATCAACACCAGAATGTCTGTCCGGTTTGTCGGACCAAACTTCAACGGTAGCAGAGATTACACCTCTTAAACCATAGTTCAAACATGGGATATTGTCGTCCAACCAATACGAATTGCTCAATAAAACCCAATCAATCTCACCTATGGCATCTCTATGCTTTGAAACAACCTCTTGGAATCCATACGATCCAGATTCCTCTTCACCTTCAACTAAAAAGATAACGTCCGATTCCAACTCTTGCTGCTGATACAATTCGGCAACCGCATAGATGGAAGCAAGGAGTGGACCCTTATTGTCTGTAACACCTCTGGCATACAAGTACCCGTTAATGGCTGTCAATTTGAACGGATTTGTTTGCCAAGAATCGTTGTTGTCAACCTCAATAACATCATAATGTCCATACCATAAGACTCTGGATGGCTTGCCGGATGATTTTTTCTTGTTTGCTTTAAAAGTAGCAAAGACCACAGGGTTAGCATCCTTAACAGGTAACAACACAGACTTCGACGCACCTAGGTTCTTACAGAGGAACCTTAAAAAGTTGGCACATTGACGAGATTCGTCGATGTACAATTCAGGCTGTTTGGAAACAGTCTTGTAAGCGACTATCTTGGATAACACTTCCAGCATTCTGTCGGTAGAAGTCAAATCCAAAACTTCTTGAGGGGGGGGTCCTATCTTCTTGTTCAAACATTCAATATTCCATAGTGCCACAGAATGATCGATTCCAGCCGTAATCAAGTATGGGATTCCATTCATCTCCATGACTTTCACTGCCAAACAGTAACCATCGTGAGCAAACCAATCAGATTTGACCTCACCTTTGTATTTCCATTTGGTAGCACCCGCATTGGTACCTTTGAACAGACAATCGTTATAAACAGCGATAGACACGATGTCTCCTTCGTCACTATCGTAGGATCTTATCAGTTGAAAGGTGGAGAGATCCCAAACCTTGACCTTGCCATTGGTTAATCCACAGTATAAGAAAGGATCATCCTCATTTTTGCTAATCGATAAAACAGAGTCGTCATTGTCCAGCTTATGTAATAGTTTCATCTCATTCTTCTTAATTCCCCAAATGTTGGTCGATCCATCACCTCCACCGGAGATAAGAATATCCTTGTACTCTTCTGAGTTTGAGCCCCCAAGTATTGTTTGTCCAGAATGATTTGAAAATATCTCCATTGCGTAAACATAACCGTAATGTGCATAAGAAATAATATTCTCGGATGGAACTTCGATAAGCCTGGATCTACTTATAGAATTTCTCTTTGCTTGACTTGAATGTAGTCGTTGTCCGTGACCCTTTGAGTCAAAGAATCTATCAAATCTGTGAGAAGGCATTGAAGATGGGTCTGATTTCCCCGTAGGCATGTCCAAATGGACGTATGAAATGGAAGCATTCTGAGCACCAATGAAAACGGTCTTGGTGCTTTGAGCCCAGGCAATAGAAAAAATGTCACCAATATCCAAGAGAGAGTAAATTGTATACGTTTCATATATTTCGTCATCAACATCGTCATTGTCATCATCATCATCACCATCATCATTATCAGAGGACTCGCTATTTTTCTTTTCTTTGTATTTCTTGCCAGAGATGTCCCAAATTTTGACCAGTGAATCGGAGCCTCCACTAAATAAGGTATCTCCGCTAACAAGTAGACACAAAACAGAACCTGAATGCGCTTTGATTTCAACCTTCTTTTGGAATGTGACAAGGTCGTAAACAAGAATCTTGGAGTCCTGAGTACCACAAAACAAAAGTTTCTTATTAGGAGAAGCTGCAACGCAGACGATGGAGTTCTCATTTGTCCATTTGTGCACCAGGACCGGATTAGAAATCCCACTTGAAGAACTCATGGTCGTTAAATCATCGACAATAGAGGATGGATCCGGTGTGCTATCCCTTGAAGAAGTCGATAGGGCTAGCTGGTTCAAAGATAAGCTTGTTGAACTGTTCTTAGATAAAGTCAGAGGTAAATGCCTCAAATCACTCATGTTCTTCGAATATGGAGGAGAAGATGATAGCGTTGGAAACATCGATGCAGTGGTATTTGATGAACTAGTCTATAAAGTGACGCCAAAAAAAAAGAACAAAAAACCTCCCAGAGTTGAATAATAATCAAGTAAAATGTAAATAAATAATAGAATAAAAAGTTGAATGGCAAGCGAGATATCGCTAATGCAATTGGAGCGGATATTAGAGCGTTTTATCAGAAAATATCTGAGCGTCTGGCTATAGGAATTGTACTTTTTGGCTTTCAAATCTATAGAGGAAGAACTATAGCTCAAGGTTGGAAGGCTGTTTACAGATCAGTCATCGGAAGATGAGCTCTACCAAAACCAAAAACATGGAGAGACTGGCCCCAGACGGTAGCAGCAGGGAACATAAAACTGTGGCGCCACGTCACGTGTAAAATTTAGTGTGTCGCTTCGGTCATTTTCTAGTTGTGGTCACGTGCTGTCGACCAAGATTTTCTCGTCCATAAATTATACAGTTTTTGCTTTTAACCATCTTCCAGTTGAAACTTGACAATGGACATGCCCTTTATTCAGGAAGGCTGGTTAAGGATAATTAAACTTGATTGTAAAATACGTTAGAAAGGCTTCGGCTCCTGAGGCCTGCATCTGTCTTCAAGCCAAGTCAAATTTGGCCACTGCAGATTATCGTTGTTGTTCATAAAACACTGCCCAATGGGGCCTCCATCAAATGATCGGTTAGCGGCGGAAACTTTAAAGAAACAAGTCGCCATTCTACTGTTTGTTACAAAACTAAAAAGTACAAAAATCAATGCCCTCACTCAGATTTGAACTGAGGATCTCCACATTACTAGTGTGGCGCCTTACCAACTTGGCCATAAGGGCTAATTTTAAAGAATTTTTAAAACTGGCTTTTAAGAATACAGCATCGTTTGATCTGCTTATTCATTGATTATATAATCCATGTTACCGTTTCCCACTGCCTCATAAGACAATCTCTCCTAGGAATCTGATTTCTGGTCATTAGGATAAGTGAAGTTGATATGTGGCGTATTAATTTAGTTAATTGTTATATACTATAGTCATTTCGCTAATGAGACGACTGCTCACTTCATAGGGTTAGGCTTATTTTTAAATAACCTCGTCGAGAATAAATTATTATTATTATTATTGATGATGATGATGATGATGATGATGATGAAATTGTTTTATTATCATGGTGGTTCAGCCCGTTTATGAGAGCAAACACCGCTATAGAAATATACATACATATATGAAATATATATCCACTCCTAAAGCCAACATTAGCAGGTACACCCCTAACATAGTTTATACATATATTGCTATATAACCGAGCACAGCACGTCCCCAGAGGGCGCTCATAGAGACCCTCAAGCAGGATTACAATTTACCACCAATGGCCTGCGCCATGAGGGGCACCACGGCCGATCAACTCGGACTCCATGATGCCTACTCCATCTATACCACCGTTAAAACCCACAACCGTCTAAAACCACACCCTGAAGTGTGTGCACCATTGGAGGAAAGGTATGGAACCATTTCTGATTATGGAGCAATTCCTGGGCGGCGTGCAGCCCGACCATTATTTGGCTCAGTGGGAAAGGCAGGGTGCAGCACCCTAAACAAAAGCTATACGGTGGCTAAAGGTCGAGGGTTCGAACTTCGAGGGTCATTGGCGATTAATATCGTTGCTATTGCGATACTTAGGAACTGGTCTAACGAAGGCTAAGACGGTCATAGCGCACAGATCCAGGTTCCAGGATACTTTTTAAGTACGTTACTCGAGTATTCTTCACATCCGGTAAACGAATGTATAGATGAAAATTTGAAAGAACATAGAGATCAATTACATCATCATCATCATCAGAGAAGGCCATTGGTGGTAAATTGTAATCCTGCTTGAGGGTCTCTATGAGCGCCTTCTGGGGACGTGCTGTGCTCGGTTATATAGCAATATATGTATAAGCTATGTTAGGGGTGTACCTGCTAATGTTGGCTTTAGGAGTGGATATATATTTCATATATGTATTTATATTTCTATAGCGGTGTTTGCGCTCATAAATGGGCTGAACCACCATGTTAATAAATCAATTACATCATCATCATCAGAGAAGAATAAGTAGCATATATATACCTAAACTGAGGTGTTTTCCATGATAAATCGGATACCAACACCGAGAATGTATATTGATTATTACTATCATTCTATTTGAAGGAATTCCTGAAAACAGTTAAACATCAGTGAACATCCCACAAATCTTGCTGCTGTAATATAGCACGACAGCTAATACTAAAGGTGACATAATACCTATATACATACAGATGCTCAAATGTGAAATGTAGGTAAGGTATATTTGCAAGCCTTCATGATACTTGCGTGCACGCTCTCTCTAGGAGCGCCACTTCAAACTATAGTTCTTCCACTATGTGATCAACGTACCGACCTAAATAAGACATCACTACTCATAATAAATCAGTGAGGGGGGAAAAATGCTATACTTCTCACTTGGATGAATGGGGTAAACACTTACGCCAACAACGGAAGTCGCTTTTTAGCCAATACAGATATCATTTCCCAGGAAAGCGCAGTTTACGTCACCGTTGAACTATATACATTTCCACAAACAACCCCGTATATATATATATATAATATATGCATACTCAGAAATAAATACCAACATCTAGTTTACAACTACTTAGTGATGGACAGAAACAAAACGTGGAGAGTGCCATAATCAAGATCCCAGATCCCAGATCCCGTTCCCCCCCACAATCTTATCGCGCGAGCAGAGCGCACACCAAGCACTGCCCCTGCCACATACAATGTTGGAATCTCGATGGACTTGCCGGATCTAACATATATATCTCGATTTCGTTTTGGGACCTTTTATAGAAGAGCACAGAAAATCAACACGTCTATAGACACATAGCCATTTATGCTATCGAGTGGATACTCTTACCTTGAGAAATTGTCAACTAGAAATCAACCTAACTCCCAATGAACTTATACTTCGTTTTACTCCTCCCCTGGAGATACTACATAGCATGGTGCTTCCTGAACCCATTAATATTGACCATCATACCTCCCAGACCAATTAGAAAATACATAGCAATTCCAATTCTCTATACGTTACTATACAAGGCCACTTTTTCCTATGACATGGCGCCCAATCCACATCCAATGGCACTTTTTCTACAAGGTATATTCTCAATCCTATTCTTGTACACAGCCGAACTTTACATCATCACTGAATATCCCGAATTCTACGACTATAGAGTACAATTTGAAACGCCCGAGATTGTCAGTTTCTACCGCTGTTGTAGCCTGAGAAAACTTGAATGGGCCATCGCCAGATCAACACTCAACATAAGAGGCATCGGATGGAATTGGGAGGTGAGTGGCATCGAACATCCAAAGTACCACAACACGCTGTGTTGGTACCGTTCCATTTTTTACAACTTTCTTATAGGTTACACGATATTTGACGTGTTGTTCAACGTATATCTTTCCACGGCGTACATGAAAGGTGACGGCTGGGACCCGAACGCTATCGACCTGTACTCTCGTTCCTCGTTACCTTTATACAAGCAGATGATCCTGGCAGGTTGCACCATGTACTTGATCTACTTTGGTATAGGATTCCTGTACAACATTACAGCGGTGATATGCGTCACATTATGCCTTTACAAACCTCAGGATTTCCCTCCTGTGTTTGGCTCGTTTAACGGTGACTATACGATCAAATCTCTCTGGGGTAACCTGTGGCACAAGCTGATGTACAGAATGACCGTTCCTTTTGCTAGAGGTGCGTCTGATATCATCTTCATGACAAATAGAAACGGTAGATCGCTTGCCAGCATGGTGTTCACGTACATCTTTACTTTTTGTATCACTGGTGCACTCCATGCTATGGCAACTGCATGGTTGCCCTGGAATGAAGGTCCCGGCTACAACATAAACATACCAAGTTGGTGCCCTCCATTGATAAACTTGCTGGGATTCCAGATCCATATCGGTAGATGGTTTTGGTCCTTTGCCATCTTCCCATATCAGTTTTTGTTGATTATCGTAGAAACGATGTTCATCATTGTTTGGAGAAAAACTGGTATCGTATTGCCAAGAAAGGTTACTATGGTCATTGGATTGGTTTGGATCTTCTTGGCAGAGTTTTCCATTTGCCAATGGTACGTGGATGAAGCTGTCAAAGGTGGGCTTAAACCTCACGAATTATCAATGAATACGCCTATTCGTATGATCTTCAAACACTACAATATCCAGTTTTAGAAAGAGACGACTAGTTAATAAAGCTATTAGACGTTTATTAGAATGATTTAATTAGAGATAAATAGAACAAGGTGTAATTCGGAAAAGGTGGAGTTGATGAAAAAAGAAATTAAGAAGAAATAAATAAAAGACATGCGTTGGAAACGTACGGTTGAAGAAAACGAAAAAAAAAGGAAGCAACATCATACCTTATACCTGATGACGCTTACGTGTATCGACGACATTTTCGTCAACGTCTTCAATCTGTTGTTCGTAATCGACACTCGTCTCATGGCTGCCTTGGGAATCGCTCATAGCAGCTTCTGCCTCCAGCTGTTTTGCCAGCTGTTCCTCCTTGTACTCAGGACCAGCATGGATCCATTTTTTGAAGATCCCAGTTAGTAGCCCCGCAGCTAAAACTTGTTCGGATTGATACAAGACCAAAGGCACCAACAAGGTACCCAACTGATCGAAACCGTCACCGTATTGGGAGGTGACCAACGTGACACCCAAAGCTGCAGTTTTGGCACCTCCACATAGCATAATAGAAACCGTGTCCCTTCTGTTGAAGTAAAAAGGTTTTAGAGCACGATACGAAATCTTGTATAGCCAGCTGCTGGATTCGGTGGGTTCGTTCTTGTAGATACCCAGTAGGAACCGCGGTCTGGACATGATGTAACAGATGACAGTGAAAAACAGGTAGATGCCCACGTTGAAGAAACAGATAAGGATGATGGATTCATGTGAAACAGAAGTGAATGCCTTCTGATAAAAAGCTGTTGAGAAAGATGCAAACATAATTAATAACAACATGAACGACCCAACTTTGTTGAATTTGAAAGTTCTTAAGAACCACTCAACGTGTTTAGGGAATAAGTTTTGTAACACTTGACCAACAACCACAGGGACGAAAACACTCAAACCAACTTGCTTCATCACGTCTCTATAAACTCTAGTGACAGAAGAGCCATTGGCAGGATTAGCAAATCTCCAAGATCCACGTAGGTACATCTGAGTCATTGCAGGTGTGATGAAAGCACCCAGGATATTGCCGATGAAAACTTCACACAAAGTGAGCAAAACGTTACCATCTGACTGTTGAGTCATAACGACGTTGGAACTGACGGTGGTTGGACAGCAACCAGTGACAATAAGACCAACAAGCATCCAATCTGCAATCTTTGGATTGTCAGCGGCTCTTATGGCACAGGAAAATCCGAAAATGATGGAAGGTGTCACCAAAAATTGCAAAATCAGAACAATGATGTGAGCTCTCCAGTGTCCCAGATTGATCATCAACTGTTTGGTCTTCATCGACAAACCAGAACCCAAGAAAATTATAGCAACTGCACCGTAACCGATGGTGTATTCACCACGAATCAAACCTCCATGACGTGCGAAGTTAGGAGCAAACCTGGCGATGACAACGAAAATTGCAAGTCCTATGAAAAACCAATACTGGATGGCTAAGGCCTTTGCATGGTGTAAAACTATATAAGTTTTGGGCCATCTTTGTTTCCAAGACAGCTCCAGTTCTTCCGATCCTTCAAAACTTGACATTGATAGAAAACTGAATTATATTATTTGTTGAGAATGGATAACTCTATTAATAGCTTGTATAAAGAGCAAGAAAAAACACTTTTGCGCTGTAACCTCTTTTGTTATCTATCAATGAAAAGAGGATAAAAGTTGGATGGTGGAATGAATGCCAAGTCTAAGTCTAATAACGAGAAGGAAAAAAAAGCAAAAAGTAGGCGGTATATAATATGGAAGAAGACAAGAATAACGACGAATAACGGGAGGTGCCGATCACATATAGGCTGAATACGTTACTCGATCGAAAGAGATTGAGAACGTTGTTGAGTCAGTAAGAGCCAGAGATGATTCACGATGGGTGGATGACAAGCAGCGTTGCTAAAAAAACCGCTTTGCAATTGATAGTTACCGATCTGGGCTGTTTGTACTGCATGTATGTATAATATATATATATATATATATATATATATATAATGTATAGAAAGAATGGGTGTGTGGAAATTACTTACTGTGGTCAATGGTCATCCACGGACCACTAGAATCCCCGGGCCTGCGGCTGCGGCGCGCGTCGACGCCCTGAAGAATGACGGAGCGCCCGCGACTCCCCGAGACGGCGGGGAGACTGAGAGCCTGGGAGGTGGAGCCTCAGTGAGTCAGTGTCAAGCAGGTCAGCCAGGCAGGCGATTGCGCAACAACCCCCGTTTCTCGCGGGATGTCATCAGAATTCAGCTGGCATCTACAAATATTCCGATTATGTCACCGGTGCAGTAATCACAGAGTTGCCTAATTTCTCCCGCTCACTTAATCACAATTTCATACTGCCGCTGCTTACACTTACAGCCCGCTCCTCTTGTCGTAACAATTGATTTTCCCCCTCCTCGCTACTCTTCTGCAGATGCATCTACTGCATATATATATATATTATATATAATAAATTATGGGCGACTCAGCCAGAACTTAAAAATAGTAGTAGTAGTAGTAGTATAAATAGAACTGAAAGATAAAAGAGGTCCAGCAAGAGATACAACACAGACATCGCAATTCCGCACGACTGCGAGCTGAACCATCAAAAGATAAAAAAAAGAAAAAATCGAGTGTGAGTGTGTGGGTAGGAAAAAGAAAAGCTTAGGGCATCACAACTGCAAAAGCCCAAAACTGTAAACTATCCACGGATACAAACAGCCGGTTCTTTATTAAGAAGGAATGAGAGAAAAAAGAGTGACTCATGAGGTTTTTTTTTTAAAAAAATGGACATATATTCTTATAATAAACTTTTATACTATTAGGCGGTGGTGGCATTCAACTGTTCCTTTTTGGCTTGCTCGGCTAACTCGTGAGCTTCCAGTCTTAGTCTCTCCTCTTCTGCCATAACCTTGTGCAAGTTCCAATATTGGATCAAGAAGGCAACGGCACCAACGGCACCAGCAATGGCGATGGCAGCAAACGGCCAAATCAAGTATGGATCAACCAAAGCGGCAGAGACAGCTTCTGAGATGGCAGAAGAAAGGGAGTTCATGAACAAGAAAAGAGCCATGACCAAACCCTTGGAGTTTTCTGGTGCTCTCGTGTATGCCAATTCGTACGCTTGTGTATAACAGAAACATTCACCAGCTGCCACCAACGCGTAGATGATCACATCGTACCATGCACTTAAAGGTGACACTTCATCACAGGTTGTAGCATAATATCCACATGGTGAAGTCTCATAAACTCTGTATTGCAAGATGGCAGCGGTCATGGAAGAAAAGGCACCCAACAGGAAACCAAAGAAGATCTTAAACACTGGTCTGAAGAAAATTCTCTTTCTTCTCAAAAATGGATAAAGAACAAAGTCCAAGAATGGAATCAAGACAACAATGGTGATCTGATTGAAGTTAGTGAATAAATCGTTTGGAACACCTTTCGTTGTCATGGAACCAGCCTGAGAAGTGATGGTAGAACCTAAACCGGTATCATTCAAGTTGAATAAAATGTAGTACAAGAACAAAACACACTGAGAAAGAGTCTGCTTGTAATCTCTAACGTCTTGATCGGTCCAAGAGAAGCCGTTTTCACCAGTAACAACTGGAACAACACCTTGTCTCTTGTTAATTTCAGTTGGGAATGAATATTGCCAAAAGGTACCGTTTCCTAATCTCTTGATGAAGTTACCACTGAAGCAAACTCTCAAGACTCTGAAGAACTTGGACAAAATGGAACCACGAGGAATTTCTTTCTTAATCTTTGGACCGATGAAGACGATGGCAATACAGACAATCAAATACATGATACCTGGAACCAAGAATCCTAACCAGAAACCAACACGTCTTTCACTATAAGAAGTGGCAAGTTGAAGGAAAGCACCAATGTTGATAGACCAATAGAAAACCAATGTCAGCGATTCCATACTGGCTTCTCTATCCACAAACACAACTTTCCCGTTCTTCAAAGTCTTTAAAACATCAGTCTTATAAGGATATTGGTCCAAGAACAATGGCAACAAGTTAGCCTTGATGGCACCGGTACCAAAACTTAAGAGTAAAATACCAATGACTGTTGGAGCCAAAGCATGGCCTTGTGCAATGACTGGTGGTAAACCGGCAATGACAAAAATGATGTGAGCAACCAAACCGACCCAAACACCAATACAGATAGTCTTGTATCTACCCCATCTAGAATCGGCAATGTAACCACCAAACAAAGGCATAATGTAAGCCAAGAATTGTAACAACATGACAAAGGCACTTGCAGTTCTCAAACCTAAACCTAAAGCACCTGCAGATTGGTCGTCGCTATAAACTCTACCGGTGGTGGATCCTGGTGGTAGTGGACGTTGGATGAAATTGGTCAAAATACCTTGTGTACCGTAGTATGAACCACGTTCGGCAAATTCAGTGATTAAGAACAGATAGGTAACCCATGGTGCTTTACCTTTCACAACAGGGTACTTCAGTTTATCTTCAGGGTTGGCCTGCACTAGACCGTTAGGGTTGTATTCATCAGCATATTCAGGCAGGTAACCTCTGTCCGTAGGTAACCCCCTCTCTGAATTAGAGGTGGTCTGAATGCTGACCTCATCTGCAATTTCAGAAGCAAGCTTCTCTTTATTTTCAAAACTAGACATATGTAGGTTATTTGTCTTCTTTTGAAAGAGCTTGAAAAAGTGTCTACCAAATAAAGAATAATATAATAAAACAAAAAAAAAAGAGAGAGCACTTTAGAAGGTTGGATTTATAGAACCAGAAGAAAGGGGGAGGAAACCAGATTATATTTATATTATGTATAAATTTCGGAAAATAATTTAGCTGTGCTACTTATATTCTGCAAGTGCATGAGCTGTGTGCAATGCCTATTGTAATCGCTTATCAGAAGGAATTGCGAAAGACCGGGCAACAAGATTCAACATGGTAGGAGACGTGGGGAGATCAAGAAAAAGAAATTAAAAAAAGCCAAGGTTGAGAAAAACTGTAACAAGATGGAAAACAATCAGAAGCACGCAAATATTTTTATGGTATACGTAAGAATATACATATATATAACATTAAAATATAAATTTATATATCGTATATATATATATATATCCAGGTTATACATTTCGGAATATGCAAACAGATCCGAGGTGGGTTAATTTTCCAATCGAATTTCTTGGTATTACCATATACCAGTAGGCTATAATTGCAATACTAAATATATAGGGAAAAGTGGAGTCCTCTCAGATACAAGGGGCTTATCACAAGACAAACAGATGCATCAAACGCTTTGCCGATTGATAGACATCGCGATACAAATGAATATATAGAACGATATAGAGATCGATATACAATTTGTGTGTAGATAGGAAGATTGACATCCGTTCGGGAGTACGAAAGTCGAAATCGGAATGAATGATTAAGTCAAGGACTGGAGGGATTCGCATCGGTGTATGGCATGATGGGGATAGCTTTTAGTGCTCCAAAAGAAAAAAAAAATAGAACCAGAAGATGAATTTTATTGCAAATGAAAACCATCCAGTTGGTAGCATGAGATGCTGTCAAAAATTATCCGTATGCCCCTCGATGGAAATGTCCACTCCATCAAATGGCACACCTTGCGCCGCATGCATGTTCGTATTGCCATGCAGCGCCGTCCATCAAAGAATTCAAATGGCATGCTGTCCGCCAGTGTGGCTTGCGTATATTCTATTGTATTTTTTTTGGTTTTTTTAAGATTTACTCATGCTCTTCAAAACGGTTTTCTCTCTTTTGCCCAGCAAAAAAAGAAAGGAGAAACAAAAACATATACCAGTTGCATGGCATTCCTTGAAACTTTTATTTTAAACGGATGGAATTAAGCTTCTGAGTCAAGTTGCTTGTCTCCGTTCTCGTGACCTTGGCATCCCTTCTCAAGCCTGAGCTTAGCGGTCCAGAATCCACAGAATGTACAGCATGTAAACCAACGAAGGCATATATATATATATATATATATACATATACATATACATATATTATAATTTATAAAGCGTCTGGGCAAAACTCAATAGAAGCACACGATGCTGTTGATCCCTCTCTTCCGAAATCTTCACTGACGGACGGAAGAAGTATTAGCTGAATGAAGGGCATTAATTTTCATTTGAGCTTAACCATGTGTAAGCCCAAACGAGACCCACCTCATGCCAGAATACGTCACCAGCCCACATTGGAGCTCTTCGAGTCGTCTTGGCAGGGAAACGAGACAAAGGGAGGGCAGGATGCCACCTTCCCGAAGCAGGTGACATGCGGCACCGTGGAGAGCGCCGTTTGAGCAGGTGGGGGGAGTAGTCTTGATGACCAGCCGGATTTGTTGGCCGTGGGCACTGGGCACTGGGCACTGGGCAAACCCCTACCATGGGTGCCACGGTGACCAGCCCATGGCCCATGGGGAAAGGCAAGGACAGCTAGGCGGGTGGGCAATGGGCATGCTCTACGCTACACGGGCGGGATGTCCAAAACGGGATGCCGTGCTGCCAAACGGGTTATTTGCATGTTCCCTTGTATATAAACTTTTACATGGCTCTTACAAGCTATGAGGCCAGGGCACAAGTTACAACCCACTCACCGTGCGCGCGAGCACTGAGCACAGTGAGCAGTATTGACCGAGGCATTCTATTATTAGGCCCTTTCCATTGGGTGTCCGCACATTGTCCTATTTTATATATATATATATATATATATAATAATTTTTGGAAACACACCTGGAACATAAATATATATATATAGCGTGCTTACAGGAAAAGAACCATCTAAGATATAGATTTCGAATTGTGGCTACCCTTGGCTTTATAGGTAAAAGAAAAGACCAAGAGACCAAGAGTTTTAACGCCAAGATCCAAGAATCCTTATGATAGTTCTAGTAGCCTACGGATGACTTAAGGGGTATATATTAATGTAAATGTGATCATCACATTAGTTATCAAATCTGTAGATACACAGTAAACCCGTTTAAATTGTGGTGTGTATCCCTCCAGGACTCTGAACATATACGACCAATTTTGATATCTTTCCCAGGTAGCCGCCAAATGTATTCTATAAATCCCTGTGACATTTTAAGAATCCGAGCTTTGGGGTTTGATTAAAATTATGTTTACCTGCAGTCAGATTTTTTGAGATTTTATATATATATATATATATAATTATACTCAAATGGGACTAAATTAAAGGAGATGTTTTGACTTTCCCTTATGAGTTATAATGGTTATAATGATCGATGAAGCTACTTTTAGAGAAATCTACAGCATATATATATTAATTTACATATCAGTTATGAATATTTCTTTCCTTCTATATGTGTATATATATCTTAAGTTTTATTTATCCATAAGACTTACACGGGGGCCTTTCTTCTGTTAAACTAAACATGCCGCCGAAATTTTTCAATGATTTTACTATCTCCCCTGACAGGAGTGTGTATAGCCATATCAATTTGTGGCTTTCAAAGTGAGAAGTAAAAGTTAGATTTAGATAGAGGGAAAACAATCATTGCTTTTATTTCTGAACTCCACGGTTTCACTCTCATATGAGTGACCATGCAACATATTTGCACATATAAACTCTTTCAGACTTCCACACCATGCATATCGTGAATTTCTTAGCTATATCGATACCCCAGAAATCAAAGGTATATCTTTAAAAACACTATAGATCGATTTTAATTCCCCAATCTTCAAAAATATGAGAGCTTTAGAAAACAATTGCATGATATGGCACGCGCATTATCTTTTAAAAAAAAGCAAACGAACTAATAATTGGAGTTTGGTCGTAACTAGTGATCATGATATGCATATATATATATATATGTCCATTCATATAGATATCAGAGCATCGAAGTTTTTGAAAATCACCTACCCATTTGATTCCTATCAGGCATAGTTTATAAAAGATTAAAGATTAAAGATTTTTTAAGATTCTCTCATACCAAACCATGGACGGATCCCTGATGTGAACAATGGTGCATGCATGCTTCCTAGGACAAGAATGGATTAAATATAATATAATATATTTTAGTTTTTCCCCGTTTGAGGCGGGAAGGCGCTGAGCCGAACAACCGTGTGGATACACATGCGAAAAAAAAAAACTAATATATATATATAATATATATATATATACAAACTTCTTTTGCTCGCATCCTTTTGGTTTTTTGATATATGGCCGTCTCGCTTTATCTTAACTTGTAACATATGATAAGAACTCCTTGTTGCAGCTTTGGCTCTACACGGAAGATAGCCATCAGGCAGATAGAGGCTAAACGCGGAGAAGCCATGAGGGTTGAATTACAGTTTACCGATGCTGCCACCCGGTCACTCGATGGTACACATGGTAGCAGTTTCTGTTATTGCAATTTATAAGCTATTGTTGTGCTTTGTGAGCGTCCAAACCATGAACGGAAGTCGACACCCTTTTTTCTGTCCTTTTTTTTTTCAATAGTGGAATCCTATTAGTAAGCTTCCGTAATGTATAGTAATTTGGATCTTATTTTTTATGTCCTCTTGTAAAATCAAATCAAATATTTTGGTCTCGTTGGTCATGAGGGAAGCAATTACATGTCTAAAGGGTATCAGCATACTGTGCAATTCGTCTCAAGAATCAAGGTACATGCGATCGTACAGAAATGAAGTTTAGTAATAGAAAGTCATTGGATTTTTTTAATAAAACAGGCAGAAACGAGAACTACAACAAAAAAGTTTGACTACAACAGCTTAAACTGGATGCGTATCTTTAAATAATCATCAAAAATTGTAACTGCTGGATTTTTTTTTTATTAAATGAAAATATGCACTCCATTGGATATCAAAAATCACACTTTAATCAACAAAACGACAACAACAAATGGCGGAAACAGGTTCATGCTTCTCTATCGATAAACGACTCAATCATTCCCAATTCAGATTCATCATACTCTTTCACTTCAACATGACTATCTTTAACAAAAGTATTGGCTTGGATCAATTGCTTTCTAGGCAACTTCTTCTTCAAAACAGTGTCCCTGAATCTGAGCATGTCTTCAGGGACAGTGGTTTGATCAATGTAGAACTTTGATCCTCCAACAACATCAGCGGAACATTTGTAAACGTGCAATTTGTTTAAGAATTCACCAATGGCCTTCTGTCCAACGGTTTCAATCTTGGATCTATCCAGTTTGATAATCAAATCAGAATAATCAGGTTCACTGTACTCCAACTTGACAAAATCTTCGCCTGCATCCAAATACGTCTTCAGAATGGCGTAACGTGCCTGGCAATGTGGTTGTCCCCATTTCTTATTGATTGGATCGTAGTACTCCAAAGCCAACAAACCAGCTCTGCACATGGTCAAATACGAAATGAACAAAACGTCACTCTTTTCTTCTTCAGTCTTGAAACCAAAAATTTCCAATATAGAAGGATTGGTAACCAAAAACATGGCAACAGATTCGGCTCTACACTCTTCGAAAGAACCTGCAACAGATCCAAATAATGAACCCCACGTTTCACCTTTCTTATAATAAGTGGTCACTGGCTTACCATCAAGACCTAGAGGAGGGTTCTTAACGTCAAAGTTAAACTCACCGTTTTCTGTCTCCATTAATAGTTTACCAGTACCGTGACCTAATAGTTCGTGGATACCAACTTGCACTTCAAAAGCTTCAACAGAATATTTATTATACAAGTCTTGAATATCTTCGCCGACGAACGTGACTGGCTCCTTGTTGGATCTGGAACTCAAAACATTTCCTAGAGAAACATTTTTGAATCCAATTTCAATACGAATTCTGTCGTAATTTGGTAAGTTAATTCCTGCAGGGCAACCACTGGAAGCCATGGTCAAAACTTCTAATGAGGTGAAATCAGGAGGAGTGAAAACATCCTTCTCATAATCTTTAGTCCAAGGCAATTCGTCGATATAAGTCTTAGCTCCTGAAACTAGTTCCCCAAACTTTGCTGTTCTTTCCTTGTTGACCATGGCAACTAGACATTCCCACTCACCACGTGTATTGGAAGGATCTCTGTAAGTTTCAATGAAACCGATGTTTGTTTCAACAGCTGGGCCAATATCTTTCACCCAGTTGATTTGGGAATCGTAATGTGCCTTCATAGAACCAGATTGGAACGATTCAATGTATTTGGACAACATGGTTTCTTGGTTTTCATTGGCAGCATATTTCTTTGCTTGCAACAAGTTTTCAACCACTTTTGCAAATTCTTGTGTATGATCACCAAATTTGAATGACAAAGAAGCAGTCTTGCCCTTAAATTCAAAGCCAATTGATTCCGGATAGTAGGTAGTAGTGTTCTCAGTTGAAGCACTAGCGACATAGACAACAAATTCGGTGTCAGATCTCTTTTCGACCCTGGTGTTTTCAGGCATTATATCTTTGCTAGCCAAAGCAGTGTTGACGGCTTCTGCTTCTTCCTTTGAGACTGCATTTAGATAGTAACCAGTAACGTGACCTTTGTCAGCCCAGCCTAACAATACGTTCTTCTCATCAACTTCATAGATGATATCTTTAATCTGTTCAAATAGTTGTAAACAAGTTTCATCGTTAACAAATTCAACCAAAGTTTCTAAATCACCTTCAGAGATTCTTGGAATGAACTTGACATCACCGAAAGACTTGTAGTTACCCAAGTTGGCCAAGAACTGTGATGCGTATTCTAGATAGTATTGGACAGCTTCTTCCCCTAGATGGCTTTTCAATCCAGAGTAATCACCTTTAACGGTCTTGTGGATGGCCAAGATCAAATCAAAGATAGTCTCAGACTCCGGAGAGACAGATCTTAGAACAACTCTAGAACCCCAATGTCCGGCTTTGGACATGTAGTGAGCATAGAGTTTTTCATTTTCAGTCAACTGCTCAAAGTATTTTTTGGCTGTCAAGTTGGTGATTGGAGCCTTGGAGTCTGCGTAGTAGTTTTCAACCTTGATTGCCATGGCGGTGAAGGTTAACTGTGGATAAACAGGGATGCAATTGAGCTTGCTGTATCTGGAGGGAGTGCTGTGACAGAAGAACGGAAGGAGCAAAAGGCAAAACAAGCAATAATGTACTCCAAGCAAGATCGAGCGTTGCTACAATTCGGGCGGTTTGAACTTTGCCTCTCCGCGAGATACGGGGAAAGTGGCGGTGCAGACATGCCATGTACATCCTCTGCGCCACAATGTTGCTTACTTCAGTTTTTGGCGTGGCGGTGGTTGCAATCTGTCTATCTTTATGTGACCTTTTTTTTGAAGTGTTTCTTGTCTCCCTGGATTCAACCTTTTACGTTACAACCGACCTTCTGCTAATCGTCATGAGTGCCAGAGACCCAATGGAGAATCCCGAAGAGAAACTTCAGGACGCGTTGTTTGACAGAATTATCAAGAACTTGGTACGTTATCCATCGACAATCGACAAACAGGACACGACACGAAAACACCCTGTAGTTACTAACAAAAACGCCATTTACGCATAACAATAATTCAGACACAGTTAAATGATAACATATTGAAAATAAATGGACAGTTGGAAGTTATTGAAAGAGAGAATGAGAAAACTGTCTTGGTCAGTGAATTGTGGGACAATTATACTAAGAACGCCGAATTCCATTTGAAGAAGACAGGTCATCTGGATGGCCCTATCAAGGATTAAATAACCAAGAACTACTTATTTACATCCTGTTTTGCTTTTTGAAGGAGCCAGGTATGCTTTCTTTTGACTGTACTTCTAAGAATTGGTGCAAAAGCTGAGATAACCCGCTTCTGTCTATCCCTTTTTTCTTAATTACTGGGTTTTTTTATGACAATTTCACGAATATATTTAATAGTGTGTTGGATATATGAAAGTCTAGTTTATAGATGGCGAGATTCCACTCCAAGCAGACGCTGTATTCGGAGTTACAAGAAGCAGAGGCTTCGTAAAGCTCGCCATACATACCTACAACAGGCTAACAACATCTAATTAATAAGCGAATAGAAAAAATTATATTATACATCAACGGTTAGATAGTTAAAAAAAAAAACATTTGAGTTCTAAAGAACTCCACAAGATCGGGCAGAATTGTTTTTCCAGAGTGGTTGTAACCATAAGACTCTCCTAGGGTGAAATCTACCAACTATAAATAAAATGATTGAACAAATAAGGATAAACGCAACCCATTTGAATAACGTTCATCATTAGCTGTCTTTTGTTATGCTTCATGTTTTTTTCTTTTTCTTTTTTTCTTCCGAAATCATCTTATAATTATCGATGTATAATCAAGAATGATAAATGATATATTCCGTTAAACCAAAACTTCCAGAGGCATTCTTTACATCCTCCCAAACATCGAAAAACAACTAGTAAGCTTACTTTTGAGTTGGTAGCAGGCCGTATCTCTTCTTCAATGTGACTCTTTGTCTGGAGTACTTGTCATCTGGAGAGAATCTAGCAGGGTGGGCAGACTTGGTGATCTCACCTTCTTCGGTGACCTTCTTCAAGGTGTAAATTCTCTTACCGTCTTCACCTATGGTGTACATTAAATGCATCTTGCTGGATATGGATGTGATGTGTCTGAATAGCGGACAAGAACAAGAAGGACCAGAGTAACGGATCCACATATACCAAACCAAAAAGAGTTCACAAAGAGCCTGAAAATTTTTTCTCAAAAGGAAAAATTCACTGCACGTATCTGCACCGCCACGATATGTCTCAGATACGTGGCTAGTATATATATATATACTATATGTGGCGCGGCTGCCAAATCTGCTATCTGTGCCTGCAAGGCGGATTGCAGAAGAGCCTGGAAAGCTGTCTCTTGGACATGCCACCCAACCAGCTGTTTTGTCAACCAAAAGTCACCCATCCACAACCAGTTGGACACCAACATTACCTGTCACTTATTGTACATACAATCAACGGCTCACCATGTCCAACGATCTGTTTGCCGACCTTTTGTCGGGCAGTACTGGCGTATCAAAAAAGAAAAATGCAGATTCAAACTTGAGTCTGTCTGACAGGATGAACGTCTCATCACAATCGCTCAACAGTGCCAACTCGAGCAAGATGGATTCGTGGCAATCGACACTGGACTTTCTAGATTCAAAGAGATCTTCAAAACCACAGACGCCAAAACCAACAGTCAACGACGATTTTGAGAAGATGTTTGGCAGTTTGAGTCAACCTTTGTCTAAACCTTCGACACCGACTCCAACACCAGCATCTACGTCGACATTTACACCAACTCAAACCCAGCAGAAAACACAGCAACAGAAGAACAATGACCTTGACTTCTTAGATGAATTTTTGTCTAGCCCTGCGGTTCCTGCTAGTCCTGCTCCTGAAGCTCAGATTCAGAGACAAACCAGCAACTCGCAATCTCAATCGCAACCACAAGAATCTGCCACTGATAAACGAGACGAAGCGCTAGCCGAATTAGTGGACATGGGGTTCCCAATTGACAAAGCTAACGAGGCATTGGACAGCACAGACTCTGGTCATGATTTGAACGGTGCCATATCGTACTTGATGACTGCAGCTCACTCCAAGACGAAGAAGCACCATCCACCAGCACATCAACATCAGGAAGAAAGAAGACAACAAATTCATGAGACCCACTACCAAGAAGATTTGGGATCGATTGTCAACGATTTGTCTAACGAGTTCAAGAACAAAGCATCCTTCTTGTTCCAAGTTGGTAGAAAAAAAGTGCAACAAGGGATAGACATGTACAAGCAACAACAATTCGAAAAGAATAACAATCAGCCATTGTGGATGAAAAATCAACAAAGATACAAAGCAAATTCGATCCAGATCCCTGGTGCAGACACAGAGGAAGAGATGGATCCTGAAACCATGAGAAGGTTAGTGGAAAGACAACGGGAGAAGGAACTACAATTGAGAATGGAGAAACAGAGAGCTGCCAAAGAGAAAGAAAGAGCGGCCAAAGTAGAATCTGAGAGAAGACGAGATCTATTCAGTGAACCAGCTCCAAGAAGACCAGCACGTAGCAGTACACCTTCATCGAACGTTTCACGTTCTCCAAGCGTGCAGTCTTCCGTGCCTGTTACACCTGCTGCAGCTTCACCTGAACCACAGACGGTCACCAAACCGAAACCTGCAGATGAAGCCTTGTTTGATTTGTTGAATTCTCCACCTATCCCTGTCTCTCAATCTTTTCTCTCAGCAACACCATCGAGACTGGACCAACTACGGTCTTCGAAAGTGGACGACGAACCAATCTATTCCTCGTCTTCGAGAAGACGTCCTGCATCGAGACAATCCAACAAAACTGCGTCTGTCGCATTACCGAACGTGCCGATCAGTGCTTCACAACTGGAAAACTTCAATAAATACAGAAGCGAGGCTTCAGAGTACTTCAAAAAAGGTGATTTTGCCAAAGCTCTAGAGTACTACGAGAGTTCGCTTTCATCGTTGCCACCACAGCATTACTACAGAGTCGTCGCGTATTCCAACATCTCAATTGTGTATTCGAAGATCGGTAACCCTAAACAGCAATTGGAGAATTCGAACGAAGGTTTGAAGATCCTCGGCACGATTTCAGAGAGTACGAATGACCTGAATTCGGTGATCATCGAAGGTGACAAGACTGCCAAATCGTTCTGGATCAAGCTTCTTTCCAAGAAGGCTGAATCTTTGGAACATTTGGAAAAATTCGAAGAGTCTTTGGATTGCTACAACAAGCTAATAGAGAACGGATCGTCGAGTAAACCGATCATGGATGGTAAGAGACGTTGCAACAACGTTTTGAACCCTGCACCTAAGAAAAGACCCACTAAATCTGCATCTGCTACGTCGAGACCTAAACCACAGAGACCCACGACCAACGGTAGCAGCAGTACCAGAGGAGCAGCAATGCAGGTAAGCAACGAGGCCGTGAACAGGGTCAAGGAACAAAACTTGAAGGCGGAAACTTTGGAAAACGAGAAGTTTGAATTGCACGATATCATCGAAGCCAAGCTCGACCAATGGAAAGCAGGTAAAGAGGATAACTTGAGAGCGTTACTTTCTTCGTTACATCTAATCCTATGGCCCGAGTTGAATTGGAAGCCCGTCTCGTTGACCGATCTAGTGTTGGACAAGAAGGTGAAGCTGATCTACATGAAGGCCGTTGCTAAGACTCACCCTGATAAAATTGCCGTGACCGAAAGCACGGAACGTAAACTTATCGCTAATGGAGTCTTCATCAGTTTGAACCAAGCTTGGGATAAGTTCAAAGAGGCTAATAACATCAAATAATCATGCTTGTGTTTATTATTTTTTTCACCATTTTTATATATATATATATAAATATTTCACATTCATTCGTTCGTTCATTTTGCCATTTTTGTTTTTTACTTATTTGTTTCTTTCTTTCTTATAAATAGATATATACAATGTCATTAGTTAATTAATTTAGCGTTCTTATACAAGGCCCTAACACTTGTAAAAAAAAAACACTTGTCTATTTGGACTCCACAATCGAAGCTTCATAGCTCTTCAACGCACTAACCAACGATTCCACCAAGGGTTTCATCAAAAGGTCACCGACGCTTCTATCGCTCTCACTCAACGACTTCAAATTCACGTTCACCCTCTCCAAACATTTCGTCACCGAGAAGTACAACTTTCGTAACTGGATCAACTCGGACTTGAAGTTCGTATTTGTCGATATCGAAGAGTTTGAAATCGAGTTGAAATGCAACCAGAAATGCCTCAAGAACTCGATCGACGTCGAATGGGTTAGACGGAGGTTGTCCAACTGAGATTGCGAGATCGCCACCTCGGCATCCTGTTTTTCCAGGTTTGTGTCCAAGTTTCTAGAACTCCACGATTGCGAAGATTCCTTAGCGTTCTTCTTGACGATGTTCGAAACCTCCTTGTACGCCTCGTATATAGGTTTCTTCTTATCCATGTACGCGGAAGCAAGTTCGATCGGAGACTGTGGGTTCAACTGGGTCTTGAAAGTGGTAATGTACTCGTCGTATATGTTTTTCGTTGGATTCAAAGAGGACTGGGACATCGCCTGGTTCAACAATTCAGAAGGGAGGATGTTGGATGAGATGTTGGACCTTTGTGTGTACTTCAACTCGTTGTACTCAACGGTATCCTTGTCTTCCAAGTCCTTTATATCCAACTCATTTTCAAATTCGTAGTCAAGGTTCTCTTTAGCAGGTGTGATATCCTTGATGTTTGACATCATCCTACGTGACAACCGGTTCATGGTTCTCATGACGTTAACCAAGTCAGGGTTCTGGTTAGGTCTCATTGTTATGTCTGGAGAGTTACCCAATTTCTGAGAATCGTCCTCCTCGTTACCCAATATATCGATACATTTTGAAATCGCCTTGTCTTCATCGTTGAACAACTTGACTTTCTTTTTGGAAGCAGTGAGTTGTTGCTCCTTGGATTGCTGTGCGTTTGGATGCTCTAACTGTCTCTTTTTACCCTTCTTTGGTTTCTGTTTCTGTTTTTCTTTATCTTTATCTTTATCTTTCTTCTCTTCAAGCAGCTTATCAATATCTTCGTCTTCTTCTTCTCCGTCATAGTCTGGATCAAAATACAAATATTTGTCTAGCGTAATGTCACCTCTGTCGTACAAATTCACCTTCTCACCCCTCAACTTTCTAAACAACTTCGACGAGAAAAACCGAGACCAAAATTCACCTTCGTTGATCTTCGGCACGTTATCATCGTAAGCTTTTCTCACTATAGGGTATTGTTGGAAAATCTCGTGGATCTTCTCTCTCGTCACTGAAACGTTCACTTGGTTATCACTCGATGCGACAGGTTTAATGGTACTCAAGACGTTGTATGGCCCTCTCTTTTGATTGTTCTGGATGGCATACGAGCGTAACAAATGAACTCTCGTTGACCAGAACTCTTCGGGCTCCAATCCAGACTTGATCACAGCGTCGGTGAAAGTCTTCATCAAACCAGGGTTATCCCTTAGTAGTTTCTGTTGTAGGTTTAAATTCTTCAACAATTTTTCGGTGTTTAACAAATTAGCCAAAAACTCGTCGTTTTCGACATTTTCGACCGGTGGACCACCGGATCCAACAGGTTGAGGCGTTCCATTGCTGCTCAGCTGACCATCGGAACTCAATGCCATGGATGTCTTCTTTCTGGCAATCACTTGTTGCAAGACACCTTTGATGTTATCCATGGTGACCCTGTTGTTGAATGTAAAAGTGAGTACGTTCTTGTTGTTTTCCTCCTGGCCTGGTTCTGGAGCAAGACGAATACGTAGAGCCATGATTTCTTTTGTTGGTGGTGTTGCCTCCAACTTGGCAATCTTATCCAACTGGACTTCAACGACAGGCAGAGCCACCTCTGAATCGATACATTTCCATTGCAACTTTGGAGGTTGTTCTTCTTCCAAGATGGAAAGAGTGCCTGCCTTTTTCTTAAGGATGGCAGTTCCTTGGACAGTAGCCATGGCTAATGGGACGATTCTTCTGATAGGAACAGACTGCTTGCCACTGGAGATCTACAAGTTACAACGTCTTCTGGCGAGAGCTCTGAAATATACAAAAATGTGTAAGCCGGGCTTTCACCGATCGAAGAGCTCCGCCCGTGCAGGGATGTTGGCCTTTGGGGCCATTCGGGCCTGCAACCAAAAATTTTGGCACTGATCAGCCCTGGCGGTGGAGTTTGACCACAATTGGATGCTTATGACTGCTTCAAGTTCTCCTTCCAGGTATCAAGCAACTACACAACAGCAAACAGATTACAAGGGCATCATGCTTACATCAAGAATCATTTCCGCTGGCCTGATAAGGCCTCTCACCAAGACCGCTTCGCTCCCATGCATGTACCGTTCGCTCACGACGTTCTCCCATTTGCAAATGAGATCGGACGAATACCATCCAATGTCCAAGATTTCGATCGACCCAACCACGGGAAAGAAGGTTCTATCCACTCCAATGACTGTTAACGAGGAGCTTCCAGACCCTCTTGCTTCGAAAAATAAGGCGCGTAATTCGTTCATCACTTTTTGCATAGTGATGGGTGTCTCTTTGTTCGGGATCTTCAACTACGAGAAGGTGTCATCCCCAGTGATGAACGCTACGATGTACTGCTTGCGTCGTTCCGAGATGGCCAGAAGTGTGATCGGTAAAGAGATCACTTTTGAAGGGTTGTTCCCTTGGATCAAAGGTGAGTTGAACACCATGAAGGGAAATATCAACGTGAGGGTTTGGGTTGCTGGTGACCGTGGCCATGCGTTGATGTGCTTGAGAGCAAACAGAGACAGTAGACTGCACGAGTTTCAAATCGAGCGTTGGGAGTTGATCTTTGAAGGTGGCAAGATTATCAATTTGTTGGAAGACGAGAGCATCAATTTGAGCTTCTAATGGTTTTAGTTTTTGTATGAAACCAACCTGTATATATGGAACGTTTTTTTTTTCTTCTTCTTCTTCTTCATCTTTTGTCGTTGTTCCCCATTTGTTTCTTTGTTGTTACACTTATTTTTGGTACATAATTTTTTTAAGATGATAGCAACAGTATCACCTTCATGTCCTGTATCTTTTGAAGACGAAATGATTGCTATACAAGCGAATATAAAATGGCATATATAAATAATATAAATATAAATGCAGAAGAAAACATAAGTGGCAGTAACAATTTATATAAAGCAAACTAACAGGTAATAACAGAAGGAAAATAAATAACAAAAAACAAAAAAAAAACAGTATATCATTTTGAAAGCTGTACAGCACACCACAAGAGAATCAAAACAAAACGGTACACAATGGAAAATACAAAACTTGAGAAAACACAGAGGAGAAGAGATAAAAGGGTGTGTGTCTGGGATGACAACAAGGCCAAAATAACGATGTATGAAGTGAAAACAAAGACGGTAGCAGTGAATTTGTGAATAAATAAATTGTGGGCTCGGTGGCAGACAAACAAGCAAAGTGGGATAAGGGATCATGGAAACCTCTAATTTGCCTTTACCAACAGAATTGGATAGTCAATGACAGGAACAAAAGTGAAAAAAAAAACACAAAAACAAAAGCAGAAGAACCACAGTAATATTAACAGCCTTGAAAACGGGGACAAAACAGAAAACAAAAACACACAAATAATTATGAAGTGAAACGAGGAAATACAAAGATAATACAAAATGCACAATCAAACTTGATGCTCAGCTGCCATAGTGCTCTCCCGTAAAGCCCTTTTGCTCTGTCTGTAATTTGAGTAGTACTCCTTCTCTTCCGGCTTCAACTCGACGCCCGTCGTCGATTCTGCATCAACAAAATGCTCATCACAACCGTTCATAGAGCTCATTCTTGAATGCGTGTCCGATTCCACCACCCTCACGTTAGTATCCACCACATCCAATTCGTCATCGTTGCCTGATTTGCGGTATGGGACAGAATCGATGTTGTTGTTGTTGTTGTTGTCGTCGTCATCATCTTCAGTAGAGCCAAATGCTGGAGCAAGGAAGTGCGACTGACGAGGAGGAGTATCGAAAGGTGAAGCTGTAAGTGCCAACTTTGGGTCGGTCAAATCAGCAGCAGCATCGATGTTGCTGTCGTTTTGGTTGTTGTTGGTATCATCTACGGTGTCTGTAGTTGCTGTATCTGGTGTAGTTGGTTGTTCCACATGGCTGTCAACGTTTGTGCTGTAAGGCGTAGTAGCATCTCCAGTACGATCGCTGGTGGAGTTAGTGTTGGTAGTACTATCTGCAACGTGGGCAGTGTCGTCGTTGTTGGAAGGTTGTAGAACAGAAAAGTCCGAATTTTTGGCACTCAATAAGTCTGTAGACGACTTCCTCTTGTTATTGTTGAGTAAATTAAGTGAGGAGTTAGTTCTGTGATAGTTGTTCATTAGGTTTATCTGGGAAGGTGTCGAGTTGATCATGCTAGAAGTTTTAGGGAAGGATGAGGAGTCGTTCATATGTAGTTGTTTGATGTATTGGTGTTGTAGGGACATGTCGGATTTGGTTCTTGTGGGCTGTCTAGGAGGATTATTGTGATGCATCAAATTATTTAGGAACTGTTGTGAAGAGTTTGATTTGCGTTCGTCGTCTGTCACGTTTGTTAGTGAGTTAGACGGGGATCCTGCCACTGGTTGAGGTAACATAGGGATGACAGACTCGTAGTAATTCATGTAATTTTGATGGTGGATAGGGTCACGGATCTGTTGCTGATTTGGAGTGGCAGAACCAGCAGCCTTTGTATTATTATTATTATTGTTGTTGTTATTGTTATTGATCGAATGGGAGGAATTTGAATGTAGATGCAAATTAGAGTCGGAATTAGGGTTGGAGTTGGAGATGGAATTTGAGTTGGAAGAGTTTGTGAATTGTTCTTTAGGAACCATCGTGAGTCCTCTAATCTTGTTCATCAGGACCGGAGGATCTGACTGTTGTTGTTGTTGTTGTTGATTGTGGTTTTGAAGATGGTCTTTGTCGTTCAAGACATGATCCAAGTCGAGATCTCTTTCGTCTTCATCGTATTCGTTTGAATTCTGGATCAAGTCTTTCTTGTATCTGAGTTTCTGTCTGTACCACAGGGCCAGAAAGACGAGCAAAGCCAGTCCTGTGGGGATACCGACAGCGCAACCGACAGCAACTCCAGTAGTGCTAGCCATTGTGGAAGAAGTGAAGACAAGTGTTGTAAGGAAAAGAGAGAAAGAATGTAGCGAGTGTAAAGGTTGGAGATTGAAATAAAATCGGAAAACACACAAAGAACACAGACGCTGGATAGCGAGAGAGATTTAAAACTAGATGGATAGATGTATATATATATATAGATAGATAGAAGGTATATGCAGATCTAGTCAAGTGGAGCCAAATCGGGAGAAAAGCAAAGCAAAGCAAAGCAAAGCAAAGAAAAGTAAAGAAAAGAAAAGAGCAGACAGGAGGACGAGAAAAGACTTGGCAAGAGTAACAGGAAGTGCGATGGATTGGGAGTGTCAAGAGATATCTATCTATATATATAAATATATATATATCTATTAGAAGATGTGTATATATATATATTGAATAATATAATATATAAGATATATATATATATATATAAGGAGGAGGAGGGAGGAAGGAAGGAAGGAAGGAGCACCACGCAGTAAGCATTCCAAAACACCTCCAACTCGAAGTTCCAACGGGCAACCAGCCAACTGTTGTTATCTAATTGTGTATGTAATCGACATTTCACATCACACCTCTGCACCCAACTATCGCTGCAGACGATTGATTAGCAAACAGATTACCAAATCCAAAATGCGGACACACAGACATCGACGATAACTATATATATAATATATTATGTAATATGCTAACGATTCCTCTGAAACTGCGATGCTCAATTTGTACCCTTCGTATATTGCTTATACTTATATGTACTCTTGTTCTTCTTGTTCTTGTTCTTGTTCTTCTTCTTCTAATCCCGGCTTCCTCCCTTCCTGTCACCGCCTGCATGTCCCGTCGTTGTTAACCCTCTTTATATTTATTCGTTCTGTCTGTGTAATTAATTAATTAATTAATTAATTAATTCTTTTTTCTCTCGCTTGATCCTTACTCACTTCCCTTCCTGTTTGGCGGCCGTTTCCATCCATACATACTCCCTTCCACACCATCATGTCCAACCTTCCCATCTCCCCTCATCACGATGACTTGTTGGAAATCCCCATATCTGACTTCAGATTCCTCCCTGATGGCTCAAAACTCGGCTTGTCTACCCCTAACCACTGCACTCACTCCGGTTACATTAACATCAACATCAACAACAATAGCAACAACAACAACAACAACAACAACAACAAGCATATGTACTCTGGTAAAGGCCTCGGAATCAAGATTCCCAAGAGACCTAGCGATACTGTTCTGAGTTCAATCAACAACAAGGCCTCTTCTTCACACTCCACCATCACTCCTCCACGGTCTAACGAATCCATCGATCTGAACAGACCCATCTCCGTGGACACCTCTGATGGCTCCGACATCACCAACAATTCCATATCGCGCTTGTCTTCAATAAGCAGCTTGTCTTCCCACGATTTCAACAAGAGACTCTCCCAGTCAAGTCAAAGACTGGAAGTCCACCACAAGTTCCAATCGATGCCTTCTTTGTCATACCAAAAATCACAGTCTACACTTTCCAGTTCCACCACTTTGAAACAGTACAAACAGAAGAAAGTTGGCAAAAAACTCACTAAAACTGAGAAAGCCAAGATTTATGACGAACTCAATGACGATGACAACGAAGATTTCATCCCAGATGATGTCCTCATTTATAACGTGCCACTATCGATGAATTCCACCACTTCCTTGATGAAATCCGCCAAGATCTTGAACAAGAAGACCGGCACGGATAAGATCATCCCTCCAAGCCCTATCCCGGGAGTTGGTGATTTTGCTACCCAAGAGGAACACCAGGATAGTTCCCATTTCAAAAGTCCCAAACTCTCCAAATACCCGACCTACGCCAACCTTTCTCCAATGGCTAAACAACTCACAAATTTCTACGAGTTTTCTATCAACAACCACAAAGAGGATGAACTCAGCAAGAGGCTGAAATTGGTCAATAAGGTTCCTTCCACTACAACCCACGATCTCGACGATCTAAAGCTCATATCGCAAGAAAAGCTAGCGGCTTTATCGATAACCAGACCCGCATGGCTACCTCCTAAGAGCAAGCACGAATCGCTGAAACACGAGAAAGAATTCCAAAAATTGATGTTCAAACATTCTCAAAACTTGAAAAAGATGTCGCATCAGAATGAACAAAGGGAAAGGGATAGGATGATTGGCGATGCTAGGTTGGAATACCTGAGCACAAAATCAAAATTGACCAGCAGTAACTATGCCGAGGTCAAGAAACTTATATGGAGATCTCGGATCGAACCTAGAGTTAGATTTGACCTTTTCAAACAGGTGATCAGATATCAATATGACGATAAACTTGCCCTACCAGAGCAAACTGAATTGCAACAGAGTTGGAAATTCAATTCTCCAAAAATTTTAACTGCATTACAAGGAGCCGGTTTCTCCAACGAAATGGCCTTGAACACTTTACACTTGATCAATTGGTACATAACTACACAGAAATTCATCAACAAGTTTAATGACAACGTCCAATTAAACTCGACGCTGAAAAAATACAAACTAAAATATAAGGATGGTTTCGCCGCTTTGAACTATGGTAACTTTATCAAGTTGCTCTCCCATTTTTCGAACGATCTGGTGTTCAATTTGATCAATTTGATCCTCGTCTTGGGTGACTACCGTATCATATACGCTTTCGTTGTCGTGCTATGCGAATGGTATCACTTCGGGTGGAACTCTTTGTTGATCTTACTAGTGGAAGACGAAGCACCAGTGTCTCCTATCTACGAAACGTCGAACGAATCTGAAAGTGCCGAAGATAAGCCGATAATAGATTCCGAACTTTCGACGGTGAACGCTAGTGTTCCAGAGAGCATTGGAGACGACAAAACCGTGGAAATTGTCCGCCAAGAGTCGGTGTCAACTGCACTGGAAGATGATGATGTCGACGACGATGAAGAGGAAGAGGAAGTTGAAACTGAAGAAGACGACAATACAGAAATTATTATCACTTCAAAGATGGACAGCTACCGAGCAATTAACAAGAAAAGAATCTGCATCGATGACGAAGACGTTTTTTGGGGCAGGGTGTACAACTACTATAAGAAGTTTTAGGTTTACAAAACCTTCACAATCACTGTATTAATATGACCATAAATATTTAAGAATTTTGCACTATTGGATTTTATCATCGGCATTACTGTTTTTTAATTTTTTGGAGGTTTTTGTTTCACTGCAAATCCCCATAATAATTTATTTTATTTATTGACGTTTAGCAAGTTGGTAACGTTACTTGAACTTTGCTTTTTTTTAGTGTTTTTAGTTTTTGTTTTACTTGTCACTAAGCCCATGTTTTTTTTTTTTTTGTTTGTTGTTGTTTATTGACGGTTTTATATACATATCTCTCCCCTCCCCCCTTCCGTTTAATTAATAAATTTATATAATTTACATTTACAATTCGTCATTTAATAAGACAGGGCCCGAAATCCAAGGTTAAAAATAGAACTTGGAAGTTGGAGCTCGGCTCGGGGCGCTCGGGCGCGTCATTGCACTTGACCGAAATCGACGTTTATCATCTGTCCCAGTGCAGTCGACCGACGTCATGTGGAATTTTTCAAGCACCGCCCGAAACTTGTAACAAATTTTTTTTTTCTTTTCGAATGGAGAAGAACTGTTAAGGGAAGACAAGATGACTTTCCAGTGACTCTTTTTTTTTTGGCAAATTTATAAAGTTTGATCCATATACACTTACTGTGCACATGTTGAGTCGAATAAGCCGAATTCATAGAGTGTTTTTAGAGCAATGTGGATGTTCGGTGGTACATTTACCTCACACCTCACAAGTTAGAACCGTTGTGTTTGCAACGAGGCACAAGAAGAACCAAGAACCCAAACCTGTACATATCAAGTTGAAGAAACCAGTTTTCAACCAGAACAAGAAACGAGCAAACAGTATACCCAGCAAAAGATTCGACAATTTAAAGAAAAATAATAACAATAATAACAACAAGTTCTTTCAGAGGTCTAGCACAGAGTTGAAGAACCAGCTGGCATACCTTACGAACTTCACGTCGAAGGTTGAAAAACTCATACGTGAAAAAGAGACTCTTCAAAAAGAGCAGGAATCGAAACGTGATTTGAACGTGAACGAAATCGAAGACGATGCATCTTTGGATGAAGAAGTTGACATGATCTTTGACGAGTTGATGGCCTCCACTTCACAATCGGAAATAAACGATCACAGGTTACTCGGTGGACCAACCAACAACAACGATAACGACAAAACAAACGATTTGGAAAAATATGCAGAGTTTGTAGGAGATCCACTGACTTTGTTTCCAGCACCTAAACCTTACACCCCACTACCGTCTTCGATTCAAGACAAGTTACCTTTTGAAATCATCAAACATATAAGCAAGAAGGAATCACAAAATTGGGTCCCCGTGATAAACCACCTGTACCAACAGCACGCAGGTTTGCACGGTGTATCTCAAAGAGATTTTGTATGGTTGGTGAAGAGTATCCCTCGTGATCAACGTCCTCTTGTGATTTCGAAGTTACACGAGATGTGCTTAGCTGAAGGTCTCATCGAAGGTAACGTACATGTTTACAACTGTTTGATGAGCAGTTATAACCTTGTATCTGTTCCTGAAACGTTACCCATAGTGGAACAACTGTACCATGAGTTACAAGCCAGTGGAGCTACACCCAACATGACTACTTATGGGATCATGGTGCATCTCTATTCTAAATACACCGACTTGCCAGCGACACGGTCGGTTCTCTCCCGGATGTCGGAGGTTGGATTGAAACCTAACAAAGAGATCTACACTGCTATTTTGCAGTTGTACGTTAGATTGAACGAGTACGATTTGGCTACCGAAGTGTTCACGACGATGAAGTTTCAAAGTGTAGCCACGGCACCTACTTCGAAGACGTACACGTCGATGATATTGTTGGACGTTTTGAACAACAACATCGAGCATGCGTTATCACTCGTCGATGAGATGTCTGCTGCTGGTGTGCCACTGGAGAGACGTTGTTATATCGCGTTGATCAAAGGTTGTAGTACGAGAAGTCAGCTTATCGGTAAAGGTTGGAGTTACGTGTTGGATTACTACGCACAAGGTTGGAGCAACGACGACGAGTTGAGTGAGGTTATGATGTGCCTTGCTTTGAAAGATGGAGACCTTGCATTTGTGAGAGGGTTGTTTTTGAATCTTTTCAATGTGATCCGCAGGCAGAACAACGTCGTTGCCTTAGAAGGTGATAAGGTGACCAACAGCGGTTCCATGACCACTTCTGCTACCGCTTTGAAGTACTTGTTGAACGGGTACTATTACCACTTTGAGAACAAGCAGCGTAGGAAAGAACGATTCGTTAGTGACCTCGACGAAAGGGTGAGGGCGATCAAAGTGAGGGTGTTACAATTGTGTCGGTTCGATCTACCTGACGGGTTACCTTTCTTACCGACGACCCACTTGGTGGATGACGAACTCATCTTAAAAGAAGCAGAAGCAGTTTTGACTTATCACCTCGTCAATTTTCCGGAGTTGATCTCTCCGGAGATCATCGAGGCTTATTTGTTTGTGTTCAGCAACAGTGGCGGTAGCATCGACAAGTTTCAATCCGTTTGGGAGAAGTATACTTTTTTGGAAGGTGCAGAAACCTCACCTACAACCACGATCGAAGAACCGTCACCTTATGAAAATGACAAAAATGAGGATGAATCTTCTCCTCCTTCTCCTCCTCCTGCTGCTGATGTTTCTTCTACACTCCCACCAGCGTTGAAGATTGCTGAAGACTATTCAAATTTGAAAGTGGCAAGAGACGATCGGTTGTACAACGCATGCATGCACGCTGCAAGGAACTTCAAAGATGTCAAGTTTGCACAGAAAATCTGGATCGAGAGAGGTACCTACCGTAAGACAACCAATTTTCAAAAATTGTCACCTCGTAAACAAGACGAAGCCGATTTCAAGTTTGCAAGGGCAATGTTGTCTGTTTTCCATTCAACTGGTAACTTGATGGATGCATACCAGGTGGTTTTGAGTTCCCAGAGTCGGTTTGTGTGGAGTTACTACCATTTGAAGAGTCTCATTTCGTTGGCGGAAACCATGGGGTACGTTAGGATCAAAGACGAGTTGTTGAAAGTTATCAAGAAAGGAGATAAGTTTATCAAGAAAAATGATAGGCGAAGATAAAAAAAAAAACAAAAAAAAAGAAAATAAGAATAAGATCGTGTTCGCATTACTTGTATATATATGTATATTTATTTAAAGTTTTACTTTTTTATTTTTTGCATCGTGTGTATATGTATAGGTGATATATTTATTATAATAGTCATAAGCAAGAGAGTAAGTATAAGAATAAGCAGGTGATTGTATTTGAGTTTGAGTTTCATTTTTTAAAAAATCTTTTATTAATGGTTTTTTTTCCCCTTTTTCTTGTTGTTGTCTCACGATCTATCTGTTTTATACAGGGTGTCCAAGAACACTTCCACCAACTTACCAGCAACGGACCCAGTAGACAAACTGTTGGCCACACCGTAAAGTTGGGCCGTGTTGGACTTGATGTCTTCACCTGATGAGACCAATTCCTTGACGCATATTTTGACATCGGCAATGAGTTCGTCAATCACTTTCACCGAGAGTCTGGTGGCAGCAAGGTGTAAAGCAGGAGGGTTCTGCAACGCAGACAAATGCCAACCTCGTTTGCTCAAAAGGTCACCCAACTTGTGTACGTTCAACTTATCGGACTTGAAGGAGACAACCGACAACACAGGATTCCCAATGACTTGTAATTCCGGGATCTCTTTAATGGCCTGCTTCAACCGCATCGAAGCCATCACAATGTCCTGGCACTGTTGCACGTATCCATCGTGACCCATGTACACCAACGTCGCCCAAGCACCCACCGTAAGAGCACCTGGTCTAGAACCGGCTAAAGTTGGAGATCCGTATAATCCACCTGTCCAATCGGTGGACACATAGTATTGGTACTTTCTGTACTCGTTAGACCGGTACATGATGATCGAAGAACCTTTCGGAGCAAAACCGTACTTGTGTGTATCGCAGGATATAGAAGTGACACCTTCCAATCTGAAGTCAAAAGGAGGTAGGTCAACGTGGAAAGCTTTCGAATAGTAGGCAATAATGAAAGAACCGAGACAGCAGTCGACATGTAAGGGGATCTTGTGCTTGATTGCCAATTGGGACAACGAGCCAATGTCGTCCACTATACCGTGAGGGAAATTTGGAGCAGAACCAACCAAGAGGCAGGTATTTCTTGTGATCAACCGTTTCACCTTCTTGATGTCCACCTGATAATTTGCATCCAATTCAACCAACTTCAAATTCATCTTGAAGTATTTGGCTGCTTTGAAGATGGCTGCGTGCACTGTCACTGGGGCAACGATCTCTGGTTCGGTGATACCTTTTTCCTCTCTGGCCTTATCTCTGGCCGCTAAACAAGCCAAGAGCAAAGATTCGGTACCACCCGAAGTGGTGGTTCCGCAGCCGGTATCTTGTGGAGCGTTAAACAATTTCAACACCATCGACACGACTTCACTTTCCATCTGACGCACTGCAGGGAAGCAGTCTGGGTGCAATTGGTTAGAAACGGCATATTTTTCAAAGGCAAGCGTTTGCAAATGAATCAATTCCTCACCACCGTGGTACACTGCACCTGACAAGCGGCCAGCTTTCCAATCGGAGGCGTGCATCTTGTTCAAGGCATCCAATTTGGCAAGAACATCCTTTTGGGATAATCCGGTGGTTGGGATTGATTTGAAAGTGGAAGTGGTGGAATCTTGGATGAGTTCTTTTTCCAACAATTTGGTTGTCTCTTGGACTTCCAAGTCGACTTTTCGTTTCAAGGGAGGTAGTTGGAGTAATTCTTTGTAGATGAACTTTGCGAAGGAAGTGTAAGATACACTGAATGTTTTGGCAAGGCCGTAACCGTATATGTAGTTGAAGATCTTGGAGGACCAATGGGAGACAAAGAGGAAGAGCAAGAGGTCTTTGAGGAGGGAGATAGGGGAGGAGTTGGAGATGTAATCTACGAGGAATGGTTTGAGGGAGAGGTAGTAGTAGGATTGGATGGATTGGATGGATTGGATGGATTGGAGGGGCAGGTAGCCATCGGCAAACATCGGAAGAGAGAGAATGTGTGGGGAGAGAATGAGAAAAAGAGGGTGAGTAACCAATACGTGGGTGAGTGAGTGGGAGACAGAAAGGTGTGAGGTGGAAGTAGAAGTAGAAGTGAGTGAATAAGAGGTAGAGAAGTAGAGAAGTAGTAAAGAAGTGAAGAAGTGAAGAAGAGAAAGAGAAAGAGAGCAACAAACAAAGGGCCAAAGAAGGAGGCAGACACCACAAAGAAGATGGAAGCCGCCGGATGCTGTGTATGTAATCCATTATATAATGGGTTATCGCAGCGATCGACAATCGGGCGGCTTCCAAAGTTGCAAGTTGCCTGTGCTAACTATAATTTGTCTCTTGTTGTCTGTCCACTTGCCCCCTTATCTATTTATCTTCTTTCTCGTTGTCTCTCCTCTTTCTTTAATCGCTCTCACAATGTCGGACATCGGCAAGAAACGGGCCTTCCTCGACTCAAACAGTGCTGGCAACTCCCCTGAGGACGAGCTCAGAGGCCTCTCCTCTTCTTCCAACAACCCGGCAAAGAGAGCCTCCTCTTCCATCATCGGCATCTCCAGATCCATCTCCGCCTGCAAACGTTGTAGACAGAAGAAAATCAAGTGCACCCACGACTTCCCCAAATGTGTCGCTTGCTCAAAGGCTAAAGTTGACTGTGTCTCCGTCGACCCGGCCACCGGTAGAGAGATCCCCAGATCCTACATCGTCCACATGGAAACTCGTCTCGAACAGATGGAACTCAAACTGAAATCTATGGGCGTAGATCCAAACTCTTTAGATGACGACTTGGATGTGGCAGATTATTCCCCGAACAACAACCCATTGAATACAACGGTAGACTCCTCCACAAACAACTCCATGCTCCTGCTGAACAGCAGGTCAAACTCTACCAACGACAACAAAATGACCCAGAATTATACCAACTATGAAAGTCCCGGACCTCTTGGAAACGGCTCCCCTTCCACATCTTTTATCCTGAACAACAGCAACAATAACAATAATAATAATAATAATAATACACCCAATAGACCTAACAGCTTTGTCATGAACAGCATGAGACGCGACGATTCCAGTTTTGTCGACACTCCATCCATGATGGAAAAAGTTCATGAATCCACTGCTGATTCAGGAACAAAAGCTCCTT
Organism: Ogataea sithepensis; assembly: GCA_030564825.1. Taxonomy (NCBI): domain Eukaryota; kingdom Fungi; phylum Ascomycota; class Pichiomycetes; order Pichiales; family Pichiaceae; genus Ogataea; species Ogataea sithepensis. The sequence goes on along the minus strand of JAJMAB010000018.1, from coordinate 88,916 downwards.
CCTCATTCTTTGGTTCATCTTCTGGGATCTCCTTTGCAAAGTTGATGTTCACAGCTTTGAACTTCAAAGGATCTGAACCAAACTCCCATTCTTCGACGCCCAACCCTCAGACTGCAAATTCGGCATCGTCATCTTCATCTTCTAACAATACAGCAACCCTCAATAATACTACCAGTACTGCAAGCCACCATAGACGTTCCATAATAGACCCTTCGCTGTTGAAGAAGACGGCCGAAAATTCAAGAAGTGCCCTTTTGCCCCCTAAACAACAGGCTCTCAATCTTTTGTCCCTCTATTTTGCTCAATCTAACTCTCAACTTCCTATTTTCCACAGAGAAGAGTTTCTCAGAAAGTACTTCGAGCCAATCTACGGTGAAGTGCCCGCAGGTTATTCTTTCGCATCAACCTACACCTCGATCAACAGAGACTCGTTAGGTAAGATCAAAGAAGAGGACACCTGGTACCCTCAATACACCAAGATCTTGGATAGGGAGATTGAAAAGAATACCCACATGGACCCATTGAAAGTATCCTCGTCTATCAACGTTCCAGCCAAGTTTCACATTCCCTTATACTTTATGAACATGGTGTTTTCCATCTCATCCTCCATCATCCACTTGGAGTACCCGGGCCACATCTCGGACAACTTCAAGAACGCCGCACTCATGTTCATCGACAGCGTTTACTCTTCCCCTGATAGACTAGAATCTTTGCAATCTTTACTTTTATTGACGCTCTTTTCGCTAATGCGTCCCGCAGTCCCTGGTGTCTGGTACATCTTGGGCTCGTCGTTGAGAATTTGCGTGGACTTGGGGTTGCATTCGGAATCGAGCAACAGCACGTCACAGTACGATGCGTTCACTTTGGACCTCCGGAGAAGGTTGTTCTGGTGTTGTTACTCGTTGGACAGACAGGTTTGCTTCTACCTAGGTAGACCCGTGGGTATACCTGAGGAATCGTGCCACGTGCCTTTTCCAAGCGATTTAGACGACGCCTTGATCACAAGGGGCGACACAAGCATTTCCGATTATTCCACCAAGCCAAGTGGTATGCCAACTTACAAAGCCGTCTCGTTGGCCATCTTCAAAATAAGAAAGTTACAAGCAGAGGTGCAGAGCATCCTCTACGATTCCAAAGAGATACCGAGAAAGTTTAGAAACCTGAATGATTGGTATCAGAACATCTCCGAACGGTTGGAGTTGTGGAAAGCCAGTGCTCCAAAGACGCAGCGGAAAATGAATTGCGAATTCAACTTTGAATTTTTCAACTTGAATTACAACCACACCAAGATAATCTTGAACGGGTTGTCCCCAAACAACTTGTCGCTATCCGTAGAGAACTACCATAAAGTGGCTGCCGCATCTAGAGACTTGATCTTCTCCTACTATGACTTGTACCAATGCAAGAGAATCAACTACACTTGGGCAGCCACACATAACCTATTTATGGCAGGCTCGTCGTACCTTTACTCGATCTTCAACTCCCCCGATGTGAGGAAAAAGACAAAGTTGTCCGAGGTGCAAACGGTCGCTTTGTACTGCAATGCGATCCTAACGAGTCTGAGCGATAAGTGTGAGGCAGCCAACCATTGCAAGGACATCTTTGAAATTCTAACTGCCGCCGTGATCAAATTGAAGTATACAGACAACATTGTCAACTCAATCGATTTCTCAAAGTCCATACCGACTCCCGACAGCATTGCAAAGAGTCAGCCAGGAATGCACTTGCCAGAGAGCTTGAAGAACCTAGTGTCCACACTCCCTGAACAGCTGAAGAAAGAGGAAGAGAAACAGTACGAGAACGACCATGAGTTTGCTAGACCGCTGCTGTCGCCATCGACCAACTCTTCAAGCAACGTGACTCCTTCCCAACAGCCGGTGTCCCTGAAAGTGGAATCCCCTGAAGCACAACAGAACAACATGTTCCCTTTCGAATGGTCCACCAACGAATCGGATCTGACCAGATTCTTCGAGGAGTTGAACCGGTCCGTTTCTCCAGTGTCATCGGTCAAGTCTTCCAGTGACGGTCACTCGCCAAAGCAAAAGTACAACAATGGCAACAACGGTAACGGCAACGTTGACTCTGCTGCTACCAACGGCTACCATCAGTATCCACATCCACAACAATACGTACACCCACATGCGGGAGGTGGACCAAACTTTAGAAATTCGTTACCTCCACCACCGGTTCCCCCAAGAGCTTACTCCAACGTGCCATCTTCGCAATCGTACCCTCCTGTGCTCTCGGGTGCTCTGCATCACCAGTACTTGCCACCGTTAAACATGCAACAACAGCAACCAGATCAGAGTCAGCTGCCTCCGTTTCCACAGAAGCAAATGCAAGGTCCAGCCCAACAGCAACAAGGAGGTCCACCGTTTCAATACAACTCTCAGTTTGAATACGGACCACCGACCAATTCATCGCCTGACGAATCGTACCCAGGCAGCATTCCTATGCAAAGTTCACTGAACAATGGGTTTAACGGTCTGTCTGGTGTCGGTGGTGGCAACTACGGCAACTCTTTCGAGAAGAAGATGAGCAAAGAAGGACAGAAAATTTACAACATGATCTACCAGGTGCCTACAGAAAGTATCTGGGATCAATTCTTTGCAACGTCTGTCGCTGGTGCACCCAACGTGGATGATGACTTATAGGTTAAAATTTTTGCTTTTTCGTTTTAATTATCGTTTTGTTTTACTACTTTTTTATGTGTGCATACCACCACCATGTGTTTTTAGTTTCTATACATGTATGTTCGCTACTGTCTCTTGAATAACCAAATAAAATGACAGAATGTACTAATAACATCTGATAACAAACGGTAAATGAATATATATATATATATATATATATACGAATATCACACACCTTCAAATGCAACCAAGTCATCGAGCCTCTTGACGACAACACCAGGGTCACTTACCTCGTATAGGTCAACCACCGTGGCCTCGTGGTGCAAACCCATGAACATCACCTCAACGCTGATCACAGCACCGTTGTGAATTGCTGTCGGTTGGTTGAGCGTTGGCAACACTGGGTTGAGGTTCAACTCGATCGATGCCACGTACGGTACCGTGGTGTCTTTCGTTGCTTCTGTTTGCGACTTCGAACAATCGATTTGCACTACCGAATCTGTGCTATCGTTAGACGACAAAATCACAGATTTGGTCATGCATTTAGATCGTCCTACATGGGTCCGCTTGCTTTTCAATTTGGGTTTTGCTGGATCTGGGACCATGTTCTTCAGACTGAGGTAACCGGTAGATAAATTGTAGCTTTGTACTTGCCCTATGATACGGATCTCCTTCGGGTTACATTCGGTGGCGTCACTTAAAGTGAATAAAGTTGTTAAGTTGATTATCATCTTCCCCATCGAAAGTACATGTTTTTTTGGTTTTTTTTGTCCTTTTGTTTGATTTCTTCGTCTGACTGACTGATTGATTGATTGATTATTGTCATCTGAGAGAAACACGGTAACGTCAAACTTGAAAACAAACACGAAAGAAAAAACGTCCCGCATTACAAAGTGCATACGATATCATTTCATGCACAGCCCGAGAAATACATCGAACATGTATGAAATTTTTCAACGGTTCTTTTGGATCGTTTATATTTATTCCCTTTCTCCCCCCCCCCCATATTTAGTTGAATTCTACAGCTAACATGTCACGGCTGTTGACAAGGAGGTACTCCACGAAATTTCAGGCTGGCGAATACGTCACGATCCAGCCACTCAAACAGACATCCAGTTCCAAAACCTACCTCACCAAATTGATCCCTGGGCAGAACTACAGTGTCACTACAGGACATTTCAAACACAACGATATCATCGGATCCCACTCGAGATCCGTCATCTATACACATAGAGGACCCACAAAGGATACACAGTACATAGCAAGCAAACCAACAACCGAAGAGTACGTCAACTTGATCAAAAGGGATGCACAACCTATCTATCCAATGGACGCAGCAGCTATCGTCAACTTGGCAGATTTGCACGTCGATTACCCTAACTTGAACCCTGATGGTACTCTAGCTGACCCACCGCTGTATTTTTTAGAAGCAGGTACGGGTCATGGCTCGTTGTCTTTGCAAATAGCAAAAGCAATTCATCCTGCAAACTGTTTCGCTTCACAAGGAGGTGAAGGGATCGATCTACGAGGTGCCGTTTTGCACAGCATCGATTGCAACTCGAAACATTCAAAGACAGGTTCCAAAACAGTGAAAGAGTTCCAAAACGGGATGTATGCAAACGACGTCGACTTCCACTTATGCGAGAGTCCTACAAAATGGTTACAAGAGGAGAGTGACAAGTTTATCAAGTTGTCTGAAAGTGGGCTACCTTTCGAAGACGAAGGAGCATTCTTGAGCGGTGTTTTTTTGGACATGGGTGGTTTTGAAAACCAGTTGCCCGAATGTGCTAGACGGTTGAAGCTAGATGCTCCATTAGTGATCTTCTGTCCTAGTGTGACCCAAGTGATGGATGCAGTTAGGGTTGTGGAAGAGAAACCGGAGATGCATTTACAATTCGTCAAGACCGTGCAGTTGTTGGATGGTGCAGGTGGTGGGTTGAAAGAGTGGGATACTAGAAAAGCGGTGATTAGAGCCACAGGTGAGACCGGGTGGGTTTGTAGACCTAAAGTTGGTGTTAGAGTGTGTGGTGGTGGGTTCGTTGTCATCTTTAGAAAAGGTGCTACGAAGATGGTTGAAAAAGTTGTTGAAAAAGTGGTGCAGCAGCCTAGAAGGGACGCTAAAACCGTCAAAAAACAGTGGTGGGAGTTTTGGAAATAGTCTCTTGCTTTGTAATTAGTGTTTTTCTTTTTTTCCAAAAAAACTCCTGTAAATATATATAAATGTGTGCATATAGAAAATCATAATCGATACTTTTTTTTATTTCGAAACAATCCTACGTAGGAACCCAAGTTAAATAAAGAGAAAAATACAGAAAGAAAAGGCAAGGTACGCAGAGAAGTAAAACACAAAAAAAAAAACAAACAAACAAAAACAACAAAAAAATGATAAAGAAAGAATTATACAGTGAATAAAAGATTATATATAGCAGCCGACCGACGGAGGATATGGAAAATAAGAAAGTACAAATCAAAACAACAAACAAAATAAAGAGAGAGACATGCAAGAAGATTATAACGACCTAATTTTAAAACTTGACTTTGCTCTTTCTTGCCTTGGTCTTCAACATAATTCTTTGCTTTGGTGCTTCTTCTTCTTCTTCTTCGCTTTCTTCTTCTTCTGATAGATCCATCTCTTCAACGTCCTCGTCTTCTTCTTCTTGTTCGGAAACGTCCATTTCTGCATCTTGGGCCTCCTTCTTAGCCAACTTAGCAGCCTCCTTTTCAGCCTTGATTCTTAATTCAACATCTCTCATCTTCAACAATTCAGGGTTCTGTTCAACCAACTTCTTATCCAAGGCCAACTGTCTCTCCTTGTTACCCTTCATTCTGTTCTTGTAGAAGGCTCTCTCTCTCTTTTGTCTGATCTCTTCAATTCTCGACATGGCCTTCAACGTCGTGGTGACCAAATCTCTGTTGTATCTAACCGGAACGTTTCTTCTTTGAGCGAAGGTTAAGGTGGAGTCGACTGCAAGTTCTTTACCAGCAGCCTTTCTGAAAGCTTTAGTCCATCTCAATTTTCTTGGGTTACGTCTCTGTTTGAAAGCCTTGTGACATTTGGAACGGCAGAATCTGAATTCTTTGGCGTCATTTCTAACAAACATGATCCCGTGGCCTGGATACACAGGTGAGGAACAAAAATGACAGGCGTAAACTCTCATTGTAGTGTATTATTATGTGTTATGTGTGATGTCGTACGATGCGGTGTAGTGGGAGGAGGTGGGGGTTGGGTGGTTAAAAGTGGATTGAGAAAAGTAGGATGGTAGAAAGCAGGAGGTCAATAGTGGATGGTGATATGTACAGTGACAGCTATGTGATGTGATGTGATGTGATCTGATCTAATCGGATGGTCCAAACAGAGAGTAATTCCCTTAACAAAGGACTGCAATCACAGATCAAAAAAATTTTCCCAAGTAAGAAAAACATGAAAAAAAAAAAAAAAAAAAAAGAACACATGTTGGTTTTTGCACGACCTGAAAGATATTCTTTTGTGTAACGTGATGTGTGTCACGTGATCATTTCACTTCTATTCTATTCTCTTCTTGTTTTGTTACACCTCTGCACCGTTACAATTTTTCTTTTCTTCTCTCCTTTCCGTCTGGCGGTGACAACTAGCTGCACACGGTTTTTGGAAGCTGTTCGGGTCCTTCATGGATGGCCAGCAGGACATCGGCTATACTGTACTTCAGATCTCTGAATCACCATCATCAGGACACACATACAGATAGTCACGTCTCTGTTGTCGGCTCTTTGTACATAGAATAACCCTACACATACACCTCAGAAGAAACTGCAAATATGTCATCTAGCATACAGAACATCACCATTCCAACGCTACCTGTCCCTGGTGACGACAACTCCAACCGTTCCAACGAAACCGTGTACATACAACCACAAGCACAACAATATGCACAGCAACAACAGGCTGCCCCACAAGTGGGAACCATAGAAAGATACTTCAACGAGGCCACCGACTACATGTCGGAGCACCCAGGTGTCACTTTCATTGGTACTTTTGCTGCCGCTTACGTTGCTGCCGGTATCTACCAAAAGATGAAGCCTGGTGCAGGTACGAAATTTTTCAAAGGTGGGTTCGATCCCAAGATGAACGCCAAAGAGGCTTTGAGGATCTTAGAATTGAAAGAAGCTACTTTGAACAAGAAGAACTTGAAAGAAAACCACAGAAGAATTATGTTGTTGAACCACCCTGATAAAGGTGGTTCCCCATTCTTGGCTACCAAAATTAATGAAGCTAAGGATTTCTTGGAGAAGAGAGGTATCAAGAAATAAGCGTCCGTTGTTGCAGTTGCTAGATTTATTGAGGTATATATATTGCCATGGATTACTATTTTGTGTGTATGTAGTTTTTTTTTAAATTTTTTTTTTCTTTGATTCACTGTATATACGAATGATCATTTATTGAATCTATAAATGTTTTACGGATTATTCTTCCTTCTATTGTAACTCTATGTGACTTTTGATGATTTTTGAGTTAGCTTCATTAAGTCACCAAAGCTTCCAACGAGGTTTCTTATTATCTTGACTGTTGGTGGCGTTGGATATCTCCTCTTTCATTGAATGTAGTGTTCTCGCTCTCTCTTCGGAATCCTTCTGTCTCATTATACTCTCCTCTTCCTTCTGTTGTATCTTCTCTGCGTGCACAACATGCTTGAACCCGAATCTATCCTTGATGAACTCGTTGTTTGTATCTTTATCACCGAGGAAATTATCCCTTTCTGCACTCTCATACATGATCGATGGCATTGGTTTCTGTGGTATTATCTTGTTAGGATCGTAGTTGTAAAGGTCGTTGAAATCCTGGGTGTTCAACCCGCCTAACAACAACTCTTTCACCCGTAGCTGTGCCCTTCTGAAAGGAGACAAGACGTTGTTGTGATCATTCCACTTATAGAAAAACACACCAAAGATGAAGATGGACCATATTGCACCTTTTCCAACGATGTTTGCACCCCTTTCAAAACTACTTAAATTCTTTACCCTTCTCAACACTTTGTACCGTCCAGGGTACAACTGTGAAGGAGGTCTTGGAAAATATTGCAACTTCTTCATGTCCACCCGTATCTTAGAGAAATCTGTGGCATCCTGTGCCACTTTCCCTGAATTCTTTTTGACTCCAGGTGCATCGAACTCCGATGGGTAACCTTTTGGTGGACGCAAATCTGTAGGGTCGTATGGGTTGTAAGGTGCCTTTGGCTGCACCCAGCCTGGAGGGTTGGGGCGTCTCTCCAAGTCGTCCGGTGAGCTGTTAGCCATATCTGAATGTGTGATGATGATATATATCGAATCGGAAAGAACAAGAAGAGAATAGGAAGTCAAATTGATAGCAGCCCCGGATTTAGCACTTACAAGTTACAAGTTACCCCTCTCTGATAGAGCGACGCGTCGGCAAGATCGTGGAATCGGGTCGACCGATCGATGATGTGTGACGGGCTTTTAAACAGGGCGTCCTCTGATATGGGGGTTTTTGGTGGTTTTGTTGCAACTCTCTTTGCTAGTCTGCCTCCTCTATCTTTTCATAGAAGCCTGCTCTATAGCATCATATCGCACTACCGCTTAGCACACCGCTGCCTTGATGATGGGTTTCTACGACAACCTACAGAGCGTTCTAGGCTTCTTCTCCTTGGAGACCTTGGACACGAGATTGTTCCCTCCAACCAACCAAAAGAAAAAACAGATGATCGTTCAAAAAGCACACACTTCCAAATGGCACACGTTGGAATTCAAGTTCTACTTGCTTGTGTTTGCCGTTGTGGTGCCATTGATGTACAAGACCGCCATGGATGCAAGTAACGAGACTAATCCAAACTATTTCAAGTATGAGAGGATATTGAGCAACGGTTGGATGTTCGGTCGTAAAGTGGACAACTCCGACAGCCAGTACAGGTTCTTCCGTGACAACTTCCCAATGCTTGTCGGATTGATAGCTGGACACGTCGGTTTAAGAAAGTTGACCTTGAAAGCCAACGTTTCAAGGCTAACTTTTGACCTTGTCTTTGGTTTCATTTTCCTATTCGGTGCACACGGTTTCAACTGCTTCAAGATGCTATTTCATGTTACCGTTATGTTCTTGTTGGGCAGAATTTCTTCCAAACACAAACAGTTGAGTGTTACCCTTCTCTGGTTCTACGGAATTTCGACTTTGTTCATAAACGATAAGTACAGGTTGGTGTCGTACGGCCAGCTTTCTAGAAAGTTGGCATTCATGGATGATTTCCAAGGAATCATTGCAAGATGGGACGTCTTTTTCAACTTCACTTTGTTGAGAATGTTGAGTTTCAATCTGGACTATATAATGAGAAGAGACGCCATCTTGGAAGTTTTGAAGAAGCAGGACAAGAAGAACTCCGAGGAGAGCAACGAAGCTATCCCAATCAAAGAGGTGGCCGAAAGTGCTTCCTCCTCCAATTCTGCTGATTTTGATGGTGCTACTGCTCCAGTGTTGGATGACCGTGCTAGATTGGATACTCCATTGGACATCTCTGAGTACAGTGTATCCAACTACCTATCGTACATCTTGTACACTCCACTTTTCATTGCAGGTCCGATCATCACGTTCAACGACTACATCTACCAATCGAAGAGAACTTTACCTAGCATCACTCTATACCGTACGTTCATTTACGGTGCTCGTTTGCTCTTCTGTATCCTTGTCATGGAATTCTTGCTACACTTCATATACGTTGTTGCCGTGTCGAAAGCCAAGGCATGGCAAGGCGACACACCTTTCCAGGTTTCGATGATTGGGTTGTTCAACTTGAACATCATCTGGTTGAAGTTGTTGATTCCATGGAGGTTGTTCAGATTCTGGTCTCTATGCGATGGGATCGATCCACCAGAGAACATGATACGGTGTATGGACAACAACTATTCCACCATGATGTTTTGGAGAGCTTGGCATAGATCCTACAACAAGTGGGTGGTGAGGTACATATACGTGCCCTTGGGAGGATCCAAGCACCGGATCTTGAGTTCTCTAGCTGTTTTCTCGTTTGTTGCCATCTGGCATGACATTGAGTTGAAGTTATTGATCTGGGGTTGGTTAGTGGTGTTGTTCTTGTTACCTGAGATGGTGGCTACCAACATGGCAAGGCCTTACGAGAACGAGTGGTGGTTCAGACACCTTTGTGCGTGCGGTGCAGTGGTTAACATCTGGATGATGATGTTGGCCAACTTGTTTGGGTTCTGTCTAGGTAAAGACGGATTGCTGTTATTATTGGAGGATATGTTTACCACTTGGCAAGGGTTCCAATTTTTCGTCTGTTCTTCCTTCTGTTTGTGGGTTGCAGCACAGGTGATGTTTGAATTGAGAGAGGCTGAAAAGAGAAGAGGTGTTAACGTGAAATGTTAAAGCGATGAAAGATTCATTTTATATATTTGTTGCTATTTTTTATTTGCAGATAATATTATGCCTATATATGTTTTGTTTATTTATTTCTCTAATAGAATGACGGAATGATTTTTGATTAGTTGATTAATTCATTAATTATACATATTCTTGTAGTCCCTTGGACTAACAAATCCACCTTTCGAAGCCTTGACACCCCACATACCCAACTTCCGTAGCCTAGCACGATGTTCTAGCTTCTTGTACTTTGTCTCTTTACCATCGAACTCTGCACCTTGCTTTGCCTCGTAGACTGTTCCTATCCCATGACGGATCATCTCTTCGCTGACATCTTTCAACCCGTTCCATTTGAGCACCATGACTTTCGCAACGATCCTGTTGTATTGGTCCAAATGTAAGGGTTTCACAAAGACTTTCTTACTCAACAAGAAGTCCCTCAACCATTGTAAAGATTCGTCCGAAAACGGTTGTGCAGGTTTCCCAAAGTGAGACCGTTCTGGTGCATCGACCCCGCACAACCTGACGTGGATAGTTTTGTTCTTCAACTTTCTAAACTGGTTCACCTCTGGCAAAGGCCGTAGCCAACCCCAACCGGTGAAGATCCCACCTGGGGTGTGATACATGTGGAAGTTATCGCCATCCCCTACAGAGGTCACTTTACCTCGAAGGTACCTGCTTCTGTAGAAATGATGAGGGATGTCCGGGGCGGTGGGGAGTCTGCGTAGGTACAAACGATAGAACCTGTAAGACCCCAACACGGCGGCTGCAGTTCCCAACCCGTAGAAGATGGCTAGTGGATGGGTCAAAGAAACATCGCTGTTTGCCATTTCTCTTCTGTACTTGTCGAGGGTTGTCTCCATGAAAAGATATGAAAAATGTTTCCGTGATAGTGGTAGTAATGAATGATGCGTGCGGAGAAGAGTTCTGTCCAGAAGTGCAGCACGTACCAGCAGTAGACTCCAAGTACCACTAGATATATAGATATACTGTAACCACTAAATGGCCAGGCAGCTGTGTAGCAGATCACACCCATCAGAGACAAGAAGAAGATGCATGAAACACACACCGCCCGCGTGTTTACGCTTGCCGCTTTCGGCTGCGTCGATCGGCTGCCCTTCTTGCGTCGCTCCAACTCTGCGTCTGCGGAGGTGGCGGTGGCTCTTTCCAGTTTACTGTTTATATGGACCATCTCCAATGTCCATCTACAAGCTGCCCTTCAACCTCTACACAGATCATACTTCCCCTGCTTGCTAACTTTACATCATGTCGTTTCTGCCTGGATTGAAAAGATTCACCTCCCCTGCAACCTCCAGGCTCCGTTTGGGCCGCCGCTTATCACCGGACTTCTTCTCCCACAGATCCTATGCCACCTACAGACACTTCGACAACCAGGTCTCCAGAACTGGCAACCTTTACAACTTCGCTTGGTCCCCAATTGTGAGGAGAAACCTCACAATTGGCGGTGTCATCTTGCTAGTGGTGATAGTGAGCGGTATCGAAGAGGCACCAGTAACACACAGAAAGAGGGTGATGCTGACCCCGTTGTGGATGGAAGATATGATGGCTTCCAGCAGTTACCGTAACATCATGGCCACTACAGGTAGAGCCATCCTTCCACAATCGCATCCGGTGACTCAAAGAGTGGAAAGAGTCATGTACAGATTGATTGATGCTGCTCAGAATTACATCGACCCAACTACAGGCGAACGTTTGAACTTGTTCGTTGACCAGAAGACGCATACCTTACCAAAGAGGCCGATGGATTGGAAGATCCACGTAATAGACGACGTCAATCTAACAAGACAATCCACACCTAATGCCTTTGTGATCGGTGATGGGAAAGTGTTTGTTTACAGATCCATTTTACAGTTGGCAGCCAACGATGATGGGTTGGCTACCGTTTTAGCACACGAATTGGGTCATTTGCTAGCTCACCACATTGGAGAACAGATGACACGTAGCCCTGTGTATTTTGGTGCCAGTGCGATACTGAGATCTATGGGTCTCGGTAGTATTGGTGATACCATGTTGGCTGTGGGTGCACAGTTGCCAGCGTCGAGATCGATGGAGACTGAAGCGGACTACATCGGGTTGATGGTGATGTCACGAGCCTGTTTCAACCCACATGAGGCGCCATTGTTCTGGAAGAGGATGATCGAGTACGAGAGAAGCCAAGGAGGAAGCGTGCCGGAGTGGTTGGCGACGCATCCAACGTCTGCAAAGAGAAACGAGAAGCTCCAGGAGTGGATGCCGGTGGCAGACCGGTTGAGGGAGTACAGCGAGTGCAGGGGGCTGCCAAGCCCGATGCAGATGTTCCAATTTGGACGATAGGAAAAGGGTCTATATATATATATATATATGTAGTGTAGATAGTTAGATAGACAAATAAGAGGTGTGTACATATGCAGATATAGATATAGATAAATATATATATAGGTTTGGCAACAAACAGAGCGGGAAGGTCACGTGTTCAACGGCACGGGCGCCGCGCACGCAGCGAGAGCCAATTTGCATCTTCTGCGCTGCCCGGTGGTGTTTTTTTTTCGTCCTCCGTCTTCTGGTCTCTTGTACTTCTCCTTCTTCCTCTTCTTCTTCTGGAGCTTATACTTCTTTTCTTCCTTCTAGCCTTCTATTCAAGATCTCACCTCCGGCAGGGACCTGTCTATCCTTATTCACCGCACAATGGACCTCAAGTCTCTCCTGGGCACCACCACCAACGATGCGTCACCACCGGCTCCTCACGTGCAGGAAAGCCTACCAATGCTACCAGAAGACGCACACCAACAACCACCTGAGGAACAATTACAACCACAACCACAACAGCAACGACAACGGGATTCCTCGGTAAAACCGAAAACTATTAAGGTTTCAAAACCAAAAGACCTCATATACTACCTCCCAATCTCACAGACTCTGATCCAAAAGGAACTAATCGAACTCATGCTGAAACTTCACCGTACCAACTTGTCCACTTTGCTAGCACAAGATCTCGCCAAGTCGAAGGGTGAACAGTTACCCCTCACAGCAGAATCTAAACCTCAATTGGGTATAGAATACCTTGACGACAACTCCATGCTCGATCTGTTCATATCCAACGTTAAACAGATCTCCAACCAGTCGAGTTTACTAGTCAATCACTACATGCCCAAAAACTTACTTTTATTGGACACCAAGGAAAATATCAAGGATTCCTCCTACAAGTACATAGAGATTGACCGAATCCTTAACAAGTTGATGGAATTGAAGCAACAGAAGACAATCATCATCAATTCTGTCAATTCTAGAGAATTGGACTTGGTTGAGGCCATCCTCATAGGCAAGAAAAATTTACAGTACTACAGATTTAGCGGTGCGTCCTTGTATTATAAGAACCACGGGTCCTTCAATTTCAACGTGCAACAACCAGTCGAGGAAGTGAAAGTGAAAAAGAAGAAGAAATCTGCAGCTGCAACAACCACATCAGCGGCAGCGGCAACAGCATCAGCGACAACAGATAAAAATAAAAAGACTAAAAGATCAACAAAGAAAGAGAAAGAGATGGAAAAAAATAGTCACAAATCTTCGGACCACCACCACCACCATAACCATAACCATCATCATCACCACAATGGGTCGTCCAACGGTAGTTCTAATGGTAACGGAAGAGGAGGTCATGGCGCGTACGGAAACCAGAGTCACAACCACACCAAGAACGGTGACGAATACATGCCAAAGATCTCGAAAAACAACCATTTGTTCAAGAGAATCCAAGAGGAGAGGAACATGAATCCGGTCAACGTGTACTTGATTCTCTCCAACCAACTGAACAGCTTGATTGAATTTGAAGAGTTGAAGAGCGACTTCATCATCTCTTTGGACTCGAACTTGAAACAGGTGGCATCGGCCACAGCTTCCATGATCCCGATATTGAAACCGATCTGCATAAACGGAATCGAGTACCTCGATTTGAAGTTGCACGAAATGAACTACAACCCACATAACATCGAGACCAAGAAGTTGCTCACGTATTTGACAATTGCAAACAGATCCAAGATCACACTCGATGAAAACTCATCGTATCAACTGGATGAGTTGGTTGACTGGATCGTGAACCCGGATACCACGAAGTACCCTTTCGATTTGAAGCTCCCGTCACTCCGCATCCCGTCCACTTTGCACAGGCAGGTGAAAGAATCTCTCACAAACTTGAAGTTTGAAGACTTGTACATGATGTCAAGCTACGAGTACTTCGATCCTAAACTACAAGAGGTTGCCACATCAAAGAGGATCAAATTGGAAGAATCTGGTGAGTTAGGATCCAACGTGACTTTCAACAGCTACCAACTCAAGCTCGCCAGCCTAATCTACAGCAGATTTGCCGAACTAGATTCGGTGATACAGAAGGGCGACGGGACGTTGGTGACCCTCAACTTGGACGATTCCAAGAGGCAGTTGCATTTAGAAGACATTGTGGAGCAGATTGGTTCGAAGTTCAACAAGTTACAACAGGCAAAGACAACCGCTGCCAACGTAACCAAGACTCTCGAGAGAACCAAACTAGACCTAGAGAAATTAAATTCTGTTGAAGAGGACTTGCAAAAACGGTTGGCACTCTACGAATCCAAGACGGTGGAAACTACGAACGGTTCGTCAATCCAAGAGAGCCAGGATGAATTGGATAAGTTGCTTCAAAAGTTGGCTGATTTGGAGACGCAAGTCGCGGAAACGTCGGCCAACAATGACTTGCTTCGGACAAAGTACCAATCGGAATCCTCGTCAGCTGCAGAGTTATCTTTCAACCTTACAGCCATCACCAAAAAATTCGAGACGCTCAAAGTGGAAGCCGAAGGCAAGTTCAACACTTTGAAAGAGTTGACGGTCACCGAGCAAACTGAAAACTACAAAGCAAAGACTGCAGGGTTGGTGGAACAGAACACGTTTTTAGAAGCTTACGTTAAGTCTTTGGAAACGTTGGTTAAAGAAAAGACGCCCGTCTCAGGTGGCAGAATCAGAATGAGTAGGAGCTCGACACCGTACCAATGATATGAAAACGATTTTAATGTGTGTGTGTGTGTGTTCTTTTTATTTTTAACCACGTATATAGAAATGTGTACAAAAATAACTTTCTAAAAAAACACTCTGTATCGTTCATTGGATAAAATGGTCCAAAATTTACTAAAAAAAGGTGGGATGAAAAATTGTATACTCTAAAGAGAGAGCAAAGAAATCCGTAGGACGAATACACAGACCTGATGTATAGAACAGTAAAGGAAGAAGCTTTTGCGAAAAAAAGACCAAAATAATATATGTTCAACCATAAGAAAAAAATTGACAAAACCAAAATTCCATAATAAAAAGAAATAATAATTCCAAAAAAGCGAATAAAAAGCTAGCTTCCTTAAACAAAATCTGAGAGAACTGAACCAAAACAAGAAAAAAAAAAAAAAAAGAAAAAATATATGCAGAAAAGAAAACAAAAAATGGCGAAGAAAGGGTCATCTGTTCAGTTATACTTATAATGAAGTGACAAACTGAATAGAATTGATGTGCTCGCAGTAACGGCCCTTAATACCAACAAGGTTTCTGTCGCTATCGATACGAACAACGTACTTGTGGCCACCAATAGTGGTGGCGTTTCCAATGAAACCAGCAGCCCGGTCCTGGCAATCAGAAGCAGCAGAATCAGAAGTGTTGCCAATCAATGACAAGACACTTCCTTTTCTCTTTCTCTCCTGTCTTTGAGGCGACGAATCATTGCAAGAATTGTCGTCGGACTCGCCATCATTGGTACCAACTTCTGCTTCGGCATAAGTAGGAAGCTCCTCCTGGTCGCTGTTGTTGCCATCGACATCATTCTCCCAATTGGAGTCGTCTTTTCTACCAATCTCAAACTTGATCTTGTTCAAGAAACTACCCATTTTCAAGGCCAAAGCGTTGATCTTCTCCCCTTCGTGAAGGACGATAACCTCGGAATACTTGGCTGTGCTCTTCCAGTACCCAAAAGTGACCCTTTTACCGCTCCTGGAGGTAAAAACGATGCTCTCGATGTACTTGTTGTACTTGACTTCCACCTTCATCAAATCTTTAGGAATCTTGCAATAGATAGGAGATCCCAACTTTTCCCTTTCACGGCCAAAGTAAGGAGAGCATTGGGAGTATGCAGGTGGTGGAGGAGCGGAATTGGAGGAAGGGGTGAAGGGTGAAACATGATGGTGACGATGAGGTTGCGATGCTAGCAACGCCTTATGTTTGGCACGCTTATGCTCTGTGATCTTGCGATCGGTGAGTTCTACTAGTTTGATGGCTATCACTATCAAACCTAACATTGAATTGGTGGATTTGTGCTTTTTCTTTTTGTTTTTGTTTTTGTTTTTTTGGCTATTTGTAAGAGTGAGGAGACTCGGGAGAGGCTGAGTTGACTAATTTGGAGATGAGTGCAGCCGTTTTTTTTTTTTTGGTCTTGATCCAAGCAGATCAGGGATAGCCGGTGGTGGCGGTGGTAATGGTTGTGCGAAGAGTATACAAGAAGGAGGAAATGTGAAATGCAAATGGGTATATGAGTGGATATATGTACCAATATATCAGAAGCAAAAGGCAATTTCAGAGAGGAAGCAGGAGCCAAGGAAGCTAAGACGAGATCTGGAACGCACCGGTGATCGCAGCCGCCAGTTGCAATTGCAATTGCAATATATATATATATATATATATAAGTATAGCTTATAAACAGCTAAGGGAACTGCAGATGCACAGCGATAAGAGCTTATTTTTGTGCGTCGTCGTGTGTGCCGCGCGGGTCTCGTGATTTGTGTTTTTAATAGATCGATAGATGCTTCCGTGTACTTGCTTTCTTGCTTGCTTGCTCATTTACAGTTTTCAACGAGGCGTTCTTCTTGTGCGGGGATTGTTTATATATATACATAACTTCTACCCACTATTACTTAGTACAGGTCCATCGTCAGTTCATCTCTGTCTTAAAGAATCCTCGTATCTCTTCCTCGGTCACAATCTTGTTCTTCTCCGCAAACGGCTTCAAGAACTCTGTTAACTTCGACTTGATCTTCTCGTAGGCTTGTACTCCCTGTATCGCATCTGAAGTAGGCAACTTGTTCAAGTTCTTCATCCCCAAGTCAAATATAGAAGAGTTGTCGTCATCTTCATCCTCCGGTGGCTTGTAAACAGGATCCTCTAGGTACAAATACGCATGCTTCTTCAATAGTTTTATCAAAGCATCCGTGTGCGGCTTATCTTCCCTTATGATACGGATCAACTGATCTTTGTAATCTTCAGTTAGGAAAATTGTAAACGGAAGATCCAACTTTGTCTTCTTACGCAATTGGTCATCATCATCATCATCATCATTATTATTATTCTTCTTATTCTTATACTTATCGTGCGTACGCGTTGGGTTCAATTTAAAGTCTCTCTCTTCCAAAGTGTCCGATCTTAGGTAGTAAACTTTGTCACAGTTTAACTCGCTCACAAGAACGTTCATCTCATTCTTATATTTCTCAACACATTTCCAACAGATGATAGTTTCAAAGGCATCCAATTCGGGGAATCCGGGTATCGGTAAGATCTCATAGTCGCTGTCATCATCGCTGATATCAACGTTATTATCTCTTTTAATCTTGTTGTCGGATTCAGAATCCATTCCCGGTTCCGACAACAATGCTAGTCGGTTCCCATCATCTGCTGTGGTGCCTTCAACTTTAACGTTCTTTGTTGGCTTTCTATTCATAAATCCAGGTCTCAACCCCATGATACATTCTTCATGGTACCAGTCTTCAACGCAAACGTCTCCAAATATACATTGGAACATGTTGCTATCGTCCAATGGATTGTAAATTTGCTTACAATCACAGAACAGATTCTTGAAGTTGTCGTTGTAAACGTTGGATGACGAAGGAATATCCAATTCCGAATCACTTAAAGTGACTTTCTTCTTGTTGAGATCGATCAACTGCGTACTCTTCGCCGAAGGTAACCTAGACCTTAGAGTGCAACAACCATTGGACCTCATTCTTGTAGTGCCACAATCGCATGTAAACTCTCTCTTGGTAAATAACTCGACAATTTCGTGCTTCGTGTGGCATTGGATAGAACATGCATAGCAAACCCCAGAGAGTTGCTTGTTGGCCTCATAGCAAGTCATACAGGCAAAAACTTGCTGTCTCAGGGCACCCATCGTATAACTGCAAGTATCTGGCTCGTAGGGCATCAGTTCTCTTGCCTCATGCTCACTGTTTTGTAATTCGTTAGTTGTATGTTTAACTTCTAAAAAGTATCGACATCGACTGGGTCAGAAATTTCATAATACTTACAGTTCTGACTGCCTTGCTAGATATTCCACCGCAGTGATGGCCTCTTCTGCATCAGCATGATCCACTTCTTTAATTCCAGGCAACTTGGTCTTCATAACTAAGTGCTGTCCGTATTATTACAGAGGACAGGCAATGGGAGATCAACTAATCCAACAAGGAAGATGGCCGGAATATCACCAATGCTAACAACAACCACACGGCCACCTCAGAAATTCAGCTTCAGAAACGCCAAAGAAGCCTGCGGCGTGGTAACTTATGTGGCGCATGTAGGTGTGGCTGGAGAGCGTCGAAGCTATATAGAGACGATCGACGCGTGTGTCTTCTTTTATAAACAAAAAAACAAATCAAACCAAATCAAATCAGTGATCAATAGCTGGTTGAAGGATTCTTTCTGCCCTTGATACGCTAGCTGTCTTTTCAACATCCAGAGTACGTGATCAATTGGTCTGTTTTTCTTTGTTTCATTATACGATGTCGGATACTCTTCGACGTCAGCTTGTTGGCATCTCGGACGGCTCTTTTTTCTACACAAAATATAGGGATTCGATTGCAACTCTAAGAGCAGTTAGAATCCCACTACTTGAACCTTGTCTCGGTAAGAAACAGCTTCAAGAATATGGGTTCTACTCGACAGAGGGTCTTAGTTTGTTTGGAGTCTACGTTCATCTTCCCACAAAGTTACTCGTTGTGATGTGTCAAGATAGAAAGTCTTTTACAATTAGAAAGGATCCATACGATTTACAAGACATCATCAATCGTACATCAAGAAACAGTCAACTACTAAACAATGATATTTTGGAAAATGTTCACTACGTATCGATGTCGCTGCCTAATCAAAGTGATTATGAATCTGATGGAGATGCTATTGACGAGGAAATTATGGAAGAATCTGAAGGAGATCATTTAAGTAAGAAGGATGAGAATGGGTCCGAAAATGACACCTCGCAATCTTCTCCCAACAGCTCTCCTATGCACAACAACACGTCAAGCCAAGTGGATCACTTTCTAGATAAATTTCGCAAATCACAGATTGATCATCCATCATCTATAGCCGGTACCCAGCAAGAATCAGGCGAGTCTCCTATCAGTGTCACACAGGATGACAGTCCGGTAGCAGAGGAGCTTCTCGGTGAAGATCTATTGGAGGAATTGGCTGCCGTTGAAAAATCACTTGGAATTAAGATACCTTACGAGATCACAGTCCATGAGTTATCAAGATTTAGAGGTCCAATTCCAGAGCTCCCAATCTACCTCGGATACTCGAAGCAAGTGCACGATTACGTTTCTGTGGTGCCTGTCGATTTTTCTAAGCCAAACTACGAGGTTATCATTCGAGACAATATTGAAAATATGATGTTCTTCCAAAGAATTTACTCGATAGTGGATGCCTACATTGTTAGAGTGCGATTGTACCATCCACAGACACAGGTTCTCATGCCGGATGTGAAGTATGTATTGAACGATCGATTTCGAGAAAATAATGAAACCGACATTGTGGAATACATCATCGCCTGGTATCGTCAATATGAAGACAAAGACTATGATGTTGATCAATCCCTAATCACGGATCTAATATTCAATACGGATTCAAGTCCGTTAACTGACAGTGTTCTCAAAGACGGTGTGCCCAACGCTACCGACGCACCACGTTTTATAACTTTTCGTGACGATGAGCCAGAGTTGACTCCAAATCCAACTAAAAAACCGATTGAAAAACCTGTTCCAACAGACTATCTTCAACGTTTCTTGAAATTCTCGAAGCCGTCATTCAAAAACAAAGAGTCTGGAGATGACGTGGAATTTCTCAGTCCAGATTTATCTCTTCAAAATGGCTCCCCTGCTTTTAAGAGCCGTAATGAGGAACTTTATGACCCTTCTACAAAAGTAGCTGCTGCCAATGAATCTGAATCATCTGCTCTTATTGCTGGTGCGGAAAGCATTATTTTGCGTGTTAATCAATTGCTAAGTAATCAATCAGAGGGAAATTTACAGACAGAGCAGCGACAAAACGAAAAAGAAGTGGACGATTCAGTAGTCTCCCTTGATGAATATTACGACGCATTGAATAGTCAAATGGAGTCTATAAGAATCGACTCTGCTGTTCTACAGAAGGATTCAAATGGTGATACTGCGGAGAAATCTGGGACTTGTAACACTTTTGATGAGTTTTATGAATTGTTCGATGACCAATTAAAAGAGATGGCACCTTCTAGGTTAACCGAAGTGGTAGAAGTGGAGTCGGTTGATGAACCTCCTATTGCTGAATCGTCGGTGGCTTCACTGGACATTAGCGATCAGAGTGACGATGATAACATATCGCATCGGACCTTCAAGGGAGATCATGATGGTGAGAAGGTGACGTTATATGCAAATAGGAAGATACGGTTCTCGAACGACACAAGTGAAGCAGTCAGTTTAAGGGAGAGCATTCCAAGGTTACTTTCCTCACAAAGGGAACTGGAGAGTTCTACTGGAGAGAACGAATACGAGTTTTCTGATAAGCCATTGAGAACTCATAAAGCACCCGCGCTTTTAAATAGTAGTATTCTTGAAAGTGATAGCGATGAAGATGAACTTAGAGAGAATGTGTACACTAGTGCTGAGGGCACAAAATTGAATCCAGATCGTCAACAGTTGTGGGAGTTTGATGAGGAGAAGTCAAATGATCCTACTGGCAAAAGCCAATCCCTTCAAAAATCGACGGAATCAAACAAAGCATCAAATTCAGCTGGTTCTATAGGAATTGATACAGATTATTCTTCTCGAAAAGAAGATAGTACCAACTTTTTAGCGCAAGAGAAGACAAGTTCCCCTGCACCAGGCCAGACCCATGATGGTGATAAATCAAAGGATGAAGGCTTACTGGAAGTTTATGCCAATAACAAAGAACCTAACGATTTTTCTAACGGAGATCTCAAAACTTCGGCGTTTGTCGGTATAACAAGGAGAACGAGAGCTAGAACTGCCGCCGCCGCTGATTCTGAACGTCGCTCGCCTCGGATCCTGAGAAGCTCCACTAATTCTCGTGAAACCAGCTTGAATCTTGACTCTCAAACAGTGGATAGCCCGCACAGAGCGAGACGTAGAAATTTCTTCTCGATACCAACGACGCCGTCCCCTACTGGAAACCCGTATCGAGATTTGTTAGCTGAAATACAGATCACGCAGATGGAATCGTCTTCAAAAAGCAAGAGAAGAAAGTCTGATCAGAACCCTAGTTAATTGAAGAGTATTTTCTTGGTGGTTTTTTGTGTGATTTTTTGACTTGTGCAACAATTTAAAATTTCCTCATAAACCTTTTTATTTATTCTCGGTTTTTTTTCTCGTATGTGTTACTTTCCTTATGTATTTTATCGATATATATTATATATATAGTTAGTTTGTAATATTATTTGTACATTGCTGTGTTTCTTATAGATATACTGATCTAATAGCATTAAGCAATTGTGGCTCGTAATGATCACGTGATGTAGCTCAAGAAGTGTGTGTCTCTCTCTCTGAGTCTCTGCGATCCAAAAAAAAATCTCCCCTGAAAAATGTGGAGAAAGCTGTTTTGTAAGAGGTGAAGTTCTATTAAATGACAGGCTTTCTAATCGGAAAGAAACAATAGGATTTAAAGATAAATGGAACTCGGTAATGACAACTTCAGCTAGCGATTTAGATAATCTTGAAATTCCAAAGCCAAATGGTTCGCTTATGCTTGCATGGCAAGTGAAAAGTAAGTGTGATTAATTCAATTCTTATCAATGTGCAGAATGAACTGTGAAGAACTTCTTACTAACAAAAACTATTTCCTTTTCTTTTTTGCCTTTTTCATTGTGAAGACCGTCATGTGCTTATAGTAGGAGGAGGAGATGTAGCCCTCTCAAGGGTCGACCACTTACTCCAAGCCAACGCCAAAATTACCGTCGTCGCCAAAGACATCCATCCTGTTATACAAAAGTACAACGAACTAGGCTTGATCCATGCGTTGCACGAGAGATCTTTCCAGATGTCTGATTTGAAACTTTATGAAACTGGAACTGATTTGTTTAAACCGTTGCCGAACGACGTCGACTTGAACAGCTTACAACTTGACAGCCAGACGATCGAATCCATCGAAGAGCTCCATTTGAACCACAGGTTTGCCATGGTGTTGACCTGCCTTAACGACTACGAACTCTCCTTGCGTATATACCACGTGGCAAAGGCTCTCAACCTGAACATAAATTTGGCGGACAAACCAGCACAGTGCGATTTCTACTTCGGTTCGACGTTCCGTAAAGGTCCCTTGCAAGTGATGATCTCTTCCAACGGGAAATCCCCACGTTTTTGCAACAGGTTGAAAGAGATCAAGTTGAAGCCTGTTTTTGATGCCTTGGATATCGAAAATGCAGTCAACAACTTGAGTTACTTGAGGGGTAAGTTGAGAAAAGATATACATCCAGGTGAAGAGGTGTCAGTTATCAAGAAACGTATGGAATGGAATAAGAACATTACAGATAGATTTAGCATCGAAGATTGGTGTAGTTTCACTACAGATAATGTGGACCTGATATTGAAGACGTACCCTAACTTACCGGAACCTGATGAGTTTGACAATGTGGAGAAATGAATGTTTCTGTTTTTAGTGTAATTTATATACATAGTGACATAAGTTTAATAATACTCCAACTGGTATAGACGTTTTTAGACGCAATTGGACTAACTATAGATGTTCTTAAAAGTATCTCAGTCTATTATTATTTTATATTCCTTAACTAAATACTGTAAGAATTGGTTTTGAAGGTTACATCTCAGGATAATGGAAACAGTTGTCATTAGGTTGTTAGAATATCAACAACCCATTTGGTCTTAAAACAGTGTCTTTCAAAACTCTATAAGCGAACACGTATAGATACCACAAACAATCATTCTCATCTTTAGATAATAATTAAAGTTATAGCTATGCTATAAAAGGTAGTATATAGCTAAATATAAAAATAACTTTTTTGGAGACAAAAATAAACGATAATCAAGACATAGAAAATAGATAACCAGGTTGGGACGAAAGTTACAACGACAGTACTAATGATATTCTTAACGGCAGCAAGGCAAAATAAAAAGAAAGCAAAACATCAATCATGGACTTTGAAGAGCATAAAACAGAAGAATAACTAACGTTAGTTCAAAAAAGGAAAATAAAGACAAAGAACAAGAACAAGAACAAAAAAAGGATACAGACAAACAAACAAAAAAAACACAAAGTAAAACAAAATCTTTATCATGGGGTAAACGATCAATAAAAAAAAGCACAGGCTACAAAAAAAAAACCTCAAATCAAATGTTCTTTTGAACGAAAAAACGCACGTAAGCTGATAAAAAAACGTAAGCAGCAGGACAAAAAGAAAGGCAAACCAAGTAGCGAAAAAATAGCATGTAGGTGATAACATAACAAAGGCAGGATAGGAAGAATAAAAAGATGTGTAAAAAAGTTATTTAAAAAAAAGCAAGCATTGTTTCAATCTTTGGTTATAAACATCGAGAGAGGAGTGAAAGGTGAGGGAAAAACAGGGAGCAATCCGTATAAACTATAGCAATTGTCTAGATATTTATATGAATTCGCTGGCAACTGCTTCACCTGAGGCGCCATATTCGTTACTAGCAGCCGCTGTGTCTTCAGAAGCTGATTGTGATCCACGTTGGGCATGGGGTTGAGAAGAAGAGGAAGATTGTTGAGCTTCATTTTGGTTCGAATGGTGAACTTGTTGGTGCTGTTGTTGTTGTTGCTGCTGCTGTTGTTGTTGTTGAGGTGGGATAGGCAAGCCTTGAGCACCTTGGCCGGCATTTTGCATCATTGGGTTAGGAAAATGCTGGACGTACATGTACTGACCGTTCTGATCCACAGCAAACTGTTGCGGTAGTGGAGGAACTCCTCCAAGCAACTGAGAGTTATCTCCATCTGAGCCTGTTGATTGTGGGGCTTGTCCAAAGTAAGGATCATAGAACATAGGTGCAGGTCCTAATCCGGCAGGAATACCGATCATTCCAGCCGCGGCACCTTGTGGCGTACCTTGTGGAGCATATCCATCGACGCCTTGAGGTTGAGAACCTGGAGGCAACTGTTGTTGAGCAGCAGCTGCTGCTGCTGCAAAGTCAAACGAAGCTCTGGATAATGGGTTGCCAACAGCAGCCATCATCATCTGTTGTTGCTGCTGTTGATGACTTCTGCTGTTAGATCTACCCCAACTTAATCTCACCCTCGAGCCGCCAATGATGAAACCTTGCATTCCAGCTATGGCTTGTTCGGCGTCCTCTCTCTTGGTGAACTTGACAAAACCACAACCTTTTCCTGGTGGAACTTTAACGTGAACAATCTGACCGAATGGTTCGAATAGTGTCAACAACGTCTCCTCGCTGACACCGTTTGCCAAACCACCGACAAAGACTGTAGTGTTGTTAGGATCGTTAAATGCTTGAGCAGCAGCGGCAGCTGCTGCAGCTGCGGAGCCGGCTCCCACAGGTGGGGTATTCTGAGGACCATTAGGAGCAAAGCCTTGAGGAGAAGCATAGTAACCCATCGGCGGTGGTGGAATTGGACCACCTGGGGCACCTTGGGCACCAGCTGCAGTTGCCAAGTAGATATTTTGTTGATCCATGGCATCCAATGGTATACCGACGGAGTTTGGACCACCCATACCAACTTGTTGGTTCTTGTGGTACATGTTACTTTGATGCTTAGCCGTAGCTAAGGCGACTCTGATAGGCCGACCGCCCAACCACTTTCCGTTCATTTCGATCAAGGCTCTCTTTCTATCTTCCTCGCTGGAAAATCTGACAAAACCAAAGCATCTTGATAAACCTGTGGATGGGTCAGTCATGACTCTCACAGTCTTCACAGTGGAGAAATGGGTTTGAAACAACGATAGTAAATGAGCCTCCGTAGTACCAGGGGACAAATCACCAACGAACAACGAGTATTCAGGTGTCTGGGCAATCTGTGAATTCAAAGTAGCTGCCGATGCCCAGTTTAATCTGAATAGTTTGTTGTTTGTTCCAGGTATAATTGTGCCATTGTATGATAAACCTTCGGTGGCATCTTCAGGAGAATCAAACTCGATGAAGCAATAACCAGAATGGTTGAAAGACGATTGACCACCGTTAGAAGCCATCTGATGCATCAATAGTCCTTGCTTTGGCTTGATGACTTTGACTAGAACCCTTTTATTTAGTTTTGCCCAAGTCTTGCCGATGTAGTCTTCGTCCCACCAAGGTTCTATGTCACCCATCCATAAGGTCTTTGATGGGACCGTATTAGCAGGGTTTTCAGGTGGTTTTGGCAAAGGTATTGCGGTATTTATAAAATCTTGGGTTTGACCTTCGAGAGGTTCTTCATTGGAGGTCAATGGAGTGGCAGGGTTTTCTAATTCTGACATTATTGAGACAAACTTTTTTGAACTTGAAGAAAGCTAAAAAAAATTATTTAAAAAAAATGGAGCTTTTGTCGTTTTGTAATAATAAGTTGCTATTATTATCTCTCTATGGATTTATAGAATTGATAAGAAAAACAAAGTCAGAGGACAAGAAGGTGGAATATGGTGTTTTAGCAATCAACAAGAATGGTGAATGATTGTCTTTCCTAAGAATAAAAGCAAGAAATTAACAAAAAAAAAACGTTGGATAACTGAACTAGTAGAAAATCAAATGAAATTCAACAAACAAGGAATAAAATCAAATCAAATCAAACCAAATGACAAAACAAAAACACAGGATGGTATGAAAAATCCAAACAGGAACGTTAATTGAGCTGAAAATAGATGTGGTCTTCAGTATGAAACTAATCTCGTTGTAAATATTTTTTTTAATAAAAATGGAGTTTATATAATAGATTATTCTATGTATAAAGACACCTTTGAGTAGTGGAACGACAGCTAGTGCTCTGAATGGAAGCTTCGTGGGAACTGGTTGTCTGTGGCACCTTCTGATATCCTAGTTGTACCTATCGATTGATTGGATGTGAATCGATCGACTTGTTGAATGCTTAAACAGATTCCTGCGAAAGCCGATCCTTTGTCTCAGCCATATTCTGCCTGCCTGCCTGTCTTTTTTTAGCTCCGCCGCCAAGTGCCTTCCTCACGCTCACGGTGCTCTCTCACGACGGTGCCACTTCAACTAGTGGGTGTCTTCATCCTTGCACCGCTGAAAATTTTTTTGACTCCTTTATTAATAAGTTTGGTTTATGTCTCGCCCCGCCTGAGCTGACCCCGTCCGTGATACGTTCGTTGCTTCTGACGTCATCCTGCTGCTTCGCCGTTTGAA
The DNA here is from genome assembly GCA_030564825.1 of Ogataea sithepensis. NCBI lineage: Eukaryota > Fungi > Ascomycota > Pichiomycetes > Pichiales > Pichiaceae > Ogataea > Ogataea sithepensis. The sequence goes on along the minus strand of JAJMAB010000018.1, from coordinate 62,343 downwards.
CGTTTGCGACAGCTCTGGCCGTCGTGAATCTGTCCACGCTGCGTTACCCGGTCTTGATGCTTGCCGCACAGTGCACCACTGCACGCCCACCTCTGCTGGAGACGCGTCGACTGGTCGGCTTTTTTTATCGCGTCGTGCAGCGTGCTCTATCATGTATTCATGAATCATAGCGATGTACACAAGCACTGTTATTTACATGCTTATATATATATATATGTAGTTGCAACTTCTATTAACTTGTGAAACCCCAATCTCTCACCCCATTCACACAATATGCTCTCCAGAGAAGCAAGAAGAGAGGCCCGGAAGAGAGGCTCGGCAACTAGGAAGATCGACTTTCATGATCTCGTGCTTAAAGCTCCCCCTATCCAATTGGACTCCACCAATAGCCAAGTCTCCCCTAAATGTCCTAAATTACGAAAGCGGACACCCGCCACTCCGTTAACAAAGAGAACTCCATCTTCACCATTGACGAAGAGAACGCCATCTACGCCATCAAGATTGCAAAACACTCCACAATCAAGAAGAAGCTCAATTGCCTCGGTTATTGACACATCGAACATCATTCCAAGAACACCTCGGAGTGCTTCCAGAATCAAAGTATCTGCACAAAATACCCCAGAATTGAGTTCTTTTATTTCTCCTTTCCGAAAAAATGGTGATGGTAAAGATAATGGCACACCAAGGAGCCCTAATTTAAGATCTTCAAAGTCACCTGCCTCTTCTTTATCAAAGATGACTCCGACGGGCTCAGACGCTAGACGGACTACACCACACAAAGTTGGAAAGCAATTAAGACCTAGAGAGTCTCCACGTAATGTTCTCGTTGTGTCCGACAAGATAACAACAAGCAAGTTACGTACTCCTAAGTTACCACTGAATACTGGAAAAGGGTCAAAGCTGGTCTTAACTCCGAAGAAGAGAAAGACTGGTAAAGCTAAGAAGGAAATTACCCCTGAGGAAACACATGAATCTGATGCTTCAGAGTCTGAAACTGAAGATTATGTGGATCCGTCAATAATCCGCCGTGTTCTAAAACAGAAGAAGGAACAGCTGCATCGGTCCGATCGATCACCCTCCGCTTCTTCTCCTCCTCCTCCTCCTCCTCGTACTTCAGCTTCCTCTTCCAATACGATATCCATTAAGTATTCAAGATTGGTTACAAGTCGAACAAAATTAACTACTGTTGATGTCATCAAACAGATATTTATGGATTATTTTACACCATCAAATACCCTCGTCGCTTCCGACTATGCTCCGCTAGTTAAATCAAAATTAACTTCCTTTCAAAATAGCTATAGGTCTAAATTGGATTCCCATTTCACGACTCTGATAGATACAGCGACTGCGAACCAAGCAATATTGACTGAGTTGAACAAAGTGATCAAAAGAAAAAATGACATCAGACATCAAGTCTACGAACTACGAATGGAACGTAATAATGTCAATTTGAAAGTTAACGAATTGCGACAAAAATATTCCAAGATGAAGAAGTTGTATTTCTTAAAGAGAAAATTGTTGAAAGACCTTGTTGCTATTAAGAATTTACAAAATTTTGATTGCGAAACCGCTGATGACACTTCTGAAGAAGTCACTACTACCCAAATAATGGATTCGAAGCTTAATCAGCTACAAAAGATTGTATCTCCTGATCATGGCATTTTGGAAAAATTGAAAGCGGTCAACTCACTTCTAAAAAGTCTAAAGGGTGAGTTGTCCAGTAACTGAGCTGGTAACGAAGCAACGAGCTATTTAGTTCTGTGACTACTGTATAATTAAGTGTACTTCTACTTCTACTTCTACTTCATAACTGGTATACACCAAGAATAAAAGTCAATAAAAGGGATCAGCAAGGATAGATTGTGCAGACCTTCCAATGAAAAGTAACAAACTGAGATCTGTATATAAATAGTCAGAAAAAAAAGAGGGTAATAAACAAACCACACGACAAAAACAGTAAAACGCAATAAACAAAAATAACAATGAAAATCAATTGCAACAAGAACTAGTATATAAAACAGAATTAATAACAAAAGAGATGAAAATAAAAAGTTTGGAAAACAAAGGAAATCAATCAATTACATATTCCACAGATGTTTGACATTAAAAAAGTAGAATTATTATATGTCAAAATGTCTCTTGGCTTATCGAAGAACAGGCAAAGAGAAAGCAGATGAAAGAGAGTAAAAGAATTAAAAAAATAGAATAAAAGAATATTAGTAATAAACAGGGTCACCGGAAAAGAACGGCAGCAAAACACAAAGGAAAAAAGGAAGAAAATATAAAGCATAGAACAGGATTAGGTCGGCATCGATTTAGAGGGGTCAAAAATGTCCTGTTATATCTTGAATTGATTGAATGTTGGTGCTGTACGATAAGATGGACACATAGCCGAGAGTAACAAATGAACAGATTGGTAAAACGTTGGTACGCATGCGTTTCTTGATGCTGAAACCAATTAATGAAGCTGTGATGGACAAAAAAAAAACAAGGCACAAACGTAACAGTGCAAATAACCAATACTATCTTCTGATCCCGATCTTTACATGTCATCTGCAATTAAAGCAGCAATCATTCTGTACAAGTAGAAGAAGAACATGACCAAGTGAAAGCCTAACTTGACAAAACTCTCCTTCTTGTGCTTTGACAAAGTTCTAAAGATCTCTGTGGCATCCAACAAGTGGTTCTTGTTGTAAATCTTATTTATGTTGTAGGCGAGCAAAGGCAAGTTCAACAAGAAGGTGAACCAGTAACCGTTAATCAAGAACAACATGGATAGAACACCATGAACAGCAGCTTCTGGAACAATGTAGTTGTTCAATTTGTTACAGAGCTCGATTGGATTGATGTAATCGCATTCCAAGTCACTGAACATGATGGTGAAGAACACCTGTAGGAATAAGTTGATTGCGTTGACAACAACGGATAAAATAAATAACCAGGCTTCACCGTTCATTATATGAATGTATTCTCTCTAATTCAACGATAAAAACAGACGGATCGATGGAGGAACGGTTGCACAATATACTCAAACTTCCCAAATCGTAGATCAGCACCAGAACATCCTTCAAAGACTGTAAAAAACCAACCTCCCGGCCGGCCTACGCACAGCGCACGTCCACCACGACACCCAGTTGTTTCTTCCACTCGATTCGCGGCAATTTGGCAAATTTTCTTCATCCGTCCAGCAGATACCATATTAGTCGCGTCGATCGTCCCCTCTTAGTTTTTGAATTTCGACCTTTTTCTAAGAAGAGGATCTTTAACTGCTGTGTTGTTCCAACTTCCAGGCAGATCATGTGTTGCCAGCTAAGGAACAGCCAACCCCTGTTCTGCTAGTTACAGTTGTTCATTTGTGTATTTTAGTATACAAAAGCCATTCGTAATGTCAGTTCAGCCATGTTACTGAGCTGAAGTCAAAAAAATGGTAATAATATTAATTTATCTAAAGTTCTGGTCATTCAAATAGTACGATTCAAAATCGTAAAAAAATAAAGGTCGTACCCGGATTCGAACCGGGGTTATCCGGATCAAAACCGAAGGTGATAACCACTACACTATACAACCACGTTATTGATAAATAATTTGTAAAGTTTATTTTGTTCAACATATCTCCCCTTAAATTCACTCGTTTATCCTATCAAAATATCCTTTTTACCGGAGCAACACCGTGAATATAAGATTTAAGATTAAGATTAAGATTTACCGATCTCTTTCTCGTCGAGAATAAATTATTATTATTATTATTATTATTTCTTGATATGTGGCGTATTAATTTTGTTAATTGTTATATACTATAGTCATTTCCCTAATGAGACGACTGCTCACTTCATAGGGTTAGGCTTATTTTTAAATAACCTCGTCGAGAATAAATTATTACTATTATTATTATTCTTGAACCGGGAATATAGATATAACAAACAAACAAACAAATTCACAACAACAACAACAAATTCTTGAATCAATTATTATTATTATTATCTTCGTATGCGTCTCCCTATGTTCTTTTAACAATTTCACTTTTTCTTATTTTTTTCCCTTTTCTTCATTTTAGGTTTTTACCTACATAAGTAGGGTTTATATCCTTTCCTCGCAGATAAAATTATATAGCTGTGTAGTAGGAAATGTTAGGCTGGAGTTTTTAGGAAGTCTCTCATTTTTAATAATAATAATAATAAATCTTTATTCTCGGCGTTGGTATCCCATTTATCAGAGAAGGCACCCCAGCTCCAGTCCGTATACACTACTTACTCTTCTCTATTCATTTTTATTGCTATTGCGATACTTAGGAACTGGTCTAACGAAGGCTAAGACGGTCATAGGTGTTTGCTCTCATAAACGGGCTGAACCACCATGATAATAAAACAATTCATCATCATCATCATCATCATCATCATAGCGGACAGATCCAGGTTCGAGTCCTGGGGCAAGAAAAAGTTTCGCGGGTCGGGCTGCTCGCCGCCCGGGAATTGCTCCATAATCAGAAATGGTTCCATACCTTTCCTGCAATGGTGCACACACTTCAGGGTGTGGTTTTAGACGGTTGTGGGTTTTAACGGTGGTATAGATGGAGTAGGCATCAATGATCATGGAGTCCGAGTCGATCGGCCATGGTACCCCTCATGGCGCAGGCCATTGGTGGTAATCCTGCTTGAGGGTCTCTATGAGCGCCCTCTGGGGACGTGCTGTGCTCGGTTATATAGCAACATATGTATAAGCTATGTTAGGTGTGTGCCTGCTAATGTTGGCTTTAGGAGTGGATATATATTTCATATATGTATGTATATTTCTATAGCGGTGTTTGCTCTCATAAATGGGCTGAACCACCATGTTAATAAAACAATTACATCATCATCATCATCATAGTTAATTTAGTTTTATCCTATTATCGATGAAAAAACAAAAGTCTTTTGACCCGATATAATTTCAAGTTTGGCTTTTTTGGGAGATTTCTCCAAAAGCTGCACTTAGAAGGTACTGGAAGACTGAAAGGGACGAAGGGTCACGCGGACACTAATAGGGGCAACTTTTCCCATTTTACGGAAAAGTAGAATGGGTTTTTTAGTTGGGGTTGTTAGAATTACTGAAGGTGATTTATCACTGAGAAGGGTTTTCGAAACGAAGGTTCGAGGGTCAGCGACTCAGCGACCTAAGGGCAAGAAAAGGTGTTTGGGAAAGTGGTACAGAAAAAACGATAATGAAAGGCTTTAGAACCGACAATATATAATTTTAAACTATATTTTATAGATTCTATAGCGGTGTTTGCTCTCATAAACGGGCTGAACCACCTAATAAATCAATTTCATCATCATCATCAAAACCAGTTGTTAATATGCCAAAATCTCAAGTTGAGGTAAAACTAAAAATTATTATTTTGGAATCCAAAGAGTTTAAAGTTAAGAAATTGGGTAATTCTATTAAAAATTTGACTTTTATACTTTTGTGGAAGATCTCCCCATATTTTCAGAATTGCAAGTAAATTCTCTGAACAAAAATATTAAATATTATTATTCTCTGAAAAATGGGACACACAAAGAGCTAAAATAAAGTTTATTATTATTATTATTATTATTATTGTTATTTTTAAATAATCATCAGTATATAGTTTACCCTTGGATTTTCACAACATTCCAAAAGAATATTTCAAAGTTGTTGGAAATGCCGATAAATTTTGTTTGCTTGTTTGTTTGCATTCATTTAGCTTTATGAAGTTATAATACAAGCAAGATTTATTGTTATTTCTTTGATAAATGGGTTTCCAACGCCGAGAATGAAGGTTGAAGATTTATTATTATTACTATTATTATGCATACTTCAAATATCATCATCCTTCAAGGGAAGTGTTCATATGCATCTTATGAGTGAGGAAAAAAATGGAAACGAGCTGGAAGATCTCTTTTTTTGTTTTTGCTTTTTCGGTCAGCGGTTGTTAAGATTATTTGTTCATTCTAAGTGTGATCTATATTCTGGGTTGATCAAATTTGTACTATGAGTTGTTTGAAAAGCAGTTATTTAAATGAAGTGTATTAACATATATCTATAAAATTTGATTATTGGAGATGTCATTAATGATAATTAATTGGATAGTAATCTTAGGTGAGTAATTATTATTATAATTGTTTTTATAATGAAATTGTAAATTGTAATTTGTAACGACTATAGGCGTCTATCGACGCTTATCGACGTTGGTTCTGGGAACAAACCAAGTATTCTTAAGTGCTTTGGTTCTTTTAATTGTTTCCTTTCCGTTATCTACTACTTTATGAGTCCTTCTTCTTAGAGGAGGCGTCTTAGGACTGAAAACAGTGGTCTGTAGGTTGTTGAGAGACCAACCGACAGACTTATCCACATTGTCTTTCAGGACTCTCTATGTCTTATATAGTCTATTACGTGAATACAATCCATGAACAATTATACTTAGATCATCTTTAAATAATCTACATTTTATAACTAACGTTATAAGAAGGGTTATTTAAGCATATTGTCTTTCGTAACAGAGTCGGCCGATTTCACCCCCAGTATAGGATCTCATCATTTCAAAAAATAACTGGTGATAGCATAGTTTAAAAATATTAAAAATCCTTGAAATCCTTCAGGTTGAATGAAAGCAAAAAAATCTTATAGCATAAATGCTAGAAACCACCACGATAATAAATCAATTTCATCATCATCAACAACTCATTTTACCCCGTAGCCTCACCGCCTCTTTTTTTCATTTTTTGGCGGTTGATTTTATTTTTCTCGCTTGATCCAAGTTGGTCCCTCCAACCCTTTTTCTTTTTCCTATGTGTGTATATATAACAAGAAACCAAACGCAGAAAATCACTAACAAGACATTTGAAAACGTGAGACAGGAAAGCTTAGTTATGCCATTAATTAAAAAGTTGCCAACCGTAATCCCACCCCCACAACTTGCTTTGGACTCTATTTTGCTTGTTCGTTTTTTACTGACATGACTTAACAAAAAACACTCAAAAATAGAAATTTCTAGGTTTTATGCCACTATCAACTGGTGCAACCTACGGAAGTCTATTTGGCTACTGGGCTGCTGAGAATAGAAGTGATTCTTTGTCGACTTTTTTTAAGAACAGGCCAGGTGATTATATCTCTTATATATACATGGTGTATTTTGTGTCGTTTTACCTTTGTTTTCTCTATGGATCGAAGATAGTGAGATCACCTCTAAAGAACAACACTCCACTGTTTATATTAGTGTATCTTATTGATTCAGTAATTGGGATTTTACTTGCTCCTTATTTGGTATGGTTTCAGCTTACTGGGAAGAATGAAAGTATGAAGAGAGAATTGTTAAGTGTTGCAATAAATAGCACTAAGAATAGAACAGCAGCTGTTATTTTAAACTATCTTGCCTCAACATACGCATATAAACTATTGTCGTCACCATTACCATTACCAACTGGACTTCAAATTGTTGGTAAAGCTGGAACAGGACTAAAAAAATCATGGTGCACATCAAAGTTTCTCTCTGGTGATAGAACCTCACGAGTTATATCAGTCTCCTCATCCTCATCTACAGAATACTTGTCCACCCTCAGTCCAGTGGAGATTCATGACTTGTTGGTTATTTTGTTTAGAGCGGTGGCCGTTGATATCATTAAGGCATATTTTGCGCTTATATTTTTGGCATCTTTCAGGCATCTGCGGATGACAGGTGAATTTAATGCCTGGATAAGAGCTCATTCGAATTCGAACAGGAGGGTTTGTCGAAGTAACGTGCTTCAAGTTCTGTATACTTTGGAGGATATAGCTTACAAATGTTTGAATTTCCTTGTTTAGTAGTCATTACTACTTTTTCTTTTTGATAATACAAGTGAATTTCTTTTCTTGCAATATATGTAAACAGATTTTAACGGAATTGGGCATCGATGAATCAAGTTGAACAATTCTCCGCAGTTGTTGCTACGATCACCCCATTGGAATAAGTAGCTCATTTACAAGTTGTAACGCCAGTCAAAGATAACAGCGAGTTGGCTCTGACGGAGCTGTTTAAATGCTTCAGACTGAAAGAGTCAATCGATGTATTACGAAGAAAGGATTGGATTCTAAGGAAAAGTCCGAAATAGAGTGTTGCTGCTAGATCTAAATTACGTAAGCTTTATTGCTGTCGTAAGTTCCGTTTAAACTTATCCAGGTCAAAACTGCATGACATTAATTTGATTAATACATTGGACCAGACCGAGACGGGAACTTGTGCCAATGCGGTAATTTTATTTGCTCTGCAAAATCTATATAAACCGATACTTACCTGCAACTACCAGCCCTAGCCACGCATCTAGGTGGGCTCCTATCAGCGAAAATACCCAACAGGGAAAGGTTGCTGTTTTTATGGTAAGCACACGACGGGAAACTCTGTCACTTCTGCTGGAGGAGACTTGCAGTCGAACGTGTTAAAGATTCTCAATACCTGTTAACCAGATACATGGGCACTCATACAAAATTTGGCGATTCAGAGGCAATCTTACGTCTACTCGACAACATGTATCGGTACCTCCAAACCGATGAAATCATATTCTCAAGGACCGTCAACCCTGCCAAGCTGAGTTTTACTGACAAGGAAAACCTGACAGAGTGATCAGGCGCGCAACAGAGCAACGATTGCACAGAGATCCATGCTACATGAAGAAGCAACAAAGAACCCACCAGGAAAATGCTGCTTATTTCTCAAAGGAGAAAGTCAGGGAAACCTAGTCAGAGGAAGACATGTTATGCCCAGAAGACATCGATCCATTCTGCCATGTCGGGGTTACATGATAAAGCACGTGCATTGGCAAATGATACGTACATCCTTACTTCGTTTCATCCAAAATGAGATTCAAGAATGCAGAATAGAACTCCTTTATTCTTGATGTCTTCGGCTGTTACTGCCCTGCAGTTGGTACCTCAAGGATGAACTTCTAAGCGGAGATCCGTTGAAGCTTCGAAGTGGTTCTTAATGGTAGCTTGTTTGGGATGGTTATCTTCAATGATGTGTTCCCAACTATTGAAGGATTGGCTTCGTTATTCGGTCAAAATCCTTTCGTGGCTGTTGAATGACGTGAAAACTAACATAGTTTCTTCTTGCAGGAAATGCAAGGTGGATTGAGGATTCGCCTATGTCAGAGAGGTTTGTAACTTTGCGAGATTCCATGGATGAGGCGGTATAGAGAGGGATGAAAAAATGCACATACATGAAAAGAATCTATAGCGTGAGCCTGATCGTGTCGCAGGCCAGGGCCCAGGGGCAGGGGGCAGGGGCCAGGGGGCAGGGAGAAAACCGGGGGAGCAGGTACGATATGCACCCCCACTGGCACCCGAAGTTCTCCTTTCCCCACACTCTGTCTGAGTTTGCAAATTGCGAGTGCGAGCGCCATCGTCGACATGCAAAACCAAAGTTGGCCCAGCACTGTGACAGTGTGACCCCGCCCCCGCGTGGATGGTCAGACGACGACATGCCGGCAGTTTAATACATCTCGATTATTATACGTGAAACGGTTTCTGATCGGTTGATTCATGCCATTGATTCCAAAACATATCTATATATATATATAAATATATACATCAGACACCAAACACATGAAAAAAATAGCCATTTCAAGACTAACGAGCAGATACGGAATACGCAACCGCACAATTCTCCCGTGTCCCCGTAATCTGGGAACAATACCTTCTCCGGAGTAACTCGCTGTCCGACTTAGCGCCCCAGCCGAGCTTGTAGAAAATATGACACGGAAACTAGTGTGCACTGTGGACTCAGTTTCGCTCTCGGTAGTACTTCGCCCCCCGTTTCGGAGTCGTCTCTCTAGGCTGTCTACTGTGATATAATGTAAAATCAGCGAATCATCAAACGATACACGCCCTTCCATTTCACCATAGCCTGGTCGAGTATGCTACATACCAGAAAATCGCCCATTGGCTGTAATATTGACGAGCTTATCGATGGTAAGGAACCCATGTAAGATTTCAATTACTTCTTGCCCTGATCATGGTAGGTGCGCACTTATTAGTCAAAAGCTACTGATAACTCTTAGAATTTTTTCTTATATTTTGGAATAGAGTAAAAGTGAATAAATATAAACAGCTACATATGAATATAAAGAATAGTATAAAATCGAAGTATCGTAACTCATAATAATAAAACCAACCATTTCAGTCAATGATGATTGCAATAACTAAAAGAATGGTGAGGGACACAAGTATTGAGGTGTGATCAAGAAAGAAAAAAAACGGCGATGTGGGGATGGATGATTCATGATTAGTGACTAAGAAATGCAAATGAATGATTATTTGCCACGACATCGTCAATGTGACTCAATCTGGAGTTCAAGTTATTCAAATTAGTTTTGAGGTTTCTTAACGTCTGTTCTTCTTCGGTATGATATATGCCTTCCTTGTTAAGTTTCAAGTAGAGATTGAGAAATATTATAGGGGTAGCCAAGCCTGTGACTAGACCGACGGAAGCAGCATGGTTTCTTAGGATGGAAGCGAGCATGTTTAAATCAAATCGTATGGATAAAGACCTTAATGTTATTGATGAAAGGAATAAAATAAAAGAGTAAATAAGAAAAAGATGGAGAAGAAGTTGCAAAGAGGAAAAAGAGGGGTTTATATAAATAAAGGCCGAGTGTGACTGACAGCAGGCACACACGCAAATGCTGCCCCAGACAGAGAAGGTTGAATCTCAATTTAGAAGACTATGGAGCTTCCAGATCATCCACCCGGGGTATGCGACACTAGTGTGGTTCCCACTCCCAGAGGAGGCAGCGCTCCGTGGGAGTCGGGACGCACACACCCAACCGACCAGCACTGGCACATGGATGAAAATATTGCAGGTCGATCCTTCCCCGGATTGTGGCGCCCGCACGCCGGCGTTTGGCCGCCGCGCTGCTGAGGGCCGTCGCGCAGTTAGCAACTTGCCACTGTGCCAGCGAGTGTAGTTCAATGGCGGCTTCCCTGACTGCGTCGATCGTCCAGACTCCACTGGCTCTTCAGTGTTCGCTGTTCGCTCTCAGAGATACCAAACATGACTAATGCTAGCTTCTCGCTGGTTCTATTGGCTTTCTTAGTAATCCTTCGTGCGTCAAGTTCGGAGTTTGATGATTTTTCAATTTAGCTTAACACCTATCTCCAGTGAATCAAAATAGCGGGAATTTCATCAGTCATTATAATCCAAAGGGACTGAAAATAACAATGGATTTCTAAATGCCTCCTTTTTAAGATAGGAAGTGTCTTCGGACGGGGCGCGAGCATCAGTAGCTTGCTTCATGTTGACGTTCGCAAATTAAACATCCTTTGATTTAGCATTAGTTGTGGGACCTTGCAACCAAAATTCTTTCTTTTAAGTGAATTGCCGATTACAGCAACCCGAAAGTTAATGATCCCAATCTGAAGGACGTATTTTCTCCGATACTATAATCGTGTTCACCAGGCTTCGTTTGATTTTTTCCCTCTCTGAACTGTAGTACTTATATTACTTTTTAAAGATGTCAAATAGTCATCTGATACAGAGACAATTGACCAACCGGCCATTATCAGATAAGTTTTGAAATGTTCATCATACAGCATATGAGTTGGATAAAGAGAGATAGGAGAACGAGCCTAAATAAAGGTAAAGTAAAAAAAGATAAATGATAAACTAAGCATAGACGAGCCTTACTAATGCAACATTAAAACAAAGAAAATAACAACAACCAGAGAACTAGATAAATCAAGAAAAAAAAACAAGGAGAAAATAAAATAAAACAAAAAAGGGATAAAATCAAAAGCAATTAAACAAAACCGAAAACAATCTAGAAAATGACATCTTCTTCATTTTCAGCAGTCAAAGGTTCACCACTAGCTGCTGCTGCCAATTGCTCAACCTCAGCTTGAATTTGAGCCTCCTTCTTCAAAGCATTTTCAGCATCAACCCTGGCATTTTCAATCTGTTTCTTTTCTTGAACTTTTTTCAATCTATAAAACTCTTCTCTATCCAATTCATCCAATTCTGAGTTGATGTAAGCAATCGTATTTTCTGTTCTTGGGATGATAACGTGCTCGATTGCATTGACTCTTCTATTCGTCACCTTGATAACCTCATCCAATATGACGAAAGCAGTTTGTAACGATGCCAAGTCAACTAACGCTTGAACGGATTTGGCATAGACATCCCTAGCCTTTTGAACCTGTTGACCACCTCTTCCCAAACCAGTCATCTTGAAATCGTTGATAGCTTCGTTGATCTGAGCTTCAAATTGTGGTAAGTACACACCGGAAACATTCTCCTGTCTGGCTCTAACAGTAAATCTGGCCTTGTTGACAGATTCTTGCACCTGGTAACCAATGTTACCACCAGTGGCATAAGAAACTTCAGCCAAAGAGAAGGCGGCAGTCTGCATGACTCTACCCATCCTTCTCTTAGCATCGTCTATTCTTCTAGTAATCTCTCTGAATCTCTTCGTTAAGGCCTCAGACTTTCTCTTCAACAACGAGTGACCTTGTTGAGCACCTTTTAATTTACCTTTCATGACAGCAAGGGTCATACGGGTGGCAAAGACTTGCTCTCTACATTCATGTCAATGTTAGTATTCTATTCTGCTTTTTGACGCATCCTGATTTAGAAACTATTGCAATTGCAATTGCGCAACATAAAACATTCATACCTATTAGCTGCACCAGACATTGTCGATTCGAATCACAAAAGAAGACGTTTATTCAATGGATTGAGCAGAGTAGCGGGCAGTATGTTGGAAATGATGACAATAAGATGCTCTCTTGATACATAGACAGCTAATAATTTAAAGCTCTCTCAATGCTCCTTCCTGGCTGCTTCTTTCAGATTTTCGTCTCGCTTTTTGGTGGCCGCACCGGGTAACCGTTTAAAATTGCTTACATAACCGATATACATTTTTCAAACATACTCTTTTCCTTTTATACTTATAGCTACATTGCCTTGTTCTGTTTTTGATTTACAACATCATATAGATGAAGGCCCTTTGACGTTTGTTTTCTGCGTTAAATATGGGGTCCAAAAATGTTCTTGAGTACATCACCGACGATGATCTTCAATATGAACAAGGGATCTTGAAAGAACCGTATCTTTTAGATTCATGGTTGAAGTACATCAGATACAAGGAAGGATCGTCGATCGAGTCCCAATTGGCTCTACTTAATAGATCAGTTAACCACTTAAACAGCTCCTATAAGCTATGGATGATATATTTAAGGTTGAGGGTGAAAACAGTGAATTCCATGCAGATTAAGAGCCCCAGAGAGGTAAAAATTGTTATTCGGCTGTTTGAACAATGCTTGACTACTCTTGATAAATTCCCTGTCGTTTGGCTAGAATATCTTCAATTTTTGATTGATAACCTTCAGTATGTTGACATAACGTATATAAGAAAGAGATTTAATGCTGCATTGCAGAATTTAACAGTGATACAGTGCTACAAGATATGGAAACTTTATTTGAGATTTGCGGACATGGTTGGTGGTCAAACATTGTTTGTCATTTATTACAGGTATTTTGAGTTTAAAACCAAATTGGATGACTACATATATTTTGATGAAGATGAGCAACAACAATTAGAGAGCGCCGTTGACTTTGAAGTGTTGCTAGCAAAATTGATGGACAACGTTACAACGTTAGAACAACTTTCTAAAATGGAAATAGTATTTGAAAAGTTAAGCCGAAACCCAAGCTTTCTAGTAAAGTTATCAAAATCTGAATTAGAACTATATGTTCAATATTTTGATTTTTTGATAGATTTAGCGAAAAATTGCTTCGACAGCGAAGAGTTGCAACTATACGACAATAAGACGGCTGATTTTTTTAACCATGTCATAAGCAAATTCCCAGATCAACTTGGCAAGTTCGTTGTTAAATTTGCAAATTATTGGATTGCCAGAAAATATTTCATAAAACTAATCGATGTGTTTGAAGACGGATTATCTAGAATTTCTACGGTGAGGGATTTCACTATGGTCTATGATTCGTATATAGAATTTGAAGATTCACGAGTCACCAAGCTTGCAGACAAAGTTGACGAATTTGAGAAGACGTTAACCAACGATAATAGAGAGCTATACAATAAGTTAAGCTCAGAATTGGATATTTTATTCCGGAGGTTTGAAAACTTATTGAACAGAAGAAAATTATTAATCAGCGACGTTTTAATCCGTCAAAACGTCAACAACGTGCAAGAATGGCTCAACAGAGCCACGTTGTTTGATGAATCAACAGAACTTGAAAAAAAAATCGACTGCTATGTCACTGCAATCAAGTCAATAAACCCACAGCGTGTACCTGAGTCAAAGGACAACCTGTTGTCTAAGCTTTGGATTCAATATGCTACGATATATGAGAAAAACGGGGACATTGCCACTGCGAGATCCATCTACAATACAGCCACCAAAGTCCCACTCAAAGATGTTGAAGATCTCGTTAAAATCTGGCTAGAATGGGCAGAAATGGAGCTTAGAAATGGCGAATTCGATCAAGCGTTGATAGTGATCAAGAAGTCCATTGAGGTTCCGACCCAAATGTCGGGTAAGAGAGTTTATTACACGGACAACAACTTGAGTCCTCAATTGAGAATACACAAGTCAAACAAATTGTGGAGTTTCTACTTGGATTTGGTGGAAAGTATCGGCAACTTGGAGGATACATGTAAAGTGTACGACCAAATTATAGATATGAAGTTGGCTACCCCGTTGACCATCATCAACTACGCCGAATTTTTACAAGAGAACGAGTACTATGAAAGATCTTTCAAAGTTTATGAGCGTGGAGTTATGTTGTTCAAATATCCGTCAAGTTATGACATTTGGAACCATTATTTGATATCCATACTAAAATATCAATCAAGTTTATCTATCAAAGTTGAGAGAATTAGGGACTTATTTGAACAGGCACTTGAAGGCTGCCCGAAAAATATGAACAAGTCAATTTATTTGCTCTATGCGAATTTTGAAGAACAGAGTGGTTCTAAACTAAAGTCATTAAAGATTTATCGAAAAGCAATCGACAATTCTGACGATTTGAATGATACGCTAGATATATACAAGATATATATTGCTAAAACCATCGAATTTGAAAGCTTACAAGCAACAAGATTGATATATGAAGATGCATTACAGAGACTCTCTGTAAAGGCACCTGGCTTCATAGACACGATAATCGTTGGATTTGTTCAAGTTGAATTGAAATTAAAGCAGTTGAAACGATGCAGGGAGATTTTTAAATATGGGGCTGAGCTTGTGATGAAGTACAACAGTAAGAACGAGCAAGAACGTGACAAGATTTGGACCCACTGGAAGAACTTTGAATTGGAAAATGGTAACGAATCGAGCTACAAAGAAATGTTACGGTACAAGAGACACATGGAGAATGTGTATCCTGTGCTGAATCCACTCGGGAAGAAGGGGGATGAGAAAGACGCTAACGCTCCAATTGGATTCGTTGCCTCATCTGAAGGTCCAAAGATTACCACGCACACCATAATGACTAAGGACCAAACAGACGATGCGAAAAAGGACCAAAGTTCGGAAAATATCAACAACGACCAGATAGAACTAGACTTGTCCGACCTTGAATGAATTTAATAGATCTATATGTAATATTATATTATGACGAAAGTACAAAGAAAGTAAAAAAAATAGGAAAAAGCAACAAAATTATAGATGTCCGGTATATAAATCAACATGAAGGAAAGTGAGAAAAAAAAACAAAAAGAATAGTGTTTTCAGATAAGAACAAACAAAGAAAAAACCACAAAAGATCTAATGTTACACTCTAGAAAGATCGTCATCAACCCAGTCTTGTGTGCTCATATGACTCAATCTACTCAAAGCTCTAGCAAAGGCAAAACGTTCCTCATCTAGAGTACCGAACATGGCAGCCTTCTTGGCAATCTTTGCATCAAATCCATGATTCTTGACAAGGTCGTCGTTTTCGTATGTGTCTTCCAATCCTTCTTCGCTACCATCGTTAGCTTTCAAAGTGTAGTAATCTTCACCTAGATCTTCAGGTTCGACAAAAATGTCATTAAAAGGTGCTGCAGCAGTGACAGCGATCTTACCATGGTTATCGTAGACTGCATCCAAG
This sequence comes from Ogataea sithepensis, assembly GCA_030564825.1. NCBI lineage: Eukaryota > Fungi > Ascomycota > Pichiomycetes > Pichiales > Pichiaceae > Ogataea > Ogataea sithepensis. The sequence continues at coordinate 46,262 of JAJMAB010000018.1, read as the reverse complement.
AAAGTAATGAACCGTCTCACCTTGTCTCTAATATTGATCGTCATATATGGTATATCCGTAACTATGATAGCTTTGAAAGAAGTTGCCAGAGTCAAGTAGTCACCCGCAGCTAACGGTTGGCCACATAATTCGTCAAATGTGAACTGTGCGACATATGGAGGTGAACAGAGCGGCACAATGAACTCTCTACCCCAGATCTTCAAAGGAATGTTCTCTTCGCGTTGATGACCTTGTGAGAAATACGAGTACCAGTTTTCAATGTGCTTTCTCTGCTGCTTCTTTGAAGCTGGAGAGTCGAAACGAACGCCTGGAGGTGGAGTGTAGTAAACAGAAGAGATGGGTCTTGGTATCTTACGGTAATCTGTTGGCGAGTTTAGATATATCACATGCGTCACTTTTTTGATCAACTGAATGCAAGGAATGAACGATTCTCTCTGGATACCGTTTATGTACAAATCATCTGGTGCTCTATTGGACGTGGCAAACAATATCAACCCATGGTCAGGTCTCAAAACCAAATTGATCAAACGACGTAGAAGCATCGCATCAGCCACATCAGTAACTTGGAACTCATCAAAACACAACACTGTAGAATTCTGCGCCAACTCCCAAGCTAGTAAAGGTATCACATCGATATCCTGTTTACCTCCATGCTTCATCTTCAATTGGTGAGAACGTTTATGTAGATTCTGCATGAACTGATGGAAATGCAACCGTCTCTTCGTCAAATGTGGAGGGATCGTATCGTAAAATAGATCCATCAACATCGTCTTTCCACAGCCCACATCACCATACAAATAGATCCCATTTGGTATTGCACTTTCGTCTTGATTTTTCATTTCTTCGCTCTTACGTTTGTTCCCACCACCAAAGATGGATCCAAACACTTTGGACATCCCAGTCTTTGGAGTCAAGTCCTTGATGTCAGGTTCTACCACTTTTGGTGGCTTGTATTCGAGCAATTGCGCATGCAATCCTTCCATACTAGCAAGTATGCCACGCTGATACTGATCATCTCTCAATTTACCAAGTTGCACTTGGCTGTTGTACTTCTGTAAGGGTGAGTGGATACCAGATTGGAATCTTTTCTGCATCAACGCCAAGGATCTGGCCAACAGTCTTACACTAGCATTGCTCATGACAAAAAGGCCTATTGCTACAGATGAACGCTGTCTATATATCTGACGATACGAGAGAGGATAAAAAAACAACCTAATCAATCAAATTGACGATGATTTATGGAATTGGAAACCTTCAGGATAACAGATCATGTAGCCGAGCCTAGCAGCTACAACGATAAACGGTACACCCCGGCCGGTTGAGTCTTGACCAGTGACGACTTCTGCTGGCGAGGGGCACGGCACAGCCCAGCTGCCAGCGACCCCGCGCCAGATCACATATTAACTACCATATGGCATACACCGCTCGGCTGTCCCTCTCAATCGGTGCCCCGCGCTGCTCCGTCCCGCCCGTGCCTGATTGGGCATTGGAAATTGGGATAAGCTGTAACGTCCTTGTAATTACATAATCTATTACCTTTATACTTTTTGATTATATAAGAGATGAGGGATTCTACAGTCGTGTACTGATCAGGAAGTTTAAAGGAAAATTTCAATCAAAATTTTTTTTTTATGTACAGGCCTTCTTTAAACAAAGAGACATATAGTTGTGAAATATAATTCGTTTGTACATTCATCTGACCGAAAAGATATCCAACAAAGGAGACAGCAAAGAAAATGAATATTCATCGTTGTAGATTTGTGGACTATTCTCCAGAGACGATTACGAGCAGTTGCTTCTCACATCAATCCAAAGACATTACGTCTCTAACCCCAAAGAACCTAAGATTGGCAGTCGGTAGATCCGATGGTTCTATAGAGATCTTCAATCCAAGAAACAGCACATCGAAATGGCTACTGGAGACAACGATAAATGGAGGTATTGGACGTTCAATTGAGGGCTTGCTATGGGCTGTTCACGAAGAAGACAGCATACCGAGATTGTTCAGTATCGGAGGATCGACCTACCTTACAGAATGGAACTTAAAGACAGGTAAGCCAACAGCCAACCAAGATTGTAACGCAGGTATAATTTGGTCCTTTGGAATTAACCAATCACAATCCAAAGTTGCAGTCGGTTGTGATGACGGTTCTGTCGTTGTGATCGACATTGAAGGCGGTGAAGGTGTTATGGAGCATGAGACTATTTTACAAAGGCAACAGTCAAGAGTCTTGAGTTTGTGCTGGGTTGGTGACGACTTGATTGTTGGTGGTTGTGCTGATGGTAGAATACGATGCTGGAGCTACAAAGGTGAAAACAAAGGAAGATTGATTCAAACGCTTAGAGTTGATAAAGCTAAGACTGAGAGTACTTTGGTTTGGTCCTTGGCAGCTATCCCTACTTTGGGACAGTTGGTGTCTGGTGATTCCACCGGTTCTGTTAAGTTTTGGGATTTGAGACACTTTGTTTTGCACCAATCTTTTACTGTACATGACGCTGATGTTTTATGTCTAGCAGTGGATGCCACAGGTACTAAAGTTTTCACCGCAGGTGTTGATAGAAAAATATTTAACTTCAACTTGGTTAAATCCTGTAAGAGTTCAAACAAATGGGTCAATTCCTCGAATAGATTGTTACATGGAAATGATGTGAGAACAATGTCTTCTTACCAATCCAAAAATTTGGATTTATTGATCAGTGGAGGTGTGGAGAGAATCGTGACGATAAATACAGTTGACAATTTCCAAACTAGTGTGACCAATAGACTACCTATTAACCCATTGATGAGCAACATAATACTCAACGAATCAAAGAGACTGTTGATCATGTGGCAAGGACAAAAAGTTAAAATTTGGAGATTTAATCAAGACCAAACCAAGAAGTTGGTTTGCAAGTTGACTTTGAATGACCCTGAAAACATTGCATCAGTTGCGATATCTAAAAGCGGTAGATATCTAGCTGTCTCCACCTCATCTACATCTAAACTATTTGAATTAATAGATGCGGACCATGGTTCCAAATTACAGGTTGTGAAAGTTACCAGCGATTTGTTCTCAACGCTAGGCTCCAAGCTCATCAGATTTGCAGACGATCTAAATCTGATATTGATGGTCAACTTCGACAACGAAGTTTTAAGCGTTGAATTCAATGTCAATGATGATGAAGATAACGAAAACGATCTATCAGAATTTGATGACTCCCAGACACCAACAGAATATGAAATGACAGAATTGTCAACAAAGCCAAATACATTTCCACACTTGCAAAACTACTCGCATTTGGAAGTCACCAAAGATGGTAAATTTGCTGTGCTATCAAAATTAGATGGTACTCTCGAATTGATCGACTTGTCCACAGGACAGGTTAGAAAATTGTTGAAGCTGAACGAGATACCAACTGCACTATCATTTACAGATCAAGATACGTTGATTATCACCACATTCGATCATAAACTATTTGAATTCGATTGCTTGTCAACAGATGAGACTACCTCGTTGCAAACATCATGGTCAAAGACCAACAGCCCTAACTTACCACAGCAGTTCATTACATTAGCCGGCCAACCGTACGGTATTTTTGAAAACCAAGGTAGATTCTGGATCTACGGATCTAACTGGTTGTCTTTCTTTGATTCCAGTCTGAATCTGTCCGCAATCACCGAACAGCAACCTTCAAAGAAGAGAAACAGAAACGGATCCTTGAGCAACGGGGAACTTAAGACAAACTTGGAAGCAAATGGTGACAGCACCAGTGGAGATAAGTGCTATTGGTTCACGAACAATTATAAGAGTTTGTTGTTTGTGGGGAAACTAGCAAACGACGAGCTAGTTGTTGTTGAAAGACCAGTCGACGAACTACCATCGACCCCTGCTTTTAAACTCTCGAAGATTAACGTCTAGTGAAGAAGAGAACAAAAGCCCAAAAAATCAAAGGTTGAAAAAGGAGAAAACTATCTTGTTCATTTCTTTATAAATATATACTTACTCCTCTTTTCGATTTTTCATCTTTTTGTATTTTTACTAATAAACTTAAGACCAGAATAATAATCAGTGGTAGCAACTTGCATATATGTAGTTATGTTTTTTAACTGATTGAAAAACCATAACTTGGTAACTTCACAAAAGAAGAGAATTAGATAGCGCACATTGGGACTTTGTTACATCGGTTTATAGCTCAGAACGGAATGGGCTTCATGGAAGGTTGTTTTTTTGTAATAAGACAAGTTATCCCCAGGGGTAAAGTATTAATGCCGAAAGATCGATGTATGAGAAATTAAGTAGGATGGAACTGCTGTCGTTCAGTATATTGCTTGCTACCATGAGGGTAACTCCAACAGAAATGTTTGCTGTTATTGCAAAATTCAGTTATCAGGAAACTCGAGGTAGTCAATATTGATTAAGAATTATATCTCCGACGACACATTGTTGCTAATAGTTTCAACTGGTGAATGTTTCAGGTATAATTTTGAAATATTAGATAATTGTAATGATAGCCATAGGGTCAGATGGTGAAAACAAACATCATTGGTTGTTGTAGAGAACAACCAATTCATCTGTTAGTTACGGTGTTGGTCCCATAATGCCGTGCAGACTTGAATTGTTCTTTAAGAATCCTATTTCATAAGCAAGAACAAAGATAGCCTTGGTGATGACAAGAAATCGGAAAGTCTTTATAATGCAGTTTAACCAGTGTTACACCCAAAATAACGACCTCATGGATTGCTTATATGAGAGCAATGAAAGACACAAAGACTCTAAATAAGGTATAAGTTAAGCTGGTAGGAAGAAGGTAAAATTGTTGAGACCCGAAGGCAACCTTATCAAAGTGCCAACACAAGGAGACGGTGAGAAGCCTAGAATGACCGCTGTTAGAACACCTGGACGCTTAGACTTTCGTGAGGCAGAATCTGTAGAGGAGCTCGTAAATGGAAGCAGGGGACCATGGCAGCAACATAAATTGGTATATAAATTAGGTTAAGTTCGACTAGCAACTTAAGCCATTCTAAGTATAGCTGAATGTTAAGGAATCAAAATTCGAGGAAACCATGTATATATATGTGGTCTTCCCAGATATAAGTTGATCGATATACAAATCTGTCGTTGCCGCTGATATTTAAAGCACCCAACGAGTTGCGCGGAATTGACCTGAAAACCTAACCCTATTTTGTATAGCATATAGGCCTTGTACAGAAAATTCGTCCGATATTAGAGTTGGTATGTAGACATGTGTAGTGATGCAACATTTCACTCTATAGATTGGTGGAAAAATGTATGTGCAACTATGTGGACCTCTATAGCCATCGGAAACTCGAGACAGAGACCCGCCTTGATGATAAGGTGATTTTCAACTAACCAACCAATTAACGTAGCCTCGGGGCGGTTTGGTAGCACGAGAAAGTTTCTATTTATCTTGCCGAACTTAAAGCTTTCATCCAGACTCAGAACAGTAATTGATAAATATTTGTTTGGGCATTATCTTATTGAGATGATCATGGCTACTTCCATTGCTGAATTGATAAATTGGTAGTCTAACAAGCGCTTCTTGAAGCCGACATGCCAACTAAAGAATGCTGCAAAACCACATTGCATAGAGGGCCTAGAAACACAACTTATATATATATACATTGCAGCAAAATGATCAATCAATTAAATAGAAAACACAGGCTTGGAAGATAAACAGCCGGCAGCAAAGCAGAAACTTGTTGTTAGTATATTATATATATATGTTCATACATGGAACAGGACAGAAGGGTGCTATCAAGTTTTGATCTGAAGAATTTCATTTAGTTGATTAAAAATAGATGTAGTACGTTAGAACTATTGAAGCAAACAAAATGCGATAAGCTTGGTGAACAAAGAGAACAGAATGATTTACACAGCATTAATTGGTAAAATACTAAGACCAAATAGGATAAAACGGACGACAAAGATAGAATCGAGTAAATTGTGTAGCGGGCACCATATGACAAGCCTCCTAATACCGATATCCGTTTAATATATGTGCGAGTGTAATTCATATAATTTGTCTGAGCTCTGTTATAGTCGTGATCCAATCAACGCAGTTTCTGACCTGTGAGAAAACGAGAAGAGGAACGACGAGGTCTTGAGGATCAATTAATATAAAATTTGTATAGTAAACAGAATATGTGCTAAGCATTCGTCGTCCAAAATTGGAAACATGGTATTATAGGGTTCGTCAAAAATTGTAATGTTTTTTTTCTTCTAAGCTGCTAAACTGTCATTCTCAGTCATAATTCGGTACTCCTCCAGTTTCATAGACCATCTGACATCAAGTTATATGAATTAATATACGCAAGACATGAATTTATTTATCGAGAGGGTTCGACAAGCCGGGAGAATTTGTAGCATATATAGATATATATATATATATATATTTATATAATATCATATATATAGGCATATGTATGATTAATCTGTCAGGAGTACTATGGTGATTAACTATCAATTTGATCAAGGGATTAAGTATCCGACCCTGTATTAGCTAGCTCATAGTCGTAAGCTGTCGGGCTTATTTCTGTATGAAACACATAATCCCGATCTGGGCTAATTGCCCAGATGACGAGCTGGCGGCTCTTTGTAAGGCTGTGCGATTCAAGTTAATCAAACCATAAAATTTGGTCCGTACAAAGAGGTAAAAATAGTAACAGTCGCCGAGCAAGATCTTAAATGTATGTTGTCTATGTTTCCATGGCAACTTGTAGCCACACAGAGGAAGCTTTTTCAAATATCCGAGTAGTGGACCACCGTATGGTTACGGTGCCCTGGGATTGGGATTTGAGTCTCGAACTTTCCTTACAGATAGCAGCGATATTTTGCGAAGCCCTCCGTGGTAGCCATAACATCCACCGGGCAACTTCCAGCTTAGAGCTTCACAAGATCCCCGCCCCCCCCCCCTAGGGCTTACAAAACTCAGCAGGAGACTTAGCTCGACCCATGGATGATAGGCCGCCCGAACTGCCTCTGATTTGGGCAACCCTGTGAGCGAAAAGGGAAGCCGCGGCCGGCGATCGAGGAGATTACGAGCAGATTTGCAGGGTCTTTCCGTGATTATTCTGCGTGATGAACAGAAAACTGATCTGCACAGTATCTATTATTTAATATAATTTATAATATATATATTATATGGTCGATTATATAATACAATTTATATGAATAATAGGAACTACTCTTGCTCTATGCTGGACAAGAGCCGCACAACAGGGCTGGGTTTGTGGAGTTACCGGGCCAGCACCGCCGCACTTCACGTGTTCCCCGGCCGTTTCGTGGTGGGAGCTCTGGCAACCGGGAACGGGGGAGGGAGTATACTTACTACTAGTAGCGCTTAGAACACCCCAAACTCCAATCTATGGCGGTATATGGAAGCTAGCGGTCACTCCTATTGAGTCACTGACCAGGCGCACGGTGATTGCAAATTTGCAGTCCTGGAAACAGTCCGTTGTGCAGACTTGTGTCTCAAACACGAGTTGGAGTCTCATAAATTGCAGTTGGTCTATTTGAATGGTGTGCCGTTGACGGTGTCCAGCGGTTGTGTTTTTTTTTTTTTTTGACGCTGTACACACCTGCGTACCTGTGATTCTGCACTATAGCCAGATCCTTCTAATCAGGGGAGTTCAATTCAGGTGAGTTGTACTCAATTCCTATACAGGATCTCAATTGACCCATCTAAACCTCAACTTCGTCAAGTAATGACCCCTATATCAAGTAAAATCCGATACGATAAAACTAATGTGCTTTATGCCTGTCAGGTTTCACCTACAAGTCGAACTCATGGTGGAAAATTTTTTTGAAAAGGAAAAAGATGAAAAAAATCCTAAGCCCCATTGCCACATACGGAAGGAAGTCGAACAAAGAGTAAACAAACAACGGCCTGTAACAACTGTACTTGCCCAGAAAATGGACTTGCACCAGCTCTTAAGATATAGCAGCGGCCGTACACTACGCTTTACAGCATCTTCTCTCGCTGCGGCAATCTCAGTTCAAGTCATATCATTTCCCGGTCTGCTGTCGTATATAAATATCCACCGTACCCCCCTCCTCTAAGTTTGTTGTTGTCTCAAGCTAAACTATCTTTTTCTCTTCTTCGTTATTCAATTGTTCAACAATCTTAACTTAAGTCATTCGCTTCACTTAGTTTAACATATCTACATCACCCACATAAATTACAATGTTGTCCATCAGATCTTTAGTCCCAGCTATCTTGGCCCTAGGTGTCTCTGCTTCTCCAGTTGCTAACCCATACGGTTTCGCTGAAGCCAACGGTTTGCCAGCTCCAGTTGCTGAAGCTTCTTACGCTTGTCACGCTTCATGTGGTTACATGATCTTGGCTGCCAGAGCTTGTTCCCCAGATGGTGAATCCGACTCTGACTACGACGCTTCCTGTTTGTGTGCCTCTGGTTCTACTTTCGAAAGTTATGTCGACGACTGTTTGGCCTGTGGTTGGTGTTTATGGTCCGATTACGGTTCATACTTGACATCTGCTTTGGCTGAATGTTCTCTACCAACTGAACCAACTGGTACCGAATGTGCTTCCTCCACTGCTGCTGCTGAAACCACTTCTTCTACCGAAGCTGCTACTTCAACTGAAGCTGCTACTTCTACCGAAGCTGCCACCTCCACTGAAGCTGCCACCTCCACCGAAGCCGCCACCACCGAAGCTGCTACCTCCACTGAAGCTGCTACTTCTTCCACCACTGAAGCTGCTGTTGAAACCACTTCTTCTACCGAAGCTGCTACTTCTTCCGAAGTTGCTACCACTGAAGCTGCTTCCTCTTCTTCCGTTGCCGTTGTTTCTACTTACATCACCAACGGTTCTACCGAATACGTTACCTCCACTGTCTGCTCTTTGTGTGAAGGTGCTTCATCTGTTGAAACTTACACTGGTGGTGCCGCTCAAGTCGGTGTTGCTGGTCTAGCTGCTTTGGCTGGTGCTGCTGCTTTCTTGATGTAAGATTCTTCTAATTGGAGTTTTTTTACGTTTGTATTTTATATGATATCTATAATTTACTTCTATAAACAACATCAACTTTAATAGTTGGTTGTTTTCGTTTTACGTGCGTTTTCTAATATTGGCTTCTTTTTCTGGTACAGATAGTTTTTTCTTTTCAAAAGACATTTCCCTGTTTTTTCGTTTTATAGTTAATTTATTCCATGCTACGGGATGACTTGATTTAATTGATAAAACAACTTGTGTTTTTTTGTTTGAAAAGAAATCAATTGAGTTGTAGTTTATGAGTAATGAGTACTAAAATGAGCAGATTTTCTAGATAAGCGCTGGCTGTTGCTTAATAGATTGACCAGATAAAAATTTTACTATATATATATTAATTGGCATATTGTTCATTATCGAGCTACGAAAATCAGCTGGTAGTCTGAAAAAGGTCGTGCGTGTGTTACAACTTACTGCCCCATGCAACCTTGTAAGTTGTGGTGGCCGTCAGCGTCCGCCGTCCGGTTGTCTGAGAGAGACAGACGGGAGGTTCGGTGCGGATGGGAGTGGTGGGCAGGCTACTATAAATTAGTATAATGTATATATATGGGCCTATAGCTCTTGCTCCCGCCTCAACTTTCTTTGTGTCTTTCTTTGGTTCTGCAAGAAGAATATACAAGGGAAACATTTCGATCTTTCAGTGATGAATGGATATTATATATATATATATATAAATTTAGCATATAAAGGCGTCGCAGTGGGTGTCTCAGAACAGCCCCGCCACTGCCAACTCCAAGTGCCAGCCAAGTACAGGAAGTCGTGCGCTAACACAATTCACCCAGAACCGTTAACATTAATGAATATGCGTGGCACACGCACCACAAGTTACAACGACAGCCGGTAGAGCTGGCCTCTACACAAATCCAGTATTCATGGGGGTCAACTATCATAAGTCCACCTTTGCTTCTAGGTCAAACTCTTTTGTTTTAAAAAATCTATAACACAATCTCTAGCATATTGCGGCTTTATTTAGCTGGATTCTTGTTTAACCAACAGCTTGTTTAATTTCATAGATCAATTTTGATCATTAGAAACACATAGCCCGATAATAGCACGGTGAATGCTTCTATATATATATCTAGTATGGTGGAAGCCCATCAAACCTTGTGGAAGAACTCATCAACAGGATCCATTTTTGGAAAGATTCTTGCACCTTGGAAAAACAACCTTGCTGCAGATGCTGCACCAATCAAAGACTTACACATCGGTCTCTTTTCCAAAGGCATATCATCACACCCGCCGAGCCTTTCTTCGTTGCTAGGACTGAAAGCTTTGTGTCCTTTGAATTCCTCTCTGTACCGTCTATACACCTCGTCGCTCAACTTGTAAATATCGAACGAGATGTAGTACAACCCATCTGTTGGGTCAAAACAGTATTTCTTGAAGTAGGATAGATGTCTTTGAATCTCCATCTCACAACATTTCCTCGTTGATTGAGGTGCAACTTTCCCAAACACCAAGAGATATTCCACTATACCTTCCATCAACAATTGCACGAAATACGATGGACCGTTCCACATTCTTTTGTTCCAATCTCCATAGTCACGATCGAACATGGTCTTTCCCCTATGCGTGGCTGCTTCAGCTAACGTTTTCGCCTTGTTAATCCATTGGTCGTCATGGTCAATCTGGTAGATGAGGCAGATGGCAGTCAAGGTACCACCGGTATTGTAACTCCATTTGGCCTGTCCTATACTTTCCGAATCCATACCAACACCGTCGAATATCAACCCATCTTTAGTATCCAACATCTTATCCCATAAGAAACTCAAACACGTCTTGGCAAATTGGTACAACTGCGATTTTTCGTTTTCTCCCTTTTCGTACTTCCACAACTTGAGAGCACAAGTGGCAGCAGCACAGTTGGAAATCGAAGCAAGGTAGGATTTGGAAATGTGCCATTTTTCACCTTTGACACCTTTCCAGTATTGATGTTCCACTAGACCCGTCATCATGAACCGCATTAGATCCCTTGATATGTTTAAGTATTCTTCGTCTTTCGTACCTTCATAGCATGCAATGAAACCACGGAGCAAATGCGCATCGTCATCGTAGTAGACATCCCCATCTCCAGAGCTTTCATCTCCACCGTGGTAGAAGGCTGAGTAACCCCCATTCGACTTATTTCTATATTTTAAAGCGGCATTTACAATTGGCTTGACTATCGGATTCACGTATTCAGGGTATGCTATAGATGCATCTCCAACGGCGTGCAATGCAACGCCCATGGACCAGCAATTGAATTTACCGTCCAAAGAACCGTTGCAGAACTTGGAAGTGGTAAATGCGTTCTTTTCCGGATTCCAGTATGTGCCGTACATTGTTTTCACAATGTTGTAACCCTCGAGGTTATTATCGAACGACATTTTTCTTAAAAAAAAAGAATTGTGGTTTTGGCAATTTAGGACAAACGATCTAAAGTAGAAAGGCTCTATAAAAGCTGTGGCCCCTTAATTGAGTAGCCAACTTGCCAGCAAAAGGATCAAGAAAATAGCCGAGCTCATACCTTTCAAGATGCGCTTCGCATCTCTTTGGATTGCATTGCGCTTGCAGCCTTGCACAGCCTTGGAACAATCTCCCAAACTGGTAACTCGCTGCTGGCTGATACAGATCCATGCATCTGCTACATTAGGCATCAGGCTGGCCGGTACAGATTTTACATTCGAACTAATACTAAGCAAGGGCTTAAACTCTATTGCTCTGTGTTATATGAAAGTAGACAAATTTTCAACTAAAAAAATATGCTACCGCTCATCAATTTAAGCAAGTTCAAGATCATCCTGATGGACATCAACCCCACGTTATGCGACTGTTGGGCCAACGCCATACTTGAATTCAACAACAAGCTCAACCGTTACTCCACGTCTAACGACCTTCGATGGTTCAACGGTTGTCCAGTTGAACTAACTGTATTCAATGGGGATTTCAACGACTTAGGAGAGTCGACTCTTTTTGGGGACGAATTGAAACCAAAGATCCAATATACAGGTCAACAAGACTACGACCACCTGATCAAATCAACCACATCTACAACGACGATCCTATCACCGGGAAACTCCGTCGGTTACATGGGTGGTGGATTTGACAAGGCATTAGCAGATTGGTTTTCTTCGAGATCGTCCTGGAAACTAACAGAGAGGCACATTCAAGAACATTTACTTAAACAGTACCATGGGTACTTGACACCGACGAACGCCAATTTGATAGAGTTCAACACCCCAGAATTTTATAAATTTTCTAAAGCTTGGAACCTAACCAATTCTAACTCAATTTTACACTTACCCACGATGCGGGTTCCCCGGAGGTTGTTCCGATCAGGTGACGAACAGGATCGGCATTTGATGTTGGAATCGGTGAGGTTTGTTTACGACAGCACTTGGGAGATATTGAGCACAGTTAACAAGGCAAACCTAACCACTGTGAAGTACCGTACCATGAAACAAGCACCTCAAGGTGAAGATAGAAATACAGTGCAGACGAACCACAAGAGTGTAAGACACTCTTTGATCGATACGTTGGTGCTAACTGGTATAGGAACAGGATATGGTGGATTGCCCGAAGAGTTGGTTGGTCGGGCGATGGTGGCTGCCATAACGATATATTTAAACGCAGGATTGCAAGATTTGGATAAAGCAGTTTATTGTTTGAAGTTCTTACAAGAGGATTTCAATAGCATGATATCGATTAACGATAGTTCGCATGTAGATTCGAGGAGTTACGATCCCTTGACCGACCCCCTTTATAAATTGTATTAATCTTTTTTGAAATGGCATGTATTTATTCATTTTTTTCTTGACACAAAAGCGACTAATCTAAAAAAAAAAAAAAAAACAGAAAACAGAATGCAGTAAAAAAAACACGTAGTATAAAAAAAAAGCAGCAATAAAAGATAAAGGGCAAAAAAAAAAAGAAAAAACATATATATAAATAAATAATCAGTCATCTAGTTTCTCTGGAAAAAGAGACATACAATCTTAACGAGAGGCAAAAGACGAGGCTCAAACTAGCCACGATGAAAACCATCACAATGGAGTCACAGATGGACTCTTTGTAAATCTTCAAAACTTTATGGACATACTTAGGATCGAGCCCATCTCTGATGTAGAAAGAACTCTTCAACAACTTCTCGAGAACTTTTTCACCATCAGGTCTGTTCTTCTTTTTCAAGAAGTAGTGATGCAACTCGGTGCTCAATCTGTTCTCGTAGATACTCAACGAGATACCGGCGCCGCTGGCACTACCAACAGAACGGAACAAGTAGTTCATACCTGTGACGGGAGCCTGGTGTCTGGCACCAACTTTTGCCACGATCAAAATTAAGACGCTCACTAAGAACATTCCGTATCCAAACCCATTCATCGAGAAACCTAATGCCAACAATCCAATTTTCAAATAGTTTAGATCAACACTCGAAAAAGTTGGCTTCAAGGAGAAGCTGACGATCAACGTGAGCAACGATCCACAGAATATGCACATACAACCGAGGATCGAAACTCTGATGGAATTTGAGATGATCATGCTGTTAGATATAGGTCTATCGTGCTTCAAGAGCATACCTGCAGATAACGAACCCAGAGACACCGAAAAGACGGCAAAGGAGTTGAAGATGCCTAGTTGAAAAGAGTTAAAATCGTGCACTATTTGAAGGTACAAAGGTAACAAGAAGTTTGTGCCGTATATGGTCATCGTACCAAACATAGAAATGAACGAAGTCATTCTCAACATACCACGGAAAACAAACAAAGGAACAATCTGTTCGGAGGAAACGTAGCTTTCGATGCAGTAGAACAAACAGCAGGACAAAACAGTGGTGCTAACGTATATCAAAGCTGAATGTGAATCTCTTGATCTACATAGCATCAAGATAGAAATGACGACCAAAGATAGCGCCAAAGAACCTGGCAAGTCGATTCTCTTCAAATTGGCCAACTTAAATCTGTTCCTTTTTCTTTCCTCTGAATTGTAAGTATAATCATGGATGTTGAACGTAACCAAAGTCGCAGCCAACATCACCAGGGGAACCTGAGCCGAGAACATCCATCTCCAACCGTTTGTGGCATCGATTCCGATACAGAACCCACCGAGGATAGGTCCCAAGAATTGACCGATACCGTAGCACATGTTAGCATAACCTTGGTACATGCCTCTCATGCGTAAGGGCACCACATCGGTGACGATAATGGAGCTAAGTGCAGAGATACCACCACCTCCCACACCGGCCAAAGCTCTAGCGATGGAAAATTGGGTCACCGTATGAGCCATCGAGCACATGAGACAACCAAGACCAAACCAGAACTGGGCCATGAGCAAAGCAGTTTTACGTCCGTAGATCTCGCTGATCTTGCCCATCAACGGCTGGAAGATAGAGTTTGTCAAAAGGTAACTGGTGGCTATCCAGGTGATGTTTTGAGAGTTGTTCATCGATGCAGCGATAGTGTTGGAAGTGGTGGAGACAATAGTGCTGTCTGCAGCAGATAAGAAAGATCCGATCCACAAAGAGAGGAGAATCTTGCCTAAGTTTTTAGGAATGACGACCTCGTCAACTTGCTCGGTGGTAGTAGTTGTAGGTTGGTCGACGATTTGGCTGTTTGTTCTGAAAGGTTGTTTTGGGTTGGCAAAAGCGGGTTGCGTGTTTGCAGGACCAGTTTCTGTGGAGAAGAAGTCTGTATGAAGCGAGTCCGAGGAGGGGAGAAGAGACGAACTTTCTGATGCGGATGAACCGCTACGAGTTTCAGAATCCATGATATCAATGGTGGAAGTATAATGGAATGTATTGGGAGTCTCAAATGAATGGAAGAAGAAGAAGAAGAAGAAGAAGAAGAAGAAGAAGAAGAAAAAGTAAAAGAAGACGGAGACAAAGTTAAGAGATATACCTGATTGTTTGAAAAATAAAGCTGGCGGGTGAGGTAGAAGCTGAGATAAAATTAGTGTGCGTATATGCGTGCGCATGCAGTAAGGCGCGCGCGCTGTTTGGCGACGTTTACAGTTGGGATATTGATTACATGCTACAAGCTACATGATGGCCTTCTTTCCTTCTCCTGTTGGACAGTCAGAGTCCGGTCCGTGCACCCCAACAATCCTCGACAATTGGGGCACGCAGATGGGTAGATTCCAGAGACATACAGTGCAACGGCAGCCAAAGTGGGGGGAAAGCGATGGGACAAAAAAGCTGGGGGTAGCCGCGGGGTGCTCGGCTGGCTCGCAGGCTGGCGGCTCCTTCCCACACGGCGCAGTGTGTGGCGGGTGTGTAGTGTGGAGTCTCGTTGCAAGTTGCCCGGCGGCAGATTACGTCACAGGTTGTTTGTGTGGTGTTTATATGTTTCTAACAGTTTGAAGGTTTTAACCTTTAGCACTTAATTCCACTGGATATTTTTGTTATATTATATATATATATATATATATATATATATATTCACAGGCATACATAAACATTTAGAAATGGGTTTGTCAACTCTTTGATTTAAAAGTATTCTGTCTGCAAGCAAAACTCAAGAAAAGGGGTAAATCTCCTTGAGTAAATCGTGAAACCAAAGAGCTTTTATATCTTCTTCAATGATCATAGTTATCATCAGTCACATATACCAAATAACTTTCATAGGATCTTTATGAGGTAATCATGAATGAATTAATCAATTAAATGATACATCTAACAATAACCAAGACTACCACACAGATGTGATTCAATGCAGTCTATAGAACATAGAATATATGTATAGAGAACTTATCATTCTAATGAAGAAGTACAGAATGAGGATAGTCTATATGAACAGGACTTTTAAGTACTGGGAATAGAATACTCTGGGAGTGATGTGAGGTGGGATGCTTGGAGGAGAAGAATGCTATGTGGTGTGGCATATATAGACTGGAGTAGTCTAGTTGATGATGATGATGATCTAGTTATAACTATGACTGATAATTGTTTGTGTAAGCGGCTGTGGCTGTGCTAGACTATGCTGACAGAATGTCGACGACACATAAGAATGAAAACATTTCCTATAGATTTAACACTACAAAACTCTTTTAATTCTTAGTAGAATTAACATTCCCTTTTTACGATTACTCCACTAGTAAATTACATTAAATAGTCAACAGTAACAAAAATCTCGGTAAAGGAAAAAATTATACATTAACTTGTTTGTAGCAGTGTTGAACACTGCGTTTCCAATCTGAGTCCTGTTGTGCAGCGAAATGGGTGAAGATAAAAAACGAAATGTAAACAGAGATAAGATCATCACCAAGAAAAGATTGGTCTGTAAACAGGGAGGGGAGGGGAATGACAGAAAGGGGGAGAATGAACCTCCCTTCGTAAAGAAAAGTTAATTCTAAGTAAAGGGGAACTGACTCAGCTATCCCTAAGGTGTCATCATCGCCATAATGGGCCACCTTGAAGATGGTCTAAGGACTCTCCAAGACAAAGAATGAGACCTAGTCCTCCGAATCATGAGAAAAGTTTTTTTTTCTTTTTTTTTTTTTTGTAATTGATTTATTAACATGGTGGTTCAGCAAATTTATGAGAGCAAACATTGCTATAGAAATATACATACATATATGAAATATATATCCACTCCTAAAGCCAACATTAGCAGGAACACACCTAACATAGCTTATACATATGTTGCTATATAACCGAGCACAGCACGTCCCCAGAGGGAGACGAGACAAAAAAAGGTGGGAGCTGTATTAGTAGTAATGATGATGAAATTGTTTTATTATCATGTAATTGTTTTTTATTATCTTGGCAGTTTACCCCCTTTTTCGCTGAGCCAAAAATTCTATTATAAATAAGGGAAAGATAATAATAATAATAATAATAATAATTTATTCTCGATGAGGGAAAGATTTTTATTATTATTATTATTATTATTATTATATATCTATATTCCCGGTGGATTTATCCCTTTTATCAGAGAAGGCACCGAAAGATCGCTGAAAAAACGACAAAAAATGGTGGGAGAAAAAATGTTAGTTGCGGATGTTGATAGGAACAGAATTAATCTGCCCTGTATTTTGTCATTAACCAGCCTGGCTAGCTCAATCGGTAGAGCGTGTGACTCTTAATCACAAGGTTGCGGGTTCAAGCCCCGCGTCGGGCTTCTTTTTTTTTATTATTCTTTCTGACAATTTGCACCCGTTGGTTTTTTTTCTCAGTTTTTACTTCGCAGTGAGCTCGCTGTTGACTGCTGAAACGGGCAAAGACGCCGGCGGCAGCAGGAGCCGAGGGGATGGGGGCATCTCCACATTCGAGTTTGGCGCTATGAGCAGTTCACGGCGATGACCAGGGCTTAATGGATAGATCTCGGTGCCTCGAGGTCGATGAATCAGGTCTTGGACATTGCAGGTTCACCACTCCATATATATATATATATACGTCCACCATGGTCCTCGCCCACCATTCCATCTTTCCTCTTTTTCTCAAGCTGACCGTCTTGTTACTGCTGTCATTACACCAAATTCACTAATAACACATGTCTACTACTCCTGAATTCAACCTATCTTCAGCCAAGGCTGTCGAATACGAGCAAGAATACGCTGCCCATAACTACCATCCATTGCCAGTGGTGTTTGCCAAAGCTAAAGGTGCAAAAGTTTGGGATCCTGAAGGAAACGAGTACCTAGACTTTTTGTCTGCTTATTCTGCGGTCAACCAAGGTCACTGCCACCCAAGAATCATTGGTGCTTTGATCGAGCAAGCACAAAAGTTGACCTTGTCTTCTAGAGCTTTCTCCTCCGATATCTTTGGTTCTTACGCCAAATATGTCACTGAGTACTTTGGATATGAGTGCATGCTTCCAATGAACACCGGTATGGAAGCTGTCGAATCTGCTTTGAAAGTTGCCAGAAGATGGGGTGTCATGAAGAAGGGCATTCCTGCTAATGAAGCCATCATTTTAAGTTGTGAAAACAACTTCCACGGAAGAAGTTTGGCGATTGTTTCCATGTCTACTGATCCTGAGGCTAGAACCAACTTTGGACCTTTCTTGCAAGGTATTGGCCCAGTTATTCCAGGCACAGATGGTCAACTATTGAGATATGGTAACATCGAGGATGTTGAATTAGCATTCAAGAATGCCGGCGACAAGATTGCTGCTATCCTTATCGAGCCAATCCAAGGTGAAGCCGGTATTGTGGTCCCACCTCTTGATTACTTCAAGAAGGTCAAGGCCTTGTGTAAGAAGTACAACGTTTTACTTATTGCCGATGAAATTCAAACTGGTATCGCAAGAACTGGTAAGTTGCTATGTTGGGAGCACTACCTACCAAGAGAAGACAAACCTGATATGGTTCTATTGGGTAAAGCCATTTCCGGTGGTGTTTTGCCAGTGTCTGCAGTTTTGTCTTCTAAGGAAATTATGCACACATTGGAACCAGGTTCCCACGGTTCCACCTATGGTGGTAACCCATTAGCTTGTAGAGTTGCCATCGAAGCTCTAGAGGTTGTCAAGGACGAAGGCTTGGTGCAACGTTCCGAGGAATTGGGTCAATTCTTACAAGCAGAGCTAACTAAGTTGATGCAAGAATCCAAAGGCATCATCAGCGAGGTGAGAGGTAAAGGTTTGTTATGTGCCATTGTCATCGACGATACCAAGACCAACGGTAAGACTGCCTGGGACTTGTGCTTGCTAATGAAGAACTACGGCATTCTAGCAAAGCCAACGCACGAGCACATCATTAGATTAGCTCCACCATTGGTGATCTCCAAGGAAGACTTGTTGAAGGGTGTTGACGGTATCAGAAAGGCTTTAGTGGACTTGCCAAACGCTGAAAAGGCAGCACACTAAATGTGCTTTCTGAAACTCTATAAGATGGGAATCCTGTATTATCTATAATTTATATAACGCTCTACATAGAGTTAACGTGCATGTTCTGGTTAAATAAAAGGAAATTTATGGTTGAACCATATCAAAACAGCTAATTCCAATCACAGACCGTATGGTAATTTGTAGGCGTGTGTGGAGAATTGGAGATTGGAGAATTGAGATTCAAGGAGGAAGATCAGATCGACGCGGCTGTCTCCCGACAGTCGCGACTGCACGTCGATTATTCCAATTTCCAACTGGCAACGAGGGTCGGCGACTCGACTGGGGGCAATCCGTCTTCTTTAAGTTTAGATGGTCACTGGTAAGTTGTAACACAGCGGTGCCTGCATTGCCTTGCACCAGGTCTGTGCCCAACGATGGTAGGGATACCATTAAATGGATCGTTTAAACGTAGACAGGCCCGATCTTAGTGCTGCAATACTTGCCAACCTACACGCTTTGGCACTTGACTCTTCAGATTTGAATCCGAAATCACTGCCGAATTTTAACACGGATCTTTTCAATCGAACAGATACAGACCACCAATTAAGCAATGCAATCCCCAATTCTTTGAAGTTGGGACTCAATGGACCGAAACAGGTCACTACAATACCATTTGGGTTTTTGGTCGATTCGCATATCTCAAAGAGTTCTGATGATGACCCCACGTTTATTTTGGAGGTTGCGTCAGGGAAAGGTTACTTATCTAGGATCCTAACGAACCATTTTGGTTACCGCGTTTGTTCAGTTGATACGAATCTCTTAAAGCTCAAGTCATCGCTAAGAATCAGTCGCCTTATTTTGCCTATCCAAGGCCAAGTGGGCGGAAGCCGTTTGCTAACTGGGGATAAAACTGGAAGGTTAAGCCATCAGATGATTTCAGGTAATCTTCTGTGTGTTGCTAAATCCATAACGACTGGTGATGACTTTGAACAAGTGCTAAGAGACGATGCAATTCCATTTTTCAAGGTTGGAGGCCAAGTGGGAAAATCTGTATTTCCCGTATGTCTGGTAGCCCAAAACGTTTGTGGGGATCTATCCTACTCGCTTATAGAACACGCAGCAAGCTATGCATCCAGGAGTAGTGAGGAATGTGCTTTGATTACAAAAATTGCTATAGTTCCCTGTTGCCTCCACAAAATGACAAAGTTCCCAATGTCCCAAAAGATGAGGGCCTTGCTAAATGGGAATCGTCCTATTGACGACAGTTGCATTTTCGGGACGTTGGTATATATGGATCTATTTCTATTTGTAACCGAGCTTGGTTACTTGGATGTTGCAATCAGGTATTTGAACGATGGATACTATTCAATATTGGCTAGTCTATCCAGCCGAACAAATACGTAATCGCATTGTCACATGCATGTGTATATATCTATTATGCATGCCTCACACAGACGGCATGCTAATTATTCTAACGTTTAGAGATTCCGTATTGCATCGACCTGTATCTGTGCTCCCCAACGTGTAGCCGTAAACTTCAGATCTCCCGGACTCACAGGTATCTCACCCGTAAAACTGGGATATCTCCAACTCTCGGATTTTTTTTTTTTTGTTTTTTTTTTATTCGGTGCTATTTCAATTAGCAGCATCAAGAGATACAACAATACTCTATAAATTTAAGAATACGTCGAACCCAAAGAACGAAAAGATGCCATCGGAAGAAATGTCAAAGGAAGACATTGAAAAGCTTTTGGTGTCTTTCAAAGAAGCTCTCGTTTTCTGGAGCAACTCTGTCAAAACCCAACTGCAATCCAACATCAAGAATACAACTCTCAATTCCAAGAATAACAATGAAAAAAGCAACAGTGCAGATACCTGTGAAGACAGCTTTCAAAACATACTCACTTCTTCCAAAGTGGATGCTCCCATTGAAGAGTTGCCAAAACTCGCCAAGCTATTGAACATGCACGCAACCAAGATAGGACTTGTGTTCAAACCTCCCTTGGATCCATCCTCACATACGGCCCGCTATGCCGAATTGGAGGCCACCTCAAAGACGTTGGTCATGCTGTTTTCCCTTTTATCTCAGCTCATAAGCGAATCGGACACTTACTCAAGGTTGTTTGTGGGGCAATGCGTGGACACTGCAAGGGAGTTGAGCGGGAATTTTGTCGGTTTAGCTCAGGAGGTTGAAAACGTGTTGAACGAACCGGTGTCAGACTCAGAGACAGATAATTCCGGTCGGGATAGGTTGGTCTCCGTGGCGAAGATATGGGAGTCTTGTGACTCGTTCGAGTCGTTAGTAAAGGTTGGCTCTGCAGGTTTGTTGAAAGGTAAACTGCGGGATGCAAACGGACTCATAGAGGATGCGTTGGAGGAGTTCGAGGAATGGATCAACAACCCTATTGCTGGATTCAATGATATTGATAATGTCTTTGCAATGACAGGTGATAGTTCTTACTTGGATCCAGAGCAGGATGCCGAGGAAGTAGAGGAAGTGGACGAGGAGTTACTCAAGTTTGCCAAAGTTTGGTTGCAGAAGATCAAACTAGTGAAACTTCTATTCTCAACTCTCGACAAATCGATCCCACCTAACAAATTTACAAGAAAATACTCCTTGAGAATCGATAATTTGAACTCCAAGAGGTTGGCTCTTGGTGAAGTGATCGACGATTTGGTTGCATCTATAATATACGAACAAGATTTCGAAACGGCTAAGAAGTCAAGCACAAAGTTGAAGAGCCTTTGTAGCAAAGTGGTCGACTACGTTAAAGAACTCAATAACAACGATCTAAAGAAATGCAAGTGGTTGAATACGTGGCTCGATAAATTTGAAGAATAAAATAAGGTACTTTTTATAGGCTTTAATTTTTTAAAATAATAATAATAATAATAATAAAAATAAAAATAATAAAGACAAAGACAGACAAAAAACAAAAACAAAAACAAAAACACTAAAGTTTACACAGCGTCGTACTGTAAATTTTTAAATGCTGAATGAATCGAACGAGTAGACATGAAAATCAAAACGCAAAAGGAAGTAGTTAAGAGAAAATGAAGTGAATCGAAAAGATAATTGTACAAAAACTGAAAAAAACAAGATATCAGAAACATAATAGCATAAATCACCAATCACCATCCTCTTCATCGTCACTGTGTCCCACTTTAGTCTTTCTTTTATTTAAAGCTGCAGCTAAAGCATCAGCAAGTGAAGCAGGTTGTCCAGGCGCACCGCTAGCCCCACCAGACGATGGTGGAGGATCCACACGCTCACCTCTAGCTTCCTGCAATAAGACGCTAGGCTTCTCCAATTGTGATTTATCGGTCTTTTTCAAGGAGCCAATACCTGCACCTCTAATTGAAGCTAACAAAGCGTCCCTTGCATCACCTCCCGCAGGCGGTGTTGGAATTGACTGCTGTGGTTGCTGCTGACCACCACCCATAGGAGGAGGAGGAGGTGGTGGTGGTGGAGCTCCTGATCCAGCAGTTGGAGGTAATGGAGGTGGAGGTGGAGCTCCAACACCAGCAGTTGGAGGAAGAGGTGGTGGAGGTGGAGCAGCACCCGTAGAAGTGGACGTAGATGTTGGGAATGGAGGAGGTGGGGAAGCCTGTGGGATGGCACTAGACTGCTGTGGCTGGCCATATGCTGGGGCATCTTGATGGTTTGCAGCGTTTGTGCGGATTGGAGGAGGCGGTGGAATGTATGGTTGCTGTTGTTGTGGGGGTGGAGGAGGAATATATGGTTGTTGTTGCTGTGTTGGTGGATGTGCTGGAGGAAGAGCTGGTGCGTAATGTGACTGTTGTTGTTGTTGTTGTTGTTGCTGTGGGGGAACATTTCTGTTAGGGAAGGGTGGCAGAGTTGGAGGAACTGGGCGCTGTGCCAATGTTGGTGACTCGGCGGATCCCCTGGATGGAGGAGGTGGTGGAGCAGGACCTCTTCTTGGTGGTGGTGGAGCAGGAGCCGTTCTATTCCCACCAAAGGAATCTGCCTGTGGAGATTGTCCAGGAACACCAAAACGTGAAGGAGGAGCTGGTGGAATCGCATTTCTTGTTGGTGGTGGTGGCGGAACTGCTCCTCTTGAAGGCGGTGGTGGAGGCACAGCACCTCTTACAGGTGGTGGTGGAGGCACATTTCCCCTTTGAGGTGGTAGGGATGAATTGTATTGAGATGTTGCAGAGGGAGCGGCAGGTGTAGGTTGTTGGAATCTTGGCGGTGGAGGCACCTGGTGAGTTGTCTGTGTAACGGCCGGTGGAGGTGTAGAGAAAGTCATTGGAGGTGGCACTCTGTGTGTAGTCGCCGGTGGTAATGGAGGCAAGTTGTGAGCGATAGTAGGAGCGGGCTGATCTGGCGTAGCGCCCCTCGAAGGTGCAGAAGTTGAGGATGCCACTGTCGAATCTGATGAAGACCTCTGTTGAACAGGTGGAGCAGGTGGTGGTGGTGGTGGTACGCTGGAAAATCCTGGAGGTGGTGAAAAGTCGTAGCCATCGTCATCGTCATCGTGGTCGTCGTTGTCGTTGTCATTCTCATCATCATCATCGTTGTAGCCAGTGCTATCTCTATAATGTTGATGCACTGGAGAAGGTGTATTAGTAGCCGCATTAGACGAAGAAGGCGGAGGAGGAGGTGGTGGTGGTGGCGCCTTCTTCTTCTTTTTACCAATTAACGAAGTTGAAGAAGCAGTAGATGCAATAGGAGTGCTCTTGTATTGATACTTTCTAGGGATAGGAGGTTCCAAGCCCACCAAAGGGCCTCCTTGCTGTGCAATGTAGTTTTTAATAAAGTCTCTATTTTCTGCAATCAAATCCTCGGTGATTCCAGCGTTTTCCAATTCTTTGTAGAACGATCTCCATTCTGGAGGTGGTTGATCGTCGTAATAGATGACACCTTTAGCCCTTCTTATCCTTTGTTCGTTGACAATTGGGTTTCCGGAGTGATCATCATCAGGAGATGCCATATAACCTCTGAATCCTTTCTTTTTGTTTTCTTCTGGTTTCTTTTTCAACTCGATTGCGTTCTTATTCTGGATGGTTTGTTTGGAAGCATGTTTTTCCTTATTTTTCACCTTCTTGTAAAAATGGCTAGCTTCTTTAGGATCATCAAATAGTAACCCCACAAAGCACTCCTCAATTTCAAAAGTGTGGAAAAAAGAACGGTCCTGGTTGTACTCAAATTTCAGGTACAATTCCTGATCCCAGACGACACCTCTGTTACCCACTATATCAACCAACTTCAAGAAGAAGGTGTGACCAACGGTGTCCTCTACGAGCACAATGGCACCGCAAAGGCCTGTATCCTGCCATTCGTCAGGTTTTGGATATGCTATGTACAGTTTAGCGATGGCGGCGTCGATGATCTTGTTTGAAGCCTTTGGGATGACCCTCTTGATCTTCTCTTTATCAGCGCTTGTGATGAGGGTGGTCTGCGTGATAAGGTTCATTGCAGGTCAACGAAGCGGAAGGTGAAATAACTAACTGAGTAGAAGCGTAGCTGGGTGGCCAAGTAGAGAGAGCAACCGACGATACGACGAAAGAGAAAAGGGGGAGGTGGTGGACAGCTTAAAGAGGGACTCACCATTGCAGCGTTGCCTCTTTAAAGAGTGCCTCCCTCTCATAGTGCCAGAGTGCTCGCCGACCGTGCAGTGCAGTGGCTCGCAACCGCGGGCTCTGTTTACGTCATGGATTACACATTCCCAGCGACAACGGCCATCATGATTCATCCATGCCTTTTTTTTTTCTTTTCTTTTCTTGCATGTTTCTTGTTGCCCCTGTTTTTCATCTTACTCCGGTGCTTCTCGTCCCTATCACACTACATTTCAAGATGTCCGGTAGACAAGGTGGTAAAGCTAAGCGTAAGTGAGCCTTTTTGTTGTCGCTGTTCGGATGTTCATATGTTCGGATTACAGGATTTCATTCCATCTTCAAGGGTGATGGTGTCGATCATAACGTTCTCGAGTTTAGAGTCGAGACTCTTGTGTCAAGAACAATATAAATATCCTGGATGTTAGCTCGATCTTTCCCTTTAGTTTGTGAGAACATCACTGTCAGCATTAACATATCTAGACAAATACCCAATGACGTACCATATTTGGTCAAATAAAGGTTATCTGGCGTTGCCGAACGTAGAAGAGACTGTTTCCACCTTCCTCACTATTGCCATTTAAGTAACACTATCAAATGAGAGAGAGAGAGAGAGAGAGAGAGAGAGAGAGAGAAAAGCAAAAGCAAGAAGAAAAATGCAAAGATTAGAAATACTAACAGTTTTTATCTAACGAGATTCATCGTCATTCAGCATTAAAGGCCCCAAAGAAGAAAGTCCAAGACTTGGACGATGAAGATTTGGCGTTCAAGCAAAAACAGAAGGAAGCAGAAAAGGCGAGAAAAGAGATGGCTTCCAAAGTGTCAGGTGCTGGTAAAGGGCCTCTAGTGGGGGGTGGTATCAAGAAGTCTGGTAAGAAGAAATAGAGGTTCCACAAAGACGAAATCCATGTAATGTGCCAGGATATGGTTGGATCGTCAAATAATATATGATAATCAATCTTAATAGATCAAAGAATATATATAAATATATATCAGATATATACATCGACCTGTAGTGGAACGACCCACACAAGATAAACACCTCGCACCACACAGCTGTGCACAGCCCGCAGACGGCGAATCCAAACTCAAAGTTCAAACAGCACCGCAGTCTGCGAGTCTGCGACTCTGTTCTGTCGTTGTTGCAATCATTCGTACACCCGTCTTTCGTGCCTTGTCTCTGCTCCATTATGGTTCTGTAATCTGGCATTGCTCTTCATCTGCCCGCCCATATATCTCCAGTTGTTGCTACTTCCTGGCGTTCTCACCTGTACTCCAATTTATCGCTCTGCTCTGCGTCCACGCCTCTCTCCGTTCGTATCTCGAACGTTATATCTATATATACATATACATATACATACATCACACTTTCAACAACAACCACTGATTTGTTCGGATCGCCTGCACGCATCTGTCTGTTAGACGTACATACATACATACATACATACATTCATACATACATACATATCCCACGCCTATCACCCTTGTTGATTCAGCATCGCATTCTACCGTCCTTCTGTCTTCAACAACATCATCTATCATCTAAACACATCGATTCGCATACATATATCACATATAGATTTAGACACCTGAAAGGTACTTTGACTAGTCACTCTCTTGATATCTTCACCATCAATATATCTCTGTGATCCTCCTCATTCAGGAACAACTCAAACAGAATTATACCAAACACTAGTTTAATACCACTACTCCCTTCAAATTCCTTAGCATCATAACAAACATTCACCATAATGCTAACAAAATATAAGATCGTCTTCCTCGGGGACCAAGGTGTCGGAAAGACCTCTCTTATCACTAGATTCATGTACGATACTTTTGATTCCCATTATGCAGCTACTATTGGAATAGACTTCCTTTCCAAGACGATGTACTTGGACGACAAGACGATCCGTTTACAACTATGGGACACTGCAGGACAGGAACGATTCCGGTCTTTGATCCCTTCCTACATCAGAGACTCCAACGTGGCGATCATTGTATACGACATCACAAACAAGGATTCTTTTACAAACGTTAATAAATGGTTCAACTACATCAAAGAGGAACGTGGTTCTAACGTCTTGATCATCCTTGTGGGTAACAAATCCGATTTGGAAAACAAAGTGATCACAAACGAAGAAGGAGAAAGCCAATGCAAGAAGCTAGGTGCCAACTTCTTCATCGAGACTAGTTCTAAAAATGGTTACAACGTGAAGAATTTGTTCAAGAAAGTGGCCAAGTTGTTGCCTGAATTGCAGAATGAAAACACAGACGACGCTTTGAGTGGGAATGGTACTTCTGGTGCCAGTAGGAACGGTGGCGATAACATCAAGATGATAGACGTCAGCATGAATAACGGTCAAGATGGCAAAGAAGGACTGGACAGTTGTCAGTGCTAATTTTTAAACAACAGCAAAAAAAAAAGAAATAAATTAAAAAAAAATAGACCACAGAAGAAAAGAAGCCAATCTATCTTGTTAATTATGCTATTGAAAGAGAAACGATAAAAAATATGCAACACCTAAAACAAACCTGTTAAGCGGAAAAACAAAAAACCAAAAAACGAACAAAAGAGAAGAAAATACCTTCTGAAGGGAAGGACTGATCTCAATGCCTTTCAACATCGCGAGACAAAATGGGGACACAAACTCGAAGTACTCATCTATTCATTAAAATATACTTTTCTGTCACATTTCCCATTTGGTTGTTGTTTTGTTGCGTTAGAGAAATCAATTGTGAATCATTTCCTTTCTTGGACAGAAACTATTTTCTCTGATTGCCTGTCTTTGATTCAATGGCTTCCCTTAATGTGTTTTTAATGATCTGGTTATCTGTTATCTGTTATCTGTTTTGTGTTTTTGTTTTCTTTGTTTTCGAAATGTCACCATGTTTTCGTACCCCCTTCTTTTTCCTCTTGTCGTGTGACTTGTGTGTACTTTCTTTTTTCTTCATTCTGTTTCTTTATTATTATCGGTTAACCTTTTATTTGTCCCTTTCTCCTGTTGGTAATCCCTGTGCCATAATATCTTTTGATTTTATCTTTCATAATATCATCACCACATTGATTTGTGTTTTATTTTTTTGTTTCTCACTGTTCTATTTCTTGAATATTTGTATTCACCCCCCCTTTTTTTTTGCTTGATCATCCCTTTCCTTTTGATTACTATTTTCCAGTTTCGTTTTGATTTTTTGACCCTTTTTTTCTTGAGTTTGTTTTTTATATATATATATATATCTATATTTAATTTATGTTAACAGTTTAATTTGAGATTATTCGGCACTCAGGTAGGTGAATGCAAACTTCAAGTGAAAACAGTCTATAAACAAAAGATCAATAGTCAGAATGGGAACTAAAAACTGGAAGTTCAAAAATGTTCTAAAAACTTTCGGTTGTTAAAAAAAGAAAAAAAAAACACAAAGTTAAGAGGCCTTTCTAAAAAATTCAAAGACTAAATCTAATCGATGTACTTCTTCAAACCTCTCAATCTAACAACAGCTTCTTCCAACATATCATCGCCTTTACAAACGGCAAATCTCAAACAATCCTGGATAACTTCAAAGTTTTCAGGCAAGAAGAATTCAGAAGGTGGGATGCTGACAACACCAAACTCTTTGATCAACCAAAAGGCTAACTTGAAATCCCTTGGTTTGTTCTTGATCTCATCAGGGAATTCCAAACCAGCTGGTAACTTCACCTTCTTGAAGTTGACCAACAAGAAGTATCCACCGTCAGGAATCGTATAAGGTAAGCCCAACTCTTCAAACACAGAGGTGAAGATCTCGTACTTCTTGATGTACTCGTCTCTCGATTGTTGGTAATAACCGTTGGTTCTAGCCAAATTCAATGCCTGTGCTGTGGCCTCTTGCATCACGGAAGGAGTAGAGAAACAAATTCTGGTGTGGGCCATCGAACAGTAAGGAATCAAATCCTTGTTACCAATGAGCCAACCGATTCTCCAACCAGTAGCGGCAAAAGTCTTACCTGCAGAACCAACGGTCAAAGTTCTCTTGGCCACTTCGTCGTTCAACAATGCAACCCTGACAAAGTCCTTGTAGTACAAGTTCTCGTAAACTTCATCGGATAAGATCAAAAAGTTGTGCTTCACAGCCAAATCACCAATCTTTGTCAACTCTTCCTTGTTGAAAACTTTACCAATTGGGTTATGTGGGGAATTCAAAACGATCATCTTTGTCTTTGGAGTAATGGCCTTCTCCAACTCGTTGAAATCGATGGTCCATTCGTCACCTGTGACGTTTCTCTCTGCGAAATCTGCAGGTGGGTGCAATTGAACGTACACCACTTTCCCACCAGGCAATTCGATGTTAGAGATGTACTGATCAAAGAATGGTTCAAAGACAATCACCTCGTCACCTTTCTCCAAGAACCCGGTGAAAGCAGTCAACATACCTTCATTGGCACCGGTGGTGACCAAAACTTCGTCCTTGGTGAGCTGTCTTCCGTAGATTGGAGAGTAAGTGTCGATTAAAGCTTGCACCAAGGATGGCTTACCTTTGGTATGTGCGTACTGGTTGTTCATTGGAACGTCCAATGCAGCCTTGGCTGCATCGATGGCAAACTGTGGGGGAGAGTAAGAGAAGAAACCTTGGCCCAAGTTGACCACTTTTTCACCAGACTCCTTCTCGGCAGCAGCAGCGGTGTCGTTGATCAAAGACCAGATATCTTTACCTCCAAGTTGGAAGTAAGGGTTGTGGGAAGGCAAACCGTTCGATGTCATTTTGTTGTTGTTGCTGTTGATGTTATTATTATTATTATTATTATTATTATTATTAGTGGTACTGTTATGCTTTAATGTGGCAGTCACTGAAGAAAACGAATTGTATCTGACGAGTATGCGTGATGGAAAACGAACTTTTGGTGCGATCCTTACTAGGTTGCTTGACATATACGGATTCAATGCGAGTAACAAGCTACGATCTGTGAGCAACAGAGGAAACCGAGAGAAAGAGAGAAAGAAAGAAAGAAAGAAAGTAAAGATGGATGGCTGTCGACAAAGCTTGCAATTCTAATTGCCCGTTTAACGATTTGGTAGTCTCCCAGGAGCAAAGTGGACAAATTGGGAGTGTGCTATTATACGCAACTATTATCACATATATTATAATATAGTTTAAATGACAATTTTTATTATATGTAGCGGGCAGCTAGCTGAATTCACTGAACATCATGCCAATAATGGAGAGAGATCCGGCAGATTCCCCATTCGGTTAGCACAATGATTCATCATTCGGTGCTGCTATTCGCATTATCTGACTGGAAACTGTGGCGTCGTCTCGGAGTCGGGACTCTACGAGTCTACGTCGATCTCTCTTTCTAGTTGCGTCGATCGCCGTTGTCGTGTTTGTGCTAAATCTATCCTCTTGAGATTCAAATTTTTGTTCACCGCCCGGATCCATACAGCAACATGTATCTGAATTGATTATAACGATAAGTTCTTTGAACCCCACATCAACATATATCCCATTAAATCACTTCTCTGCCGTTTGACATCATTGCTATCCCACCATGGGCACTCCCTTCGACTCCTCCAGTTTGCTCTGCAATCGTAACGTGGAGGCTAGGTCAAATTATTTCAAGGGCTCTCTCTCAGTCCACATAAAGAAACTCCTTGACCTCGAGCAAAAGGTACAGGCAACCCAATACAACTCTAACAACAGAATCCCAAATGTTACCACCCCGAATACTTTCTTGGAAAAATCATACGAGCTCTGGCTAAGCGATTCGGATTCGGATTCGGATTCAGATTCAGATTCCCAAACGGGTTCCAAGAAACAGCGATCCAAAAGGGTCACCGAAAATGATGATGATGATGATGATGATGATGATTACATTGACACCAATCGACATTCCTCCCAACAAAAGAAAAAATCTAAAACAGGTTCTATTCATGGTGATCATGACAGTAGAATACCCATACATGGTAACGAAGACAAACCAGACATCGGAGGGATCACCAACGGAGACCCAATCACCACCGAGTTACGTTACTTAAAAACCCCCATAATGAGACACGACTTTGAGTCCATCTTGAAGGGTTTTGAACGACTTCCCTTATCAGAACAGTTGAGAATGAATCAATTTACCAAATATTCGGAATTGAGTGAACTTATGCCCGGTGTAGCAGAAGCATTTCTCGACCAAATCAACGGTAACTCGAAATTGGACTATTTCACTTACCAATTGTATGCTTTGGTCTCCCTCATTTACTTGAATGCTTACAAAGGTAAGTGGGAAATTGTACATCAAGCATTCTGTCTTTTCGTTCGAACAAGACCTTATGAAGACAAAATTCCATGGGGTCTTGGAACTGAAGCTTTAAAACGATTGAACGAAAAGGAATTTCTTGACATCTTGCAAGAGGAATCCAACTTGAGCAGAGAGTTACTCGAAAGGCATTTGAACATACCTTATTTGTCGTTATCGAAGAATCCGATATTGTCTTCCATAGGTTATAAAAAGGAGTCGATTATTCCCTTTGAGTGCATCGAAAGGACAATCAGATCTACTAGGAGAACCTACCTCCAAAAGTTATTTAGATATTTGGTGTACATGAGCTCTAGATTTTTGCCGTCATTAGGGCTTCGACGCAGTTTTTATCCGAATCAGTTGTTTTACGGTGACTATGGCAGCGAAGATACAAAGAGAAAAGAGGGCAAAAAAAGGTCCAAAGAAGGATCCACTACGGATACTGAATCTGATGCGAGTCAAGATCAAGACAATAATGAAGACTACAATGAAATAACGAGTGATGAATGGGATGATGATTATACTGATGATGATGATGACGGAAAATCAGACGGGTTGAAAGAACGAGAGGAAGAATTCATTAAGAAGGTTGTGCACAAAGGTCGATTCTCCAAAAGTTCAAGGCCACTTTTTTCCTCCATTTCCAAAACGCATGTTCCCGCTTGGATCCAAACGTTATTGTGGAATTATATTCTATCGGGACAGTTCTTTGAGTTCAAAGAGTTCGTTTCCTCGAGAATTTTGACGAGACCTTATTCAACCGATCCAAATATCCAGTACATGATCGGGATAAACACTTATGTGGAAGCATTGTATTTTTACACAAAGGCAAAAACTTCAGCGAATAACGAAGAAGAAATTGATCGTGCAACAAGGTCGATTAACAACTGTATCGAAGAGTTTAAAAAACTTGACAAATTGGATAAGAAGATCTCTTTGGATTTGAAATCCACTTTGGATGGAGTCGGTGTGTTAAAGGAGAAAATCAAAGCCTTGAAAGAAACTTCAGCTTCTCACGGTACCAGATCCAACAGAAGCGAAATAGAGGAAGATAACAGTGTTAAAGGTGATTATGAGAAGGGCACCAGTTCCGAATCGACTAGTGATGGTGGTAGCTCTGAGTCAGAAAGTGACAGCGACGGTGATTCGGGGGCCCTAGACCCTATCAATCCAGGCAAGCGGAGGAAAAGCTTCTCGGTAGAGTCTACAAATAAAAGGGTGCACAGGGAACCTGAATGGGAAAGGGACAGTGTTGATGGCAAAGATTCGTCATCATCAACATGTCAATCTGAAAACTCGAGTTCTGACGAATCGGGCAGATGGTCAAGTGACAGGCCAGATTCCGACTAGTTGGCTGTAAACGAGCGGAGCGAGGAGAAAAACGAAAGACCTGCAGAGTTTTGCCTTATTTATATATATATATATATATATATTGTGTATACTATATAGAACGGTAATTTATAAAGGATGACATAGAGAAGCAAACGGGTAGAAGCACAGAATGAGATATATATAGATCTATATAGATACAGAGACCTTACACTACACACCGCCATTGTAGTGGAAACTGAGAGAAGGTGAGAAATCCGGAAAATGCAAAACAGCGCGGCGGGCGGTGCCAACACAAGCGATTCCCTCCACGTTTGCCTGTCAGGCACCACGTACGACGTATATTATATGGGTTGATCACTTCAACACAAAGTCTTTGTGGCTACAATCTCTAGTGATCGATCTTCTCGAGCGGCAATCTAACTGCACCGTCTCTGAACTGATAACAGGATGAACTTTGGTTTTTTTACGGGACTCTACTTCAAAGTGTACGTTGGGATAACGGCGCTGATGGCCTACTGTGCCATGGACGCCTTGAAGAGCAGACCCAACCTTTATACAGCAGGAATATTGATGTTCCAAGGTCCCCATCTAATAGTATTGTTGCTCTGGCTGCTTTGCAGTTTCTTGCTCCTGGGAAAGTTGTTCCAAGTGTTGATGTTTGGAGATTTGCAAGCTGTTGAGTTGGAACACATCCACGAGAGGGCTTGGTATACGGTGACCAACATGTTGATGGTGATTGCCACTTTCAAAGACGAGGATAAAGACTTGACTCTCGCTATATTGATTGCAGGTATTTTGTTCATGAAGGTTTTCCATTGGATCTTGGAGGATCGGTTGGATTCGACGTACCAGCAAGTGTCCATGGAATTGGGTGACTTTGATTCCGATACCGAAGACGAGGAGGAGGACGAGGAGGCGGAGCAAGAACAAGAAGAAGAACAGGTAAACGAAGATCATAATGAAGGCAGAGATACAGAGGCCGCAGAAGGTACAATGGGGGACGGTACACCAGTAGGAAATGCAGAGCCAGCAACCGCTACCACCACCCCCACCACCACATCAAGATTTAGAAAGAGTAGGAAGACTTGGGCAAAGTTAAGCAAGGTGTTGTTGAACAGGTACGTATTCCTTCTAGTCTTGTTCTTATACTTGGATTATAAGATCATTGTAAGCGACCTGGATCAGACGTTTGTGCATTCTCTAGAATTGTCGTTGGTGTTTGGGTTAGATTTCTGGATGATATTCTTGCACCTAATTGAATCGGCATTGAAGTTCACTTTGGATGTCATTGAGATGGTGTACCTGGAGATATTCCCAGA
The DNA here is from genome assembly GCA_030564825.1 of Ogataea sithepensis. Taxonomy (NCBI): domain Eukaryota; kingdom Fungi; phylum Ascomycota; class Pichiomycetes; order Pichiales; family Pichiaceae; genus Ogataea; species Ogataea sithepensis. The sequence goes on along the minus strand of JAJMAB010000018.1, from coordinate 13,026 downwards.
CGAGGAGAACTGGGAGAGCAAACAGTGGTTATCCAAGATTGGTTCCACATTGATCAGTATCGCCAACGTGACGTCGGTTTCGTTCTCCTTCATTGGAATGATCTACGCACACGTTTTATCTTTGAACTTCACGTTGGACATCTACAGATCGGTTGTTGAATTGATCAAGAATTTGAAAGATTTGATGTACATGATTAAAGCAGCTGGAGAATTGGAGAAAAACTTGTCACTGGTGACACAAGAGGACTTGGACAGGGACGATTTATGTATCATCTGCAGAGACGACATGAAGTTGTCGCCTACCATTGGCAAGAAGCACAGAAGCTGTCCTAAGAAATTGAACTGTGGCCACATCTTGCACCTAGGTTGCTTGAAGAGTTGGTTGAGCAGATCCCACGTGTGTCCAACTTGTAGAAACGACGTTTTCAAGAAGAACACGAACAACTCGTTTGGATCCGTGCCCGTCAACCGTCAAAACAACCAACCAACAACGACGACCATAACAACAACGGAGCAGGCAACTGGCAATACCAGTAACAACCGTCACGATATTCCGCTGCGCGAAGTGATACATACCATCCAACCGTTGCCACCATTAGAAAATCCAACAGAAATTGATGATGCACAGCTGACAACAACAAATAACGGAGAACATGAGCGTGATGGTGTCACCACTTTGGGACTCGATTCTCAAACTGCATCTACCGCTACACCACCTGCCTCTGGAATTGCCTCCTCTTCGAATCCGTTCTCTATAGTGTTACCGTCAACAGCACTCATACCTCCTGATTGGACCGTGTTACCGCTCAAGAGAAGAGCCGGCAAGAGTGCGGGCAGCGATGTCGTGTACGCTAGGGGTTTCAACGGAACAGCGGACGTTGGTCAAGAGTACGATATTGTTTTCAACTCTACTACCCAGGGGAAATTAAAAGTTGTTCAGGAGAAGTAGTCGCACCCTTTTTTTGTGTTCTTTTTACGTATATATAAATAATGAATCTTAAAGATGTTTCTGTATTTTAAATATAGTCGTATGATAAACCTTAGACGTAAAATTGAAGGTTTTGTTGAGAAATTTAGGGTTACATCTGGTCAAAGAGAAAATCACCAGAGCAAACAAAAAGTGGCAATGATAGCTAAATTCAAAAATCAAGATTATATATAACAAAAACAAAAAAGAAAGACAGGGAAGAAAAAAGGCAGGGGAAAGAAAACTAGAAGTATACAAAAATATAATACACTTATTCAAACGAAGAAAAACAAGTTAATAAAATAAAAGGATATGATTCAAAACATAGATACGAAAAAAGAACAACCAATCACAAAGGGGGAAAACAAAGAGTATAAAAATACATGGGAACCAACAAACTCGAGTGTTAGTCAACAAATCAAATCAACCACAACAGCAACCACAATAATAACAAAAAATAATGCTGAACTCAATACATGACAATTAGTGCTTCTTCTTTTCAACCTTTAATAGCAATGCTTTGTTAATGTGAGGTAAGACACCACCGTAGGCAATGGTAGCTTTAATCAAAGTATCCAATTCTTCATCACCTCTAATGGCCAATTGTAAATGTCTTGGTGTAATTCTCTTAACTTTCAAATCTTTGGCAGCATTACCAGCCAATTCCAACACTTCGGCAGTCAAATATTCCAAAACTGCAGCCATGTAGATTGCTGATTTAGAACCGACTCTCAACTTTGATTGTGCGGTTTTTTTCAAATATCTCTTGATTCTACCAACAGGAAACTGGAGGCCTGCTCTAGCGGAATGGGATTGGGCCTTGATTGAGCCATCTTTAGCACCGGATTTACCTTTACCTCCGTGAACTTTTCCTGACATCTTGGGTTGATTGGTGTTCTGTTGATGTAATTAAAAATTTAGTTTCCTATGGACTCGATGGTTGATTAGGCAAGATAACAACAATTCTCTCCTTTGATCTATTCGATGTGTACTAATAAGAACAGATAAGATAGTGTTGTGATTATCAAACGGCAAACAAATAATATATATAGGTGTAACGGTAATATATATACTATCAAAGGAGTAATAAGAAATTGAAGGCGAAAAAAAAAAAAATTGAAATGAAGAGTAAAACAGTGTCTAACTTTTGTTTACGTTTGTGTTTATGTTTTTTTTGGTGTTTGTTTAATATTTAATTATTGTGTCGTTTCCTCTCGTTGTTTACACTTTGCGCGGCGGCGGGCCTGCTTCCTTCCCCTTGCTGGCACGGAGCACTGAATTGGCAGCAGACGCCCTCCAGCGGTCACGTGCACAGGGGCACGGTGTCCCGTCCGGGTAACTACTAATCACTAACATAATCAATTAGAACAGCTTTGCCAGGGCCCGCAATTCATCATTTAATATAGTCGCAGACTCAGCAAGTTGTCGCACAGTGCTGTCTTTTTCTCAATGAACAGTTCTGTTACGTAAAAATTGTTGTTTGCGTGGGAGTTCTACCTTTTCTCTCGGGAGAAACTGCTTTTGTGTTTAATGACGAGCATTTTTCCATTCAGCTTACTGTCTATTTAAAAAAAAAATTGACTTTATATTTAAGAATAATCTTTGTCGATATATTAATATATAGAGAGAGTTAGGTTTAACTGGTAAAGTTATTTGATGGAGTATAGGGTCAAAACTTGCGTGAAAAACTAATTCTTTGGTTCTCCAAACAAATGGATTATTCTTAGAGGAAAAGAACCGCTCTTACGTAATAGAACTGTTCATTAGAAAAAAGACAGTACTTTGCGACAAAACACCGTGAGACTTGTTGCGACTATATATATAATATTATATATATATTAATAATTCAGTCGATCTGTACTACATGCTATACACCGCACGTACACTGCATACTGCACAACCCTCGGTTCAGGCGGTGTCTCCAAATCTCCAAGCGGGTGCCGCGCTGTTCCGCACTGGGGTTGTAAAGTTTTTTGAATCCTTTATGGGGATCGAATTTGTACTCGGGTAAGTGAGGTGATGGAGAGAGCTTCTAAATGAATCATAAGGAATTTTAGGGAGCGGGTGAGCAGTGAGCACTGACACTGAGTCACTGAGGAGTGCACTGAGACGCCCAGTAAAGCAGATCGAGGTGAGCCGCGATTCGCGAATCGTGGGGAAAATCTGCCCATGCAGTTGGAGTTTACGTTTCTAATGGACCGCCAATTCTGTGTGCTGCTAAGATGTTTTATGATGCACATTGAAGTGATCTTTAGTTTTTTTTTTTTGGAGTTTTTGGAGTTTCATTTAAATTTAAATCTCAATTACAACTATATATATATATATTTAAAAGGGAAATTATAATTATAATTTATATAAACATTTCGAAAATCTGTTTCGAAATTTTATAGCGAATCAAAAGTATATGCAATTGTTATAAGCATGCACTCTTGGTTTGTGTGAATTTTCTCAATCCATCAATTATGTGTGCATGCCATACATCATACATCTCTATACAATATGCTAGTTTGTACCAACTTTATATATTAGACGATGGCATATATATATATATATATATATATTAAGTATTAAGTATATGATCCTATAGCTAGTAAACCCCTCTCGTATATCTTAAATCACAACAAACAAACAAACAAACAATTAACCAATCAACTAATATATTGCACATGCTCACAAAGTCGATGCCATTGCTTAAATTATAATATATATATATTATATATATCAAAAGAATTTTTATATCTCAATCAATATACCAATTAATTCTTACAATTTTTACACCCTTGATTTTTTGTGTGGGTTTTTCCTTCTCTGCTGCGAGTGTGCGGCGTCCCGTCCCTTTCCACGAGGCAGCCAGGAACATCAGGGGGTGGGGACACTGGACACTGGAGGCAGGAACACTAGGGGTGAGAGGCAGGAACGCAAAGTGCGTGCGAGGTGCTTGACTCCTTGCCCACATAACCTAACCTGACCCCGGGCCGGTTGTCAGATCACGGCCATTGGCGAGTTAAGTTACTAGAAGCTGTTTGGTGACTGGTGATTCGTGAATCACTTACATAGGCAGGAGCATCCTATACAATATATATATATGGATGCATATATATACATAAAGTTTGAGCCAGTTAGATATTTGCTATAAGCTTTTGAGCATTTAGGCTGTATCGTAGTTGATTTACAAACACATCTTCTTAAGGTCGCAAACATGTATGAACAATCCATTAGTCAATAATCGTTATTTTAAAGGTAGGAGTAGTCAGTAGATAAATGGTAGAAAAAAAGACAAGAAAACTGCAGATATATATTATAGATCCTACACCGGGAAAAAGTAAAGTAGGATATCATAGGCAGAATGAAGAATAAAAAAGAACGCTGGTAAACGAAAAAAAAAAAAAAAACAGAGAAAAGAGCATCTTAAAAAGCCGAAGACAAATACAGTAAAGTTAGCACAACCAGACGAAACACTAAATTGAAGAAAAGATTAGGAAAAGAGATGTAAAAAAAGCATGAATTAGAAGAAGCATTAAAAAATAGACCAAAAATTGTAAAAATTAAAATATAGTATTTTTGTTACAAAACAAAGAAAAGAATAGGATATTAAAGTCTTGTCATATACCTAGCTCGTTCAAAGCAGGTAATCTCACTCCACCCTTACCGGTTTTCCCACCATAATTCTTGTTCAGTGAAGAAATGTTCAAACTTGGATTTGAAGATGGCATGTTGAGTAAAGTACTTGCAGCCGATTGAACATCTGCACCCACTACACTATTGACAGGGCTTGTAGAAGATTGACTAGCATTGTTGTTTAAAACACTGCTCAACCAGTTTCTAGTTGCTGTTGCCTTTGGCGGTGAGTTCTGCCTTTGTAGTTGCGGAGCCGATTGGTTGGACGGTTCATTAACCAAAAACGATAAGCTATGAGGAGAGTTCAAACGGGAACTGGTTGGGGTAGAGTGGATTGTGTTCGTGCCAGGCAAGAGCTGTTCACCATTCTTCATGTAGTGGGTATATTGTTGTGGCTGTGGTTGCTGTTGCTGGTAAGGATTATGAGGATGTTGATGCACTGGAGACGGGATATACGTTGAGTTGAATGAAGCAAACATGGATGGGGAGTTGATGCTGGCACCTGTAGTTGGAGTTAAACAATGTTGCTGTTGCTGTTGCTGTTGCTGTTGCTGTTGCTGTTGCTGTTGCTGTTGAGTAGAATGTGGATTGTGGAGGTGATGAGGACGTTGATAAGATCCTGAAGGAGTAGATTGAGCAGAAGATGGCGATAGTAAATTAGCAGAAGTGATTGGGGTATTAAATTCCGAGGATCCGTTACCACCTTCAATGAAGTTGGAATTTTGAACAAAGATCGGTCTTGGTTTGTTCGATATGTGAGGTCTAAACTCGTTATTCAGCGAATTCATCAACGAAATTCTGGGTGGAGGTAACATTGTAGACTGTTGTTGAAGTACAACAGCTGGAGGTGACACGGAATTAGGAGGAGATATCGTCTGTTGCTGTTGTGGTTGTTGTGAAGGTGGTATCTGTTGTTGAAGATTTTGTGGGTATTGTGGCATGATTGGAGTAATTGTGAGTTCCACCGGAGATGTGCCGTTCATCAAACGAGCATTGCTATTTTCGTTGTCCAATTTCTTGGACTCTTCATCATCACTTGAATACTTGACTCTAACGTTAACATTTTCTCCAGGATATGTCAGGATGAAATTCTCGTAAATATGGACTGTTTGTTTGTGTTGTCTCAAGTTATCCAACCTAGAGAATCTTCTTGAACAATGCTCACATTTGAAAGGTCTTTCTCCTGTATGCTTCCGTATATGTCTAGCCAAGTGTTCGGATCTTGTGAAAGACATGCTGCAGTTAGGGTATCCAGAGCATTGGAAGATTCTACCTTTGGACTTCTTTTTGAGTTTACCAACGGTCGGTGTTGGGGATGTTGGTTTCAAAGAATCTGATGTCATGTGGTTATCCGTTGGTGTGTCCCGAGAAGCTGGACTATTTGAAGAAGCTTCAGGCTCTAATTTGACAGGAGGCTGAGGATGTAATGGTGATAAATTTGGCATTGGCTGGGAGATATTAGATGGAGAAATCAGAGCTGTAGTGGCCATAGAGCGACAATTCTCGGAAAACAATTGGGATGTTGAAAACTGTAAAAATAAAAACTAAATGCAGGAGAGGTATGAGTGTTGGGTTGCTTTTGTCAAAGAGGAAAAGCACAAACGTAAATAAAAATAGAAGAACGTGTATACTTTATTTAGTTGTAAATCTTTCTTTCTAAAAAAAACCGTGTGGTGCTAATAACGTTTTTTGTGTTTTTCTTTCTGGGATATGTGAGGACAGAAGTGTTGGTAGTGTAAGAAGGGAATGTGGAATGTGTGAAGAAAAGTATAGGGCGTAAGAAGTAAACAAAAGGAAGCGCACGAGTTGGTGATGGTTGGGAAGGATGATTGGGGTTTGGTATGACGGTGAGTGATACAGAGACAAGGGAAGGGGAAGGAGAAACGAGCTTTGAGAGGAGAAGATGGAAGAAAAGGAAAGGAAAGGAGAGGAAAGGTGGGCTAGAAAGGAATTAGAACAGTTCAAGAGAGTGAAACAACACAGAAGCCTTCGAACGGGTTAATATTCGCACAACGAGACTCGAGTGCAATGTTTGTATAATTTATATAAATTTAGATTCCTGCAAGAGGTGTCAGCTTGTATCGAAATTCAAATTTGCAATATAATAACAATTACTCTACAGCATATTATATAATATATATACAGATGAATAGAACATACGTTAAGCACAGGCCATACTCGCGTGTATATAGTACAAATTATATATATATTATATATATATATATATATATATGTGGTGAGGTGGCCCTCTACCGCACAGTGCACTCTGTCTCACGCCCATCTCACCGCAGCAGCTCGCAGCTCGCCGTCGATCCTCGTTTGCTTTCGATCGATTTTTTGTATTTCTTTAGTATAACGTTATACGGTTATCTCCATGCATGGCTTCGTGTCGTCGCGTCGGGCCACTGCAGTCTGCCACTCCCACTGCCGGGGTTCACTTTACTTGTCCCTGTCCCTGTCCCTGTCCCCCCATATAGCGTCGTGTCCTAGCATGGCATGCAGGCTGCCAGACTTCCAAGCAGGGCGGGCTGGGCACTGTGGACTGTGGACACTGGACAGTGGACACCACCGGAGAGCGGACCGAACGACGTAGGCACAAGGAACCTGGAACCTGGAACCTGGCATGCTTGCTCGCCGGCCTGCTAACACCAACAGCTAGCAGAACACACGCACAGGGAGAGCGTACCGGCCGGTCTTGCGGCTGGTTGTGCGGCTGCGGCTGCCACAGCTTTTGCGGTGGTGGGTGGAGTTTCGGCGGAGTTTGAAGCCTGAAGTTGGGAGTTGGGAGTTGGGACTTTGGGACTTTGGGAGTCGGGACCTGGAGCCAAAATTCTGCTACGTGTACGGAACGTATATATATACATATAATTATAATATGCAATGTGCATGGCTTATTGGCGGCGCCTGGCCCCTTGCCCTGGGTGGCGTGCCATAAGCACGCCACCCGCCAATTATCATTTATTCATACCCACTATGGCCTTTTGTTTTAGCAGGCCCTGAATAAATTCTAATGGATTGTTTCAATCTCCTAATACCTGTTTCACATTGATTGTTTGATCGATGGACATGTATATATATAATATATATATAATATATAATATGCATATAATAAATTTTAATTTTTGTTGTAGCAAGTGGAGGTGCGCTGGATTAGAATTTATAGTATACATTAATTATAAATTTTTATTATATAGAGTTGTATTCAACTGCCTACATATACGAATCTTAAAATTTAAAGCGTGCTGTATATATTATAGTCACTCTATAGGATCAAAAGTATTATAGTCATGTGGGGTAACGATAATCTACTCTATCGTTTCATTTCATTACCATGTATATATATATAATCATCGTCGTCAGTCCTGGATGATGAATTCCTGGGTGGCATGATGTCTGGTGTTTGGTACAATGGTTAAGTAGCATGCCATACAGCTCTCACATGACAATTTGAACCGACCCACCACGCGCACAATCAGCGCCCCAACCCAGACATCTCTCAGATCTCGAATCTCAATTTCCATCCATCCAAATTTATAGCTTCATCGATAACTTTGATAGACCAATGGGCCAATTTTTATATCTCCAAATTATATTTAATACACATAATATATGCTAAGCTCAACCGATGGATATCAAGAAACTTGTATGCTATAAATTAACCAATAGCCCAATGTCGATCGAGATTCCATACAAGGTGGGTCGCATACATCTGCTGACACTTGTTTATGCAGCATCCCAAATCGTTCGACACCAACAATGCAGGCATCAACTGTATAGCGCATACCTTTAAAAATTTGTTTTATTTTTAATTGTTTTCTTTTTCCTAATTCTTTCTTAATGTGGATCGAATGCTAGAATTTTGATTGATCTCTATATATATATATTATATACTTTTTAAAGTACGATATAAATTTTAACTTTATTAAAAGCTTCCAAGGCTCCTTATTCTTTAGTCCCAACTCCTAGATAGAAATTTGTTAAAAGCCCAGATCTCTAAACTGCATTTAGTTGTTGCAAGTTGATTCAGCTCATAGGTTGAATTCTAATACCCAAAGGCGGCCAAGCTTATGTGAAAGAGATGATAAACCGTCCAACTATCCTGCCCATTCTTCCCCCTGACATCTTAATTTTTGAGGGATGAACTATTCTACACTATAATTACCTGCCACTTATATATATTATATATATGTATATATGTATAAATATATTAGATTTTGGATTATTTACCCACAGATTTAAATAGTAGTTCCTTTTGTTTGTTGAAAGGTGACAATCTATATTGGCATTATTTCAGTCATCAACTCTATATATATATATATATATTATATACATACATGATTTCTTCTCTGGAGATCCGGCAAATTGAATCGCAGGTGCTGCGAATTAAAACTAGCTGGGGGCGCTGGACTATGCACCTATTCGTATCTTTTCCTATTTTTGCTTATACCAAGAGTCGAGTAATTAACAATTCCAATTGTGATTGTCACCAGGTTGCTAGAAGCTTTCTCTTTAATAGCCATTTGCCATCTTGATAGAGAGCATATATATATATCTATATAGATATATCTATATATCTATATAGATATATATATCTATATATCGATAAATAGATAATGTACTACAAACATGAATTAATAATTAATCGATGTACAAGTAATGACGGTGTCAGGTAGGATTCCCCGAATGTAGAGAATCTTCAAATTTATGGTTCCCGTCTACAAAAAGTAAAAGGAAGAGGAATTACAAATTATATATATATATATATATATATATATATATAATATATATATAATGTATACTGTACTATAAGGGTCGGGTCGACTTGGCTATATGGATCGAATATTGCAGAGATTGTAGCCTGCAATTTTTTAAATTTTAATGCGATTTAACTTTTTTGTTCTTTCAATGACTTTTTGTTTAGCCCTTCCTTCTATTGTGGTACCTATTGTGCATTCACCGCCATCAATTGCTGTTTTTGCTGTTAGAGTTTCTTCTCTCGCGCTCAAAGCCAATTATGTACAACGTGCTGTCATGGCCCAGCAGGAGCGAAACCGCCCATATATCGATATATATAGAGATGAACATATATATATTGACCTACTCCACATTTTTCAAACTCATTGCAGAAAAGGTGAAGCAAGTTGTACAAATTGCAATTTCAGCTTGAATTAATTTAGGACCAGGGATCTAAATCTTAATGATCTGTACAAGGTGATCAATCAAAAATTGATCAGGCCGATCTACAAAGACGTACCGTTCGTTACAAATTGTTTTAGGAAAAGCCTCGACTGCCTGATCAGGGCCGATTTTTGATATACGTTTGCGCGATGCGTGCTAAATATTGGGCCAGCCCATCGGCCTTGCTTCCAAATTCCGGGAGATCTGTGTACAAACTGTTATTAGCCGTTGGCAGAAACCGAAAGACAACGACACACATGTATGTACAAATTTTGAGATTGAGAAATTGTTATTTAATATAATATATATATAGAAATTGTAATAATTTATATCGATATAGTTCGAATTTGTAAGGGTTATTTCGGTCGATAGAAAGATCGACAGAGAAAGATGAAATGATTTCTATATAAAAGACGGGATCAGATGGTGAAAAAATAGATCCATGATTAATGTATGTATAATATAGACTCCACATGATATATATATATATATATATATATATATATATTTACTATGTTATAGCTTCAATCAATAACTTGTTAATTTTAATTCAGATACTAGCTCCATTTGAAAAAAGAAAAAGACGTGTGATAGTCAGTCTATAAACCGGTGCAAGATTCAAGATATTAATGAGCTGAAAGAAGCAAACAATCTCGAAATTGGATTTAACAAGATGGGATCTGCAGAATCTGTGACCACTACCGATCAACTGACAAAAGCGAGCATAGAAAATCTGTTATGTTATACATGTTGTTGAACAACGTTATAATATTTAGTATAATTGCAACGCATGTATAAATTATAGTAACACACATGTATAAATTATAAAAATTCATAAATTTATGTATATATATATATATATATATATACAGAGACTCGATTCATGCAGATATATAAAATTTTGAACTGATGTAACAAATTCCATACAAATTTTATATGAGAAGTCGTGAGTGTGAATCGCGTTGACCAAAAACTAATTTCTTTTTTTGCAAATTTGAGATACTGAGTCTTTCACCTTTTGTGCTATAGAGGCTTGCAATTTCTGGGCTTTGATGGTATTCTTTATTAAAATTTATTAAGAATCGAAGCATTTGAATAGAAAAAGTTCCAAGTTAAGTTTCAATTCTAGACTCATGTGGATTGGATCTACAAATCCTGTATTGAAGAAGTATGACTGGATTCCTCTCCTTTCCCCCTTTCCAATTTGCGGGTTCTTTTCCTTCATTTGCTTGTTCATTGGCTCCTTCAAATTCTCGTTCAACCTTGCAAGACCTTGGTTATCAAGCACCTGAAATTTTCGTCTCCATATATATATATGTATACACTTGAAAGATGTTACGCCTGGTTTTTCGCTTAGGCTCCACAAAATTCTATAAATATATATATATAGATCCAGAGATCTCGCTATATGCTAAAAATCGATTGAGAGAGAAATAGCTTTGTCATTTTGCTACGACTGTTTGCTTTTTTTGGTTACTGGTGCCCAGCAAATGATCATCCATTTCTCATATATGATCCCTGACTCCTGGAGTCCTGAGTTCTCACTACTTGTTCACTTCTTGTATGTTAAAAACCCCTTCACAGTAAATTTAGTATCTTTCCTCATATTTGAGCGTTTCCTTAAAAATCACATGGTAACTGCACACATTGAATATAATACATATATACATATATCAATTAAGGTTAGTATATATATAATATATATTATATTATATTTTGCTGGTCTTGTTCTATTCACACGCAATCCGGAGTCTTGTTGTGTTGCCATAGTTTAAATTTGAAATCTATAAATTCTAATATACTAGCTGATATACTGATCACCAAGTTAATTGCATCAGATTTATATATCCAAGCTGCCAGACAGAATCTTAACAAGAGGCAGTAATAGAACAATTTACAACGGTGACAATTTTCATATAATATATATATATATATATATATAATATATAATTGTATACAATGAAATCGTACTGCTCATCCATGTCCATTCTGTAAAATATTACTCCGAGGTTCCGCTGATTGTTAGGTTTCACTGTAGTTCGCAAAATTATTAGAAGTGGGCTTAGAAGCTCAAAATTTTATATTAAAGCTCGGTACAAGTTAGAGTTGCTTAATAATTTATATATATATATATATATATATATATATTATATATACATATCTATATATATAATTAATTATTGTGACGACTATAGTCGTCTATCGACGCTGGTTCTGCGAACAAACCAAGCATTCTTCAGTACTTGGTTCCTTTTCTTTTATCTACTACTTTACGAGTCCTTCTTCTTAGAAGAGGCGTCTGAATCTCAGTGTTGGTCACTTTCCGATCTGCCATTTTTTGAGATTTGTCGCGGGCTAGTCATTTTTGTAAAATTTTGTCCATTTTCCGGTCGATTCGAAATTTTGATTTTACCCCAAAATTTTACATAGAAGTTTTGCAAAAAAATTGAGGTTTTCCGAAGTGCTTTTTTTGAGCCCTCTCGAAGATAACGAGATGCCCGCTTATCTAATCATTGAATTTGCACTGCAATCACGTGAACACAGATGTCATCTATCTAAGATATCAGGTCGATCACGTGATTGGTTTTTATGTACGAGGAACAAACACAGAAATTATAATTATTTATCAACAAGCTTTTCTATTAAGTAGACTACATATCATCAAACCTCATAGTACTGAAGAACGTTGAGCATATGTGCAATAGCACCTTCATCCGTTGGGTCAAACTTTGATCTGCCTGTTTGTTTATACTCGATGTCAATAAAAAGGGCAATGAGGTTACTTGCGGAGCCTTTTCTCTTTTTTATCCTAAAATCTTGTGGATTATAAACCCTATTTTTGGAATTGACTAACGATTTAAACCTTCTTTTAACATCACGCAGATCAAGCTTCAAGGACTCTTTAAAATTACCAAAATAATGGATCTTGTACCAGACATCACTTCCTCTTGCTATCACATTAATCTTAGACGTATTCAGACCATCTTCGGTGTTGATTGCCATCAGTAAAGCACTATAGTACTCCAGTGATAGGTTGGTTGATTTATAAGTTTTATCCAAAACTTTGACGAGCTGTGCCTGGAAATTTCTCTCGGCCATAAACAAGTTACTTCTAATAATCTTCTCTGCAGTGATATCCGATAGCAGCAAAAGCAATTTGGTTGGAGGAACAGAAACTTGAATGTTTTGGTTCAAGTCCATAGTCGATTTGTCGATGAAGCTTGGAAGGGTTATCAAACACTCGGATGCCTTGACAAAAGATT
>JAJMAB010000017.1:63719-193375 GCA_030564825.1 Ogataea sithepensis | reverse complement strand
AACAAAAAACAAAAAACAAAAAACAAAAAACAAAAAACAAAAAACAAAAAACAAAAAACAAAAAACAAAAAACAAAAAACAAAAAACAAAAAACAAAAAACAAAAAACAAAAAACAAAAAACAAAAAACAAAAAACAAAAAACAAAAAACAAAAAACAAAAAACAAAAAACCAAAAAACAAAAAACAAAAAACAGGGGGAGGGTTTGAGAAGTGAGAATTAAGTAGAGAAAGAAATAAGGGGGGGGTTCGGGCTTGCCGGATTGTAGCACATCGGATAGTCTTTCACTTCATGGTTGCCAAGGGTTGTTATATTGTGCTCTCATTTAGAGGTTAGCATTTGACTTTGGTGTCTTGTAGGATCTGGATGAGCTGGGAAGCTCCTTTCTTTGTGTAGAGCCAATGTTGGGTAGATTGTCCTCTTAGTTTAGGAGCTAAGAGATCGCATTCAGAGAGGAGATGCTCCCATCCTATATTGTTATGTCCACATTTACATCTGATTGGTTCTTGTTGCATTGTGTGCCGTAACTCAGTAAATCGGCCGAATCGGGTTCGCAATCGATGTAGTTGACTTGTGGGCTTCTTCGCTTGGGCTTTGTGGATCTTTGCTAATGTCATCTGAGGGGCGCTCGTGGTGAAGGAGTCCGCGATTGTCCGGGTGGCATAGTGGATCCTGCTCTCCTTCTGGTAGTCTGTAAGGGTTCTTGTGGTTGTACCATCTCGTCGTTCTTGTCGGAGCTTCTTCACCCCTTGCCTCAGCGTGGAATCGTACCAATTATCCATCCAGCGAGCGACCTTCTCTCTATGAACAACCAGTTTCTGTTTCTGCTTAGTTAGCATAGTCATATCCTGTGGTTTCCTCAGTGTTGTGAAGGAGATCGGCTTGTAGCACCATTTTATCCCCTCTGCTTTGACTTTATAAGCTTTGAAAGGAGCCGCCCTCAAGAGTTGCTGGAGGGGTATGAGCTTTTTGGAGATGTGGCTTTTGGGGATGTGATCCAGGCCATCGGTCTTCAGGGCATCTAACAGTGGATTGTGCCGATTGAAATTGTATTTGACCCTCGATGTAAACCAATGATTTCTTAGTTTTAGCCTTTCAGCGATTGGCAGCATTCCAATTTCTTTATAAGCGATGGTGGTCGGGGTTTGACTTGGTAAGCCTAAGATGCGTTTCACGAGCCGTCGTTGCGTTCGCTCGATGGTTTGGATGTCCATCTGTGTTGCAAAGTGACTCCATATTTCGCATCCATATTCCATTGGGCTGCGGCATGCTGCTTGGTAGACTAATTTGGCGGAGTGAACATTTATACGGTTTATTAGTTGAGACAGGGCATAAGTATTTCTCCGGAATTTTTTCAGTTGTTCCTTGATGTGGTGTCGGAATTTCAGTCGCTGGTCTAGATGTATTCCTAGTAATTTAACATGTTGTTCAGGTTGTCGTCGAGCGATGTTTGGGCCTCCTTCCTTTTGACCTCCAAAATGGATTACTTGGAGCTTCTCTCCTTCATCAAACTGGATGGCGAAGTCTCGGGCTTTCACTTTTATTGCTTCGAAGGCGATCTGGATTTGAGCGCCATTTTCATAGCTCGATTGTGTTTCCGTGCAGTAGAGAGTGATGTCATCCAAGTAAACTACATTGCCCACATTGGGGATTTGTTGTATGTATCTTAGCAGTGGTGTCACATAAATCAAGAACAGGAGTGGAGACATTGGCGAGCCTTGAGGGATCCCCATCTTCACCTCCATCGGGGGTGATGCATAAATGCCTTGCACTATTAGTTTTGTACTTCTGCCAGTTGTGAAGTGTCGAGTCCATTCGATTATTTGTGCAGGGAATTGCAGCTGGTTCATTATTTCCACCAGTTTGTGAACGTTTACATTGTCGTAAGCGCCCTTTATGTCGATCATCAGTGCAGAGCCTTTACCTCCATTTATTTGGATATCATGGACCAGCTTCAAAACAGCGTCAATGGAATTATAACCCGGCCTGCCTCCATATTGTGAATCAGGTAGTATGTGTTTTTTTTCCACATAGTAGTTCACTCTCCGTTGGACAATATGTTCGAATAATTTGGACATTATGTTAATGAGAGCTATGGGCCGGTAGTGATCTGCCTGTTGGCCCGATTTGCCAGGTTTTTTGATAGCAATGGTCGTTGTATGTTTCCAGGAAGAGGGATGATACGCGTGTTTTACACAGGCCGATAAAATACGATAGAGGGTCCTCTTCCATATTGGACATCGTTGGTACAGAGTTTTCAAAAGTGCAGTGGATATTCCATCAGGACCGTTAGCTTTGTTGTTGACCAAGGTCGATAGGGAAGTTTGTACTTCTCTCTCCGAGAGCTTTGGCCAGAATTTTTTGTTGGTTGGGAAGTTTTTCCACTTGCAATTGGTGCTCAACCAGTTGTGTTTTAATCGGTCGTCTGAGGTGGGTGTGTACTGTTGGTAGAATTTTGACATCAATGCTGACGTGTGGTTCACTATGATGGAGTTCTCATTGTTTTCTGGATTCGTGACCAATGAGCCAATGTTGTGTCGAGTGCGAACCTTCTTCTTTGTCGAATAAGAGGTGTACACTTTCCATAGCTTCTTGCCATTAGTGCATTGTGATATCTGATCCCTTTCGTATTTTCTCTTTGCACTCTTGATATCCTTGTGAAATTTCTTTAGGCTCTCCCGTAAGTTGTCGCGCGACTGCGGGTCTCCCTGTCTGTGGTAGATGCGCTGTTGTCGTATGCGCTTTGTCTGTTCTGAGAGGTCGTTCGTCCACCACGGGTGGCTGGCTGGTCGAGATCTTTTTGGCGGCGCCTCTTTTGCAGCAAGGTCCAGCGTCGTGTTAATCAGCTTGTCCAGGCTTTCCTCGATCTCCCTTGGAGTAGTTGTAGCTAGCGGTTTTTGTTCAGACATCCGGTTAAGTTGGCTATTCAGCTTTGGGATGTATGTATCCATATTTAAACTTCTGATGCTGAAACGTTGGGGCTTGCGACGTTGCCACGCTGAGTCCCTTAGAGAGTGATCTCTCTTGGAAGCTGATGGTGAAAAGTGAATACGTCCTGTCTGGCCATAATGATCGCTGTTGTAGTCGATCTGCTCTGTTAGATGTGTGATCAAGTATGGTTCCGATTCTGTTGTTAGCATATAGTAAATGTGACTTCCTGACTCATGAGTCGGTAGGGAATTGTTTCTCACCTCCATGTGTCGTTGTTCCATCCATTGGATAAAGGCGAATCCGTCTCTATTTGGTTCGAGGTCTGGATGATGTATGTTGAAATCACCGGAGATTAGATGGTGTGCATCTTTGACGTGTATCTCGGTATACTTCTTGAGATTTACGTGTGGGTTATAATGTGATGTGATGTAGATGGTTCGGTTATGATACGTGATTCCGAGGGTTGCAGTGTAGATTGTCAGCTGTTCCACCTGGATTGTGTATCTCGGGTCATCTGCGATCTTCTTGTTCACGTATATAATGGCTCTTATTCTTTTCAACCGACGCTCTTTAGCAGATTCGCTCACTATTTGATGCATGCAAAATTCTCTATATTTGGGGTGCACGATTGGCTCGTAATTTAGCAGTCCAGGTTCCTGCAGGAGCACCAGATCGAAAGCTTCTTCTAATATGTGGTCAACAATACTTGTTTTCTTTTGGCAATTTAGGTTGATGAAAGTCAGATGTGCTTGTTTGAGTGCGCCTCTGTTACTGTTCAACAAAGTTGAGCAGTAGCAGAGACAGCTGCAGCCTGGTGGCATGCAGTGCCGTTGTCCCCTATACGTGTCTTCCTTCTCTTAGGTCTTAACCTTTGTATATCTTCTGGCTTGATGAGCTTAGGACCCAGCTTGACTCCCTCCCCTAAGAGTCTTGGAATTGTGGTTGTGTCCTGTAATGCTAGCAGCAGATGACGGTGACCCTCAGATGGAGGTTTCTTGGTGAAGAAAACTGTGGCATCCCTCATTAGTGGAATTTGGGTCCCATCTATAGTGTCAATTGCCACTGTTGTTAGATCGAGGGTGTTATCCACATTATATAGGATAATCTGACGGTTGCCCTTTCTGTGCATCTTTGATTGCGATAATGACTCCTCCTTCCTTTTCGCTATAAGCATCTTTCTTTTATGGACTTGTATTCTTTTTAGTGCGTTATTTAATTTGTTGTCCATGTTGACCCCATATGTAAATAATTTTGCTTGGACTGTGGCACTGATGTCGTCCATCTTTTTATTGGTGCGGCCGATGTTTTCGGTGACCTTTGCCTCGTTTTGATGTATTTTTTCATCTACTTTAGCCACTGTGTCTAAACATTTTTGATTCGATTTGGCTATGTTTTCTTCCGTAACATTAATCTTGTCAGCGATGGCCTTGATCTCCCGTGTATGTAATTCAGTGAGGTTTTGTGAGGCAATATCTCTCTGTAGTTGTGTTATTTTCTGAGCACTCTGCTTGATTCTTTCCTCTGAATTTGCAACTTGGGTAAGGACCTCTTTGAATTTCCTATCTTGAGTGGAAAGACTCATCGCAGTGGTAGTATTATGGAGAGAGCAGTTGCTTTGAACATCAGAAACCAGTTGCTTTAGGGAGTTTATTGTCTCGCTTTGTCTCTGTTGTTTTAAGGACGTTGCCTTGAGTTCCGTCATAGAGGTTAAAATTTCCTCATGGCTTTCCTCTAGATTCTGGATTTTTTGATTGACATTTTCCATTCGTCCTGGCTGCTCGATGGATTTAGTGAGTGATTCGATGGCCTTTGTCTGATTGTTGATTTTCTGTTCTTGAATAGCGATCAGTTTCTGACAGCCTTCCAGTTTTTCCGAGGTGGTACTGATAAGTGTTGTCTTCTTGCTTAAATCGTCCTGCAGATGTTGGACTGTATTTGTTAATGCCTTCAGCGCGTCCTCGGCTGTTTTTAAGCGAGCTTCGTAGGCAGCTTCGGAAGTTCTCAGCATGTTAATTAGTGTCACTTGGATGTCTTCGCCCATCTTTTGCACATCGAAAGTAGATGGAATGTTGACAAAATTTAGTGACGCTTGAATTATTGCCCTGTGGATATCGTATTGTCCTTTGCTTCTATTGGATGGGAAATTTTTGTTTTCTTGATTGTTAACTTTGTCAGTCGCTTGGAAAATTTCATCGTCCATTATTGAGTAATCTGAGTCCGCTTCGTAATTTTCCGAAATTGCATAGTTGAAGGTCCCGTTGTCAGGTTCTTCTCTTGATTTTCCAGCCGATTGGTACCGGTAGTCGTCATCGATGAGCATGTCTTCTGGACCGTCTACGGTCCTGATTGGATATTGCTCGGTCGGAATTTCGATCGTATTGTTTTCAATAGCATTATTTTCTGGTTGTTCTGTGGTGTCTACAGCATTTGTCATAAAGGCATGGCGGTGCTGGATTATGGCTAATGCAACCTTTTTGGGAATGCTGGCTTTTTTAATATCGACACCGATGTCTCGCGCATATTTGCTGTATGTAGAATGATGACAGGAGGCAGCGAAATCTAGGTCTGCATATTTCTCCTCATACGCCGCTTTGTGAGTTGAGGTAATTTCCGCAGTGATGATGTACCCTTCATCTGTCACAGGGGATCCTTGCACATGTAATATGCCCGTGTCCGTGCAGTAAATGTCGCGGTCGTAAAATTCTGTCGCGCTCATTTTTGGAAAATAGGATGAGAAGCGCGTTGGTGGAAAAGGACAAGTGGCCTTATTTCTCCCTCTGTTGTCGTAAATCTCGATAATAATAGAGTGTGCGAAGAAGCTGTTATTGTTGTTGTTGTTGTTGTTGTCCCGTGTTCTGACCTCTGACCTTGGATAATTGATATAAATAAAAAGCTTATTCCAATTAAGTTAGCACAAATTTGGCAATTTGTGCAAATTTGGGTGAGGAAGAACTGGGTGAGGAAGAAAAGAACTGGGTGAGGAAGAACTGGGTGAGGAAGAACTGGGTGAGGAAGAACTGGGTGAGGAAGAACTGGGTGAGGAAGAACTGGGTGAGGAAGAACTGGGTGAGGAAGAACTGGGTGAGGAAGAAAAGAACTGGGTGAGGAAGAACTGGGTGAGGAAGAACTGGGTGAGGAAGAACTGGGTGAGGAAGAACTGGGTGAGGAAGTAGATAGTTCAGCACTCCGGAGCAATTTTAAGGGAATATACAACAACACCACAGAAAAAGGTAAAAATCCTCGCAGAAATTGGCCGAATGGTCTAGTTGGTTATGGCATCTGCTTAACACGCAGAAAGTCCCCAGTTCGATCCTGGGTTCAGTCATTTTCTTTTTGGAAAGTTACTTTTTAAATGATTGTGAAGAGAACAAATGTATCGGTCGCAGATTTAATTGTGATTGCCTGCTAGTGTTTTATTATTAAAACCAAGAGTTCTATTTTTAAGAAGATTATGTGAATTTTCAATATCTCTCTCTTTTTGCTACCCTCCTTTCGAGCTGTTTGGCGAAAATATTATAGATATTTCCAGAAAGTAGGTTCCGTCCGTAATTAATATTCTTTTCCAAATTTCGAGGGAGCGAGACGTAAAAAATTGAATGCATCTAAAATTATAGATGTTCATAGGGGGCAGAGCGAATCGCGCGTGCTGGGGACTCTGGCGGCCTGGCCCCTGGGAGTCGGGACAAGAGACCGAGATTGAGAGACGTTGAATTAAGACTGATCCAACTCTGATAACAAAATCTCACTTTCATATGAGAGTGCTTGTTACGTTTCCCACTATTAACAGACACTTAGTTTTTTTAAAACCACCGCAAACCCTGACATAATGAAATTACTACCGACCTCAGCGACTGTTTTTATCTTACTTTCCTCATGCGTGAAGGCTGATTTTTTCAGGTTTGGACACCAACAGCAACAACAACAGCAGCAACAACAGATAAACTACCAGGATATGCAGTTGGACAGCAAGTGTGATAAGTACCTTTGCCCGGAGACTTTTGCATGTGTTGCTAGCCCTTCCGATTGCCCATGCCCCTTCCCAGATTCCCAAATGAAATGTATGCTTCCGGACAGCAAGAATTTTGTCTGTATCTCAAAGGTGAATCGAAAGGAATTGGATGACTTTAAAGGAGAAATCAGAGACTGCAAGTGGGTTGAAAAGGCTTGGAAGGGATTGGTTTGATACGTTTAGGATGGTTGGTGTGATATGAAGAGGAACACCAAGGAAGACTGGATATCGGTTTAGATTCTTTTACTAATAAAAGTTGCCAAAACTCCAAAAAATAATAGAAAATACTGTTTAATATTCATATTTGTGTATTGAGATATCTGTTATATACAATTAGGTTAATTTATTCCCTAGTCCTGCTAGGCGACCATCTCTTATAAATGATCTCGTCGATACCATACAACTTAAGCAAATCAAACATGGTACCGACTTTGTCGTCTCGCAGTGAGTTCCAACACGCTTCAAAACTGGAGTAATCGGGCTCACAAACAAATACCAGTACCATGGTCTTTCTGACCACCCCGACAACTCTATTAATCGAACCGTAATGTAAAAAATTTCTATCATCAGTGCTTGTGACAATGTTGATCGTAAATTCAGCATGTTGAAATGGTGGACCCCTTTCGTATAGTATATAATCGGAAGAAAACTTCATTCCTGACTTCACACACCATCCTAATGATCTATAATGGTAGTAAACAAGAAAGTTTAAAAGGAAACGGTTATCGGGGGATATATCTCCATATTGGCTTGCCAACTTCTTGAAAAGCTGCACAGGAGTGTAATAAGTATTTGAGACTGGGGTTTTTCCAATTTTGATGGAACCAATGATTAAAAGGAACAAAGCTTCTACTGGCATCAATTCTAGGTGCTCCAATTGTTTAATGGATTTCCCATCTATTATCAACTCTTTGTCTTCGAGTCTTAGCTCTTCTTGCTTTATAGAAGTTTTCGGCGCACTCGAAATCTTACTCTTATTGATTAGGTTACGTTTTTCCGAAAGTTGATGCCTTTGAACATCAAGCTCTTTCAACTTAGCTGTGCTGTTTTCAAGCTTGTAAATTTTTTCTAAGGCATCCAACTTTTTTCTTTCCGCTTTGAAAGCTTCTCTCTGAAGCCGTCTTTCCTTGACTATCTCCTCAGATGTCAAGGAACCACAGAAATTGAGCAACCGTCTTTCCGTTCTTTCTAACCAAGTTGGTTCGGATCTAGATAATATTCCTTTACCAAAGAACCCATTATCCCACAATCGCTTCATTGCCGCGACATCGGAGACTCGAAAAGTCATATTTTGAAACTTGATATCAACTGGAGAATCTTTTTTAATAAGTGAAAAAGTTTGGTTTAAATATGAATAAATTACAATTGCCCAAGAAAGAGGATTATGAGGAATTAAATCAGGGAGCTGGATTATACCAATTGGTAATGGGTTGGAATATTTCTGCAGATATCCAGATGACTTCTTCGAAGGCATGGTAACATTAAAAACGCAAAAGAGTAGAGTTAAAGGATTATTCTATTTGCAATTGCCAATTATGCATCTAAAATTCTAGAGGGAGGTTGTTAGTAATTCAGAACAAGCGAAATGACAAGGTACGTGTCTCCTTTGTAACTATGCTCGTAGATAAAGGTCAATAACAAGGATGATTAATTCAGATACCGTTGTAGTCAATTGTGCTTACATGTATATATTTCAAGCAACAAAATAATCAAATATCATCACCATAAACAATACAGCCGAATGTAATAAACCATCCACGGAAAGCAAAAGAACAGGAGCAGGCAAGCGCAGAGAACAAAAAAAGTGTACATACCTCACAGGGAGCTATACGAGCAGGCTGACCCAAAGTAATGTTTCCAAGTGTTCGACTAAACACATTCAAACCATCATCTCCAGAGATTGGGGGAAACAGGCTGCAAAGAAGAAGAAAAAGCAGAGAATAAGTCAGGAAGAAGACGTCAAGGAAAGAGACATATACATGTATATGAATGAGAGAAAAATTTTCATGGCAGCTGAAGTTTGAACCAGCGGCGGGATGACATAATGGATGGCGTAACACCACGAGGGCAGCCTGCGAGAGACAAACGAGGGCTGCGCCGGCCGGTGTGGGTTTCCCTTGTTTTGTTTGTTTGTTTTGTTTGTTTGTTGTGTATGGGTTGCCTTGCCTTATCTTGATGTCCTCTTTCCAACTGCCCTGTCGTGTGGTACGATTGTCTCTCACAAGGTTCCTTTGCTCTCCCAAATCTCCCTCTCCAAGTTGCACGTAGTTGTGCCAGCAATTCTGGCAACGTATCGTTATCTAACAGCCTTTACCTGAGATCCCTCTCCCTTCACAGCTCCGACAAGCACTTTTGACCGCACACAGACAACAATTTCCAAGTGATCTAACCCATTGGAATTACAATTGTCTGGAAATATTTACTTTGCATATTCAAATAAACAAAAAGTTCAAAGATTCACATGTCATAATAATCTACATCACATCTAGTTTACTCCTCAATTATATTATACCCACTTATATATTGTTCACATATCCACATATTAAAATGAATAATTTAAGACTACATGACGAATACAAAGACAAGCGACATTCGGCTCGTAACATTACAAACACTAGCGATTCCGATTATTCAGATATAGACGAGGCAGAAGAAGAATTACATCAAAAACCCGCAAAAGAATCAAGGAGTTCCTCTATAAACTTGGCCGGTAGAAAAGCAGCCAAGTCTTTACGACTTTTCAGGGGGTCCGAATCTAGTGATCTAACTAGTTCCAAGTTGGCTAAACTGTTGGATCACTCCCATATATCAGAGATAAACAGATCAGACGAGGCTACGCTTTCAACCAATCTACCGAATAATGCAACAACAGTGACGACAATACCAGACTCAACAGCAGCAAAATTAACTGCATCTTCTTCAGCCAATATGGTACTTCGTTTACCCTTCAATAAGGAAGAAATCTCAGAGTCATCCTTGCTAGCTTCTCCGCTAAGTTCTCATACAGTAACTGCTCGCCATAAATCTGTGGCGATAACGTCTGCGGATGTTGAACGCCATAATCCAAGCGTTTCAAATGATCATAGCCCATCGAACACTTATTCTACTTCTTTGCCCCCTTTGGAACCTGTCTCATCCGCTACATATTTTCCGCATACACCACTGGACTCTTCATTGAAACCAGCACCTGAACACCTAACTGCTGCTGCAGAGTTTGATCACAACGAGGATGTTGAAGTTTTGAGCGAGATAGAAGAATTTGAAGAAGCAATTGAAAAGGAAAATTACGCAAAACGCTCAAATATTCTCTTTAAAGAGGGGGCTAGCATTGATAATAAACTATCCGAACCAGTGAGGTACTCGAGCTCCGAGGCTTCGTTAAACTCCCATAACTTCTCTGCTTCTAAAATTTCACCAGATAATAGAAAGATAGATAAAACAGCAATGCATCTGGATTACCATGAAGCGAAATTACCAGAGACCGCACAACCTGACATTATAGGCCCTAATGTGACGGGAGTTGATGGCCAAGAAAAGTTTCCATTAGCAGTCAACCTACAGCCATTTAAGAACAAAGTTGGTGGCCATACGGCAATCTTTAAGTTTAGTCATAGAGCAGTTTGTAAAGCTCTTGTTAATAGAGAAAACATGTGGTACGAAAATATCGAAGTGATGCACCCTGAGTTACTAAAATTTATGCCTAAGTACATTGGTGTTCTTAATGTCAGATACAGCAGCCTGGTTGACGATGCTGATGAAACCAACACCATTCCGGATTCAACTATGGGAGTTACTGGGGGTTCACCAGAACCTTCGCTTTTCAACAAAACGAAAGCCATAGATAGTTCCACCTGTAGGACTCCAATACATGTGACTTCCAAAGATGAACTACCTCCTGAGGTCGTTCTTGAAGATAACAGGCATATTGTACCACAATCATTATGGAGTCATTATTCCACTTCTGCTCCGTCCGTTGACTCTTGTCTACAGAACAATTCAATTGATTCATTTAAGGCATCTTCCCCCTTTATACTTTCAACATCCCAAAGTTTAACAACATCTCCTAGGGTCAATGGTGATCAGAGGGATTTGGTTACGGAATCCTTAGGAGCTACCACTGTTAACAGAAAGTTACAAGAGCTAGTGTTGACAGAAGTCTTTGCCCCTATCAAGGAATACGCCAAGAAAGTTAAACACAAAGCCCACCATCATGCTTACGGTGAGCGATCAGGAAGTGCTGATGGTAAAAAGACTGGAATCCAGAGCGAAGAAAGATTTCATCGATACTCAACTAATAGTCCAGGAAACCTGACAGTCAGAGAACAGCTAAGGAAGTCCCCAGATGCCGTTACGGCTGAAAGTTTGGGAATCTCGAAGCGCAGCGTCTCTCCCAGGATTGATTTGGGGTTAGTCTCGGATTCAAGCTTAAAGACTGACGAGAGTTTCAAGAACAATCACCACCATAGCTCTTTAGTCGATCTAAAGAATCTGGGCCAGCATGATGAAGGGAACAATTTCCCTGGAAGACAGGATATTATCGCTACCATTAAGGGGATGGCTTCTCATACGCCAACTTCGTATCATACGGATGATGACAGGGATAACGATGGCATATTTCTGATGGATAATGATGATTTAAAGTCTTGCAATGAAAATGCGATATCGGATGAGGATGATGAAGAAACACAAACAAACTACCCTGGCAAGCGTGCTAGGCCACTGCTCTCGACAACGCCGTCAAATAGATTAAGAAAGCATACAAGATTTGAAAGATTTATATTATTAGAAGACCTCACAAGCGGCATGAAGCATCCCTGTGTTTTAGATTTAAAGATGGGCACCAGGCAGTATGGTGTTGATGCAAAACAAGCCAAGAAGATTTCCCAGCGGAAGAAATGTTATCAGACTACATCGAGGCAATTGGGTACGAGAATATGCGGGATGCAGGTTTGGGACGTCAGAACTCAAAGCTTTATCAATAGGGATAAGTATTTTGGACGTAGATTAAGAGCTGGTTATGATTTTGTTCGCTCTATTTCTAGGTTCTTGTATGATGGTGAGACAATATACTCCATAGTGAAGCATTTACCGAAATTGATCGAGAACCTGAAAGAACTAGAGGTGACTTTTAAGACTTTGTTGAATTACCGTTTATATGGATCATCAATCTTGCTAATGTATGATAGCGACATTGACAGAGAGAGCGCTGTCGGAGAATCCACCTTAATAGTTCGTATGATTGATTTTGCTCAATGTGTTATACCCAACGAAACGTCGCCTCTTAACGCGAACTTCCCTCCTGTACATTCCAACAAACCGGATCATGGATATTTGAGAGGTCTACGATCTCTGATTTTCTATTTCAAGTTGATGTTTAAAGAGTATACGTCTGGTGTAGAGTACTCGGAATATAATGAAGCTGTTAAGGTAATCAAGGATTTGAAGGATTCCTTATTGGTCAGCTGTGAATGGTTGGATTCCTTCGATCAAGACCTTGATTGCACTTTTAACTTTAATGAGATTCCTGAGTATTTACATGATGATGAATATAATGACGTTTCAGAGTAATTCAGGCTGTATGAAAAGGGCTTTCCCCTTTTTTTGCCTTTGTATAATTTATTTGTTGTTTTTATGATGGTGGTGTTTTTTTTTACTTTCTTTTATTGTTTTATTTCTTGTCCATCAGGCTATGCTTTTGTTTGCATATTATTTCTAGTTTTTTCTATCTTCTTTTGTCCCCATTTCATGGCATGGACGCTTCATGCATTAATTTATTCACATGTCAAGGCATTAGCTAAATAACCCGGCTAATTCTAATGACTAACATTGTTTTCTTTTCTTTTCTTTTTATTCTACGTTTATATGTTTAATAGGTCACCATATATAGCACAACGCATGCACAATAGAAACAAAACGGTATTAATATAAATGAGATTAATTGTAATGGTACTTGTAGAGTCAAACAAACCATAGGGAAACAGGACAAGTCAACTGAACATAAAATACCTTGTTGATCTTCCAGACAAAATGAGACCGAACTGAAGTGTTCAAGAAATGCTACATATCGGTCAATGTAAAGCTGGTGTAAGTTGTAAAGAAAGGAGAGAACATCTGAAAGTCAAAAAGAACAACTATAAAGATCAGAAGCTTTTTCAAGGTAGAAAACGAAGTTCCAACACTTCGAGCTGTGTGATGAAAAATTTTAGAAGCCGCTCACTTGCCAATTAATAGTGCCTCGCACAACGCTTGGAGCTCCGGCTGTTTCTTTTCTGTGCGCTTTGAAGGTTTTGTTCCGCTGGATTTTTCTGGGTCGTGGACAGACTATAGCCGGAGGTTGGAACGTCTGCTTATATATATATATATATATATATATAATGTGCATGTATAACAGTAATATATATTTATTGTAGTGCTTGGGGTCGTTCGTGTACGCGTAATGCGGCACGCTTAAGTATACATGCATGGTTTCTCCGCTGGATTTGCAGATTCGGTCATTTTCTTTCTTCTGTCCTGTAGTATTACTTTTCATAATTAACATATGATCGGGATCATTTCGTCTCATGATTTTCATTCAATTTCAAGTTGACTAGTTTATCAGATCCATTTGCGAAATCTATGCCTGCGCTTTGGGATCGATTTTTGATAGAGACTTCGAGACTTCTTTGAAAAGAGAAAAGAAATAACAAGTTCGCAAAGATCAGAGCTTGAACAATACATATCAATTGTTTCAACGTTCGATTTGTATTTTTACAAAATTAAAATGAACTTGTATTGTCAATATAGAGATAGCAGACCGAATCTGTCAGTCTGGTGCCTATAAAATCAAACAAATAAACAATATAAAAGTCGAAACAAAAACACGATATATACAGAGTTTACATATAAGGTATGATTGTCTAGAATTAACGGAATAGAAAAATCAAAAATAACGTAAAGGACAATACTCAAACATCGAGTTCAAAAAGAAAAGATAAGGAAAAACACTCTAGTTCATTTATAAAGTAGAGTGAGCGGAGTTCAGTTCAATTGAATCGTTTTGCTTGGTAGTGGTTGGCAAGACTGGACTTTGCTTCTTCTTAGCCATAGCCTTGTACAACAAGAAACCAATGGCACCCAAGATCAAGAACACACCGATGGTAACACCGGCACCAATACCACCTGCTGCGGCATTGGTCAAGTTGCTTCCGCTGTCGTCCTTGATGTTCAAAGAGGAGTAATCGCCACTTGCCAAAGCTGACAAGGAGACACCTTCCGATTCTAACTTGGAACCTTCAACGTATGTGGACGAGTATTGAACACATTGATCGATCTCAGATGAGCAAGCAGAACACCATCTGTCTAAAGAAGTGATGGAAACATCCTCCATGTTGGTGACGAAGTCGTCCCAGGTCATGACGGTGGATGATGTGTTGAATAATGGATATGCGTTCAAAGTGTCGGTGTCATCGGTACCGTTCTTGAAAGAGAATTGCACAAAGTAGTCACCGGAAGCGTTAGATTTCAATAGATCCCAGACGAGAGTGGCACCGTAGTCTGGCATACCAGTGAAGTTATCAGAGATCAAGTTCAAGTCTAACAAACCAAAAATTTGGTACATGGTGTTGAAAGAACCAGTGAAGTAGTTGACGTATGGTGAACCATCGTTCTTTGTTGTGTTCAAGTAAGTCAAAACACCACCCAATAGTGATTGACCACCAATGGTGAAGTTATTCAATTTATCGTTAGCATCATAAGAGATACCCCATTGTGCTCTGTCAGCCAAAGTCAAAACGTCATACAGAAGGGAAGCGTTCCATTCGGCAGCCAACTCTTCTGTGTGAATCCAATTGACGTACATGAAGTCAGCAATGTTCATTGCATTTCCAAAGTTCAACTTCCATGATGGGAAGTTCTTTTCCGGTAGAACTGATGACAAGGATTGGTAGAATGCATAGGTGGATTCGTTTGCAGACAAGAATGCATCTGTTTCATACCAAGCAGAAATGGCGGAGTCAGATGCAGGACAGTTAACATCACCCTTGATCCAGAAGTAGTTATCTGAGGTTTCTTGTTGGGTGTCCATGAAGGCATATTGGTAACCGTTGAAAGGAGCAACAATTTCAGTACCGTTGGACAATTCAGAATCTTGTGTGTCCTGTAATGATTCAACTTCGTTGACAGCGTTGGAAGGTGGGTAGAAACCTTGCAAAAATGACAATTGAGAGTATTCGATGACGGTAGCAGCTGGGCATTGAGCGTAAGTCTCACCGTAGACGTAATAACCTTCCTCGTTTAGACCCGAGATGCGGAAATCGGTATCGACACTGTTACCACTTGCATCCAGACCAAAGTATCTTTCTCTGTAGAAGTTACCAGATGCAACCTGTCTGTTGGCACCCCAAGTGGTCAAGTAGTAAGCTGGCTTGAAGACTCTGTCGTTGTGTCTACCAAAGATAAACGTACCAACACAGGTCAATTCATCGGTCAAAGTGTTCGCGTCTGTAGCAGAGACGTAAGGAACCAAAGCTGTGAAGACAGCTGCTAAAATTGAACCAGATAACTTCATTGAGGTTATATAAGGTAATGTGTAATGGTGAAAAGCCAAACGAAAGAAAAGGAAGATAGCAGAGAACAAGTGAGACCCAACAGTTTTGGAAATTGATTAGAAAAGGACCCATATTTATTCACTTTTGCCCTGAGAGAGGAAAATAAACTATATGCAGATTGATTAGGCACGATAATAGCACCGTAGTGTACTAATTAGGAGCTGTTGAGTCTGTCCATTGATGGCTCACGAGTCACATTGTTCACCACAACCGGCACCAGATCTGCGGCGGCCAGCCAGTTTCTCTCTCCCTCGTTGGCGTGAGGGTCGGCCAGTGCGCGAACTTGAAGTATGACGGCAGGTCCGCCAGGCTCGTTGCGTCGTGCGAACATCTCGGGAGGGTTCGCCCTTTTCAGCTTAAGAAAGCACACCGGTTTGGTTCCCGGGTTGCCTTTTTGGGTGGCCCCCCTGCCAGTCTTCCAGGCTGCCAGGAGCTTCCTTCTCTCTTGGACCTCCCTTAATTATCTCAGTTGCGATTGTGCGAATTGGGGTGTATAGCATGTATTAATTTGTACCAGCTATAAGCTATATGGATTTAATATATATTACACACATTGCTATACACATGTGTGTGGATTGGAGTTCGATGTATATGTCAATTTTAATTCAATTGGCGTTATCTCTCCTCAGATTCATATATTCAAGTATATGTGTCTATAGTATAGTATATATATATATATATACTATAGACACCTGCTGGGCTGCTCCCTCCGCTCTCACGCACTCACCCAAAGGAGTTATAATGAGATCGGATCTGTAGGACTGTGTTTACACGCTTGGCTAATGTGGGGGACCACCGTATATTTATCGCCATATGCGGCCACCGGCTCTGCCCACCGGCTGCAGGCCATTAATTACCCAATTCGTTCTATTAGCGGATGCGGATAGCTGATATTGTTTTCTGTGCAAGTCTTCCATATCGATGATACATATAATATATATATATATATATATAGACATGATCGTTTAAATGGAGGTGGTTGAACGGATATTCAATCAAATTCTCTTTATAGGTAGACTAGAGTAGTTATCAATCTCCTATACAATATGCTATCAGATTGTATTAAACCGTTTTAGCAAGAACCAGGTACATGAATCACCCAGACTTCTTTTTGATAGCAAAGGTTGAACGTGCTGTAACATTTGCCAAATATAATACTCGAAGATAATAAACCTGTAATATAGATTCGCATATTCGAACGCTTAAGTAATGAGTTAGTAGATGCTCTTCTTCCTTTTTAATAATTTTTTTCTTCCTCTTATCCCTCTGTTTAAGATTATTCCTTTTTCTGCCCTTTTTCGTTATTTCAATTGACTTTCAATCATGTCAGCTCAAACATCTCTTTTTCCATAGATTACCCTTGCTTCCACTTATATTTGTCTTTTTTTCTTATAACATGTTCTCTAAATTTTTATCAAGGAGGAAATATTTTCTTTAGTTTAATTTTGGAATTGATATAATTTAATTGCAATCCTAAGCTACTAAAACATTATTACAAGACCCTCAATAAAGACCAACATTTACACGTGGCATTTATGGGAAAAATATCAAAGTATCTTTTACTGTGCTCCCAAGCTTTAGAAGTACGATAAATATATACAATAGAACAATACCTAAGTCACCAAGTATAATCAGCTCTTCGTGTTCTTACACTTGCGTGATAACATACAATTAGTTGCATATAGCCACGGTACAAGGATGAATTGTTAAGTCTCAGTGGTATACGGTATAATACCCTCTTCTTCTTTGTACAGACTTTTAAGAATCTGGTACAATATTTTTTGCTGCGTCGATCGACGACCATAAATTCGTTGTGAGGTCGACTCTCAAGAATTGGAAGAGCTCGTCATAAAAGTCGTAGAAGTCCACCATATACTTTCGAATGATTTAAACTCCAAATCTCTGGCCCCTTAATCCGATCAAGTATCACTGCAATTCGATGATGTTGCCATGGTATAACAGTTGTATACTGGCGCTCTTGTTCTCATTCTTGATTCAGCCGACCTTTGCAATCTTAAAGGATGAAATATTTAAGATCGATTGGCAACTTGTTCAAGTTGGCACTCCACTTAAATCATTGATCAAAGATGACAAGATAGTAACCCTAACTGATGCCAACGTGCTGGCAATGTTAGATATTGAGACTGGTGTTGCCATTTATAGATATCAGAGTGAATCGCCATTTAAGGATAACTCTATATTGTTGGATGGCTGGGATAACTTGACCTTCACCGGATTAAACTTTGAATGCGGTGGATCTAAAGTGATTTCTTGGTCAATCGAGGATACAATCGCATACGTTGAAAAAGAACTTTTCTTTACAAATGAGATTATTGGATTGTTCAACTTCCGTAAAGAGTACCTAATTTTGGTTGATAACACTGGATCCATATTCAGAATTGATCCGGATTTCAGTGCTCCTAAAGAGATTGTTAAGAACTCCGGACTCTACAAAGATTCTAAACTTTCGGTGACTATTGATGGCATCATAATTATTCTATTAGAGGATGCAAATGGTAACACCTTCTATCAAACTACCTCTGGATCGCAAGCTACAGAACCTTTGCAGCCATTTAGCAAATGCCCCTTCAACTCCATCGAATCGTTACCAACAGCCGGTCACATCCTCTGTGACCAGAAGTCTGTCTATCAATTTGAGCAGGAAAAGGTTAGCTTGGTGAAGTCTGGCACTAGACTAATCACTGAGTCATTATCTATTGAGACATTGGAACTCAATTCCGAATACAAAGGCAAGGAAATCTTAAGTTACAAGATCGTCGATTCACAATATTTGATTACTTTCACTGATGAAACGATGTTTTTATACGACTTGGATTCTTCTTCAAAGAAACCAGTTTTGACTTTTGAACACTTTATTGGATTTGAAAAACTAGGTTTTTATGAAGTGAAAATTAAAGAAGGCAAAAATATACAATTATTCTTGACTTTCAACGATCTAGACTTGATATTCATTCAAAACGGCAACTTCAAATGGTCAAGAGATGAGTCGTTGGCTTACATCATTGATTCAGTTGTTATTGATGAGCCAGAAGAATTGGATACGACCGTTGAAGACATTGAAGAAGAGGAGCAATTGAACTTGTTCAGTGCGTACATTCAACGTTTGAAACATAACTATGGATTGATCTTTGGTGGCAATGCTGAGAAACAAGATTTGAACAAGCATTTTGGATACACCAAGAAACTGATTACCTTGACAAAGAACGGAAAGTTGTTTGCTTTAACCCTATTTGAATCCAAAGGACAGGACCAAGTCTTATGGTACTGCGACAGCTTTGAAGGTGAAGGAAAGTACACAAACTTGTACCAGGCTGAAGACAGAGTGTTGATCTTGGATGACAAGAAAGTTATCCATGAGGTTGACATTACCAAAGCTGAACAGGGACAATTCGTTTTACTTCCAGTTCATCCTCGTTTGTTTATTGATAATTTCAAAGTTGTTGAAACTCCTGAAGGCAGTAGTAGAGTCATTCAAAATACTGAAAAAGATGTCTATTTAGCACAAGTTGCCCAGGATAGAAAAACTTTGACTGGATATCACCTTTGGGATGATGACAATCAGAGTCAAACATGGCATTTTGCTGTCTCTGACAGTGAATCTATAGTTAAGGTGGCATCTAGAGAATACGGTAACGATAAAGTTGCTACCAACGCTATCATTCTAGGAGACAGAAAAGTGCTTTACAAGTATTTGATTCCAAATTTGATGGTCGTTGCAGTGTACAATGAAGCCTCCAACCAGTTGAAGATCAAGTTGATCAACGTTATCACAGGCCAGGTATACCAGAGCTTCGAGAAATCAACAAACAACCCAGACTCCCTACGTCTAATATTCGAGGAGAACTTCATTATTTTCAGCACATTTGACGAAAACACACAAGAAACCACCATCACTGCGATTGATCTGTTTGAGTCTTTAGTCCCAGATCTAAGGAAGAGCAAAGACACCGCGGAAATATCAGCATTTTCGGATACAATCCTTCCCGAATTTGAAGTTAGATCGTACATCTTGCCAAACTCCAAAATCATTTCTATGATAACAACAAAAACAAAATACAACATCACGTCAAAATGGATTATTGTGAAGTTGGACAACGGAGAAGTTAGAGCAATTCCAAAGTTCATTTTGAATGGGCGTAGACCAATTCAAGATTTGGATGCCTCCCAAAAGCAAGAGTACCAATTACTGAAATATGACCCTGTCGTTCCTTCCAACGATCGCCTAACTTTATCACATTACAGAAAACTTTTATCGAGTGAACATCACAGCAAATTAATCTCGGTTCCTACGGAATTAGAATCCGCTTCATTTATTGTTTCGTTTGATCTTGATACGTTTGTCACGGTCGTCAAGCCTTCAGGATCTTTCGATTCTATGACTAGTGATTTCAACAGTCAAGTGTTGTTGTTCACCATGGTTGTGTTGTTGTTAGGTATACTCGTTACGAAGCCCATGGTTGAGTCCAAGAAGCTGAGGGATGTCTGGCAGACTAAGTTTTAAATGTTTTAATTAGGATAAAAAAGATTGAATACACTAGGTAATTATAAGCTTACTAGGGCTAGTCCATAATTTAAGAAAAATTAGCAATTAAATGATAAAAAAAATACATAACCATAATATACATAAATGAAAATAAAATACTTATTTTCTCTTTCTTTCCTTTTTCATCGAACCCAACTCTTCCATATCTTTTTTACAATATGGACAGTACCATATACCTTGAGGAGGCTCTTTCAAACCAACACAGTCGTAATGGAACCACTCGTACTTACAATTAGAGTTATCACAGGCAATCATATTACCGTACGAAACCTGCTGACAGAAACAGTACAACTCGTCCTCTTCATTACCTACACCACCCAGCGGAATCTTTGGAATCGTGACCGTTCCCGAAGCCCCGTGCTCCAACAAACTCGAGTTATTCAAACCCGTCTTCTTCTTATGATTCTTAATAAACATATCATCCATTTCTACATCTGACATCAACTCATCCGACTTGATACGCTTCTTAATCGATAAAGATCCCCCAGAACTAGGCATACCCGATGGAGAGTGGCTCGAATAGTGGTGGTAGTGATCCGACCCAAGATTCGAAAGACCGGTCGTAGACGAAGCGGCAGAGTTGCCAAGTGAGCCACCGTATTCGTGTGCTAAAGAACCCACAGAGCCCAGCGATGAACCCATACCGGTACTGGGACCTCCGTTAGTGGTCAATGTGATCGATGGCGTGCCTTGTCTCGACTTTGTCTTTGATTGTTTCAACTTCTTCGTAGCAAGGTTCGTAGAGTCAATAGAAGTGTTGGATATCTGGGCACTTATAGAGTCCAGACTAACTGCCATAGTTTCTTCGTCCGAATCTGAATCCATGTTCATTATTGGTGGTATGACACCATCGTGTTCTAATCTTTCGATGTCTTTTTCCAATCTCGTTAGATGTTTGGAGATAAGGAAAAGAGACGTATTGGCCAAGACACATTTTTCCTCTTGTAACTTGATTGATTTTTCAAAATCTTCTTTTATCTTTGAGTATATCTGATCCTCTTTCGGATGTTTCACAAGTGAACCATGCTGCTTGATGTATTTATGTAGTTGCGAGTCCCTCTGTTGGAATTTTTTCTTGATGTCATAGGACTTCAAATCCTTCTCTCTCAACTCTTCCAACAAGTAGGCTAGCTCCGCTGGAAGGTTTGAAAGATCTTGTGTATATTGCTCCAAAACAGTTGATGCATCCATCTTGGAAAGGTGCGGTCCTTTTATTGATCCTTGACATTGAACAAGACAAGACCCGGTAAACATTTCGTTGCCGTTTAGTTTATATGCATACCTTTTGGCCACTCTTCAACTCCAAGCCTTGGTGTGCGCTAATCAAAATATCATGAAATTTATAGTTCGGGCTGTGCAGGGTGTTTGCCAGTTACTCATCTGCCATTTTTTGAATTTTTTAGCCAAATTATTACTCAATTGTAAACAAATCATGTGTAAACAATGCAGGCTTCTGGCAACAGGAATAGTATAAAACTACAACTGAAAACTATGCATTTCAAAGACATTGAACAAGAATTTGAAGTTTGTTTTATAATGATCAATGCGATGTGACAATTTATTTTAAAAATCGTTCTTGCCTAACCAAAGTATGCCCGCTTCTGAGATTGATTATTCGATCATAGAGCATTTAACGGCCGCTACTACTTCTACAGCATACACTCTTCAACCAACATTGCTGTTTGGCTTGTTAAGATTAATCAAAAACTTCTTTCTTATTTATTCATACACACATTTTAGGATCATATCCCAACGCTTCATTTAATGAAAGCATGTTAATCAGCTCCGCAATACGGATTCTATCCGTCCGTTCTCTAGGTCCTACTCTTTTGTGCTTGTACTTAATCTTTATCGTTAGAAACACATACTTCGAATCCAGACAAGGGCTAAGGTCCCAAACACAAAGAGAACAGTCTCTATTCGGCTTCTTTAGTATACACTCAATAGTTTCTTTTGATGCTTCCACATCAAATTTAAGAGGAAAATCAAATCGGCCAAGATAGTCTATATCGTATGAAACTGTATCCTCAATTTGAGTCACAGTGATAGAATTTCGCCCGACGGGATTTTCACATTCTATAATCTTAAAGCATTCTTCAAAAAACTCAGCTGATAGTTTGCGCTTTTGCTGTTTTTTCTCAACGATTTCCCTAATCTGTGGTTCTAACTCCTTCTTGTTCAAAAAATAGTTGCATCGAATGATCTTAGCTGCTGTCTCAGGGTGTAGCTTATTTCTGCGGTCATTGTACAAGAATTTTAGTCTCGGAAAGGCGCCTTCAATTGGGGCATTTGTTGCGGAAGTGTCCTTCAGATTTGTGTAAATAAACTCCAAGGTAACCAATGACTTTCCAGGCCCTTGCCAGAAGGAATCTATATCATCAAACCCTCGGCCTGAAATCTTAAAATAGTTGGCACAATCTTCATCAAATGTACCTCCCGGATTCTCAATATGGAACGAAGTGTTACGGTCATACAGGGTCAAGAAATATCTCCTAACCTTTTCAGAGATCAGTTGGTAGACTCTCTGTCTCTTGAGGTAGAGCTCACAACGTTCTTCAGCTAAAGAACCTTCTATATCTTTGTGCATCGATAGTAAGCTTATACCTTTATCAAAAACATCAAGAAATAGAGAAGCAAAACTTAATTCATCAGCTTCAACAATCGTTACTTCTAGATATTCCATAAACTTCAAAAACGCCATTCTTAGTCTCTGGTAGACACTGTCGTCAATTACTGGCGGCTGGATAATCGAAGGGTCACTAGCATAATCGTAGATGATTGGGAATTTATGAGGGCTCAAATTCGAACAACCAAACCTCGCAAAGAATGCAATTAAACTTTTGTAAAAAATTGATCTCTCGACTAGGTTGTAACTGCTGGACTGCGTTAGAGCCGAAACTAACTGAATATACTCGGAGAGCTTTCTCAGCGTCTCAAATGATTGAATAAATTCTCCATCATCTAAACAAATATCCACATCCTCAAATAATTCCCTTAATTGAATATTGGATTGGTTATTCTCTTTAACAGACTTCAATTGGTCCTTGTGCTTACTGTAATAAGTGAGACAGTCTGCAAAACTGGTCCATTGTAAGGAGCAGTACGCTTTTGCCCTTGATCCAGTTTTTTTATACCATACATTGCTCAATGAGTCGGAGTGTCTAATCACCGTTCCTAGTTTAGAGCTTAAGCGAACTATCTTGGAACACATTCTTGAACGGTCTGTAACCACTCTGTCAAGCTTCTGACTATCGAGCCATATAGCCTTCGCAGCTAGGCAATACAATTCTTTCTTTTCAGAGCTTGGAAGGTTGTCAATTGGGAGTCCAATCAAGTAACCCAGGCCCTCATCATCTTCAGAATAATTTGGCTGAATGTAGACAACATTTTTTTCGAGTCCTGTAACAGTGAAAGGTAATAAGGTCACCACTTTAGATTCGCTCAATGTGAATAGCTCTGTACCGTCAACCAAAACTCTTGTATTGCTTGGAACTGTAACTGTGGTTCTCTCATTCAATACGTAACTCGACTGCAGTGGACACGACAAATCATCATTAGTCAATAGAAGATTATTTCCATCTCCACAGGAGACTATCCCTTTAAACATTGCCTCGGTTACCAAACTGAAAGTATGTGAATCGCACCGCTGAGAAGAAATAGCAACAGGCGCTTCATGATATCGTGGTATCTCTGCGATAGCTTTGATCATGTTGGATGCCGAATCAGAGCAAAATACGATCTGATGGGAAAGTAGATCAAACTTTTTCAACACCTCGTATAGCAATTTTGAGATTATATCAGCAGTTATACTCCTTTCGTCAATTCTAAGATAGTCTAACAGCACAAAGGTGTTATCAACTTTCATCAACACCCCCAAGTGCTGGTATGAATTCCTCCATTCATCGGTGAGAAGTTGAACAACGCTCCGATTCTTGGCTTGTATTTTTGCAAACGTCAAAATAGAATCAGACATTAATTCAAGGCTCTTGGTGATTCGATAGCGAGATGACGACAGAAAATGATCTAAACCAAAACGATTTCGCTGATGATGATACATTGGACTGTAATTGACCACCATGTCAAGTACACCAGATAGATTCGGCAGTGATAGCATTTGATCCCAATAAAGAACAAGTGCATTAACTCCCCTTTTGCCAATGTTTCTCTCAAACTCTTTGATAGCGATAACAGATGGCCCATGGCGTTTCCAAATGTGCTCAAGTATCTTCTGTCTCAAACAGTAACAAGTGTTACCCTGAATTATCTTCCAAGAAGAGACCTGAAGTATTTTGTTTTTGATGTGGGCAAGTACACAAGGGATACATACAACGTATTGGAACTTTTGGTCTTCGTTTAAAAGTCGTCTGTCGTACGTGATAATCATGTAAAGGTCATTCTGAAATGCATTACCATGAACCCAATTCTGTGGGCGACAAATCCGGTGTCTTTGACTTGATTCAGTTGAAAAACGATGATTGCATGGATACATTCGACGACATTGTGAATTTGAAGTTGTATACGAAGGTTCTTCGTCAAAATCTTGTATGATTGTTTCTTCACTAGAGTCAGACATTGGTTGATCCTCATTTTCTGATGTCACAGTCGGACTGGGCAAGCCAGAATCTATAGTACAGTTGTTTTCAATCATTGATCATAATTTGTAGAGGCAAATCAATTTGTTACTTAATATACAATATGTAAAAGGGAATGAAATTGTGGGGTAACACAACAACAACTTAACGACTAGTTTCGTGTCGCGTCACAGACTCACATTTGAATATGGTAAACAAATCAAAAGTTGACCCTACAATAACATATTAGATAATCAAGTAGCCAGAAACTAAAATATGGTAGTTTACATAATCAGAGATGCATTAATCCTTATTGACACGGTACATATTCTTGTAAACAATGACTTCGCACAGGTTGCACACTGTAATCGGTTAGATAAGCGTATATTGGCAATAAGTCAAGTGCGGTTCACGAGATCTTCTTTCCTGTGGTTGGAGTACAATGATTCGATACCGTTAAGAAACGTAATAGTGAAAGAAACAGCAATTACATTTATAATGAATAGTTTTTCTTATATGTACATACAAATAAAGAAGTGCAGCAGGTAGAATTTATAAAAACAGATGAATTGAGAAGAAAAAAGTAATAATTATTAAAACACCTATGATTTCTTGTATCCAGGAGGCTTGTTAATATCAGTAATGGCATATGGCAAATCGTATTTACCGTTGTTACCGAACCTACTTCTCTTTGGTTTCTTGATATGAGATAGATCCCTATGCTTTCTGTTGCAGTGCAAGAACATGTACATACCAAAAACAGCGATGACCACCACTGTAGGAACCGACATGATAACGTAATAAACGTCATCACCAGTACCGGTTTGGTCTTGGATGTGTCTGTCCAATTTCGTGTTCTTTGAAACAGTTGGCTTGATTTGGAAGTTGACGATAACATGGGCCGAATTCAGCAAGCTGAAATCTTCATCTTCGATTGTGTCTGGTTGAATAGAAATCATGACTTTCTTATAGTGTTCACCTTTTAACCAGTCATCGTCAATTTCAATTGGGAAATAACCATCTCTGTTAAGTAGCCATTCCGACGAGAAGAAAGTTCCTGGAATATCGCCAAGATCACTATCAGAATCGGTTTTGTCGTCAATAATTGCCTTGTTGGCAGCAAAACCAGGGATTTCTCTCTTTTTTTTCATACCTTTGTCGGATTTGTTTTCCTTGACATAAGCATAGTGGATTTTCACTTTTTCAGCGCCTTCAAAATATCTTGTGTACCACGTCAAGAAATGTGGAGTACCAACTTTTAAACTTGAATTTTCCTTAGGTGAACAAAATGGTGCTGAACGGTCTACGCCGGCTGGACCTTTCTTTCTGTATAAATCAGGAATACATCTCATCAGAGGATTTAGGGAAACATAGGTATCATCTTCAGGTATCCAAACAATCTCGGAATGGGTATCTCCGTCTTTCAAATTGTGAGCCTTCAACTCCTTTTGGTTGTACACCACGGTAGAAGCCGTTTGAAAGTACGTTTTCAAATCTGGTCTGCCGTTCTTGATCATACCATTCTTCGCCTTTGGCTTGATAGTCTTTGGAGATCCGTCATCTTTCAAACTGATCCAAGGTTCCAATCCATCTGTGGTAACTGGTGGTTTCTGGTTGAAGGTGATTCCATAAATCACAGTTGGTTGCACCACTTCAGGGATGCTTCCATACACAGTTCTCAACCAGGCAGCTGGTGCATCTGTGGTGGACGAAAGTAAGCCTTGCTTCGCCATTTGTTCTTTCATATAATCCTTGTTAATTCTAAACTTGTTAGAAGCATCTCTCTTTTGGATCTGGACAGCTGGAGTTGGCTCAAACGACAAAGTGGCTGAAACTTGACTGGCTTCAGTGCTAGTAGCCACTGGTGCTTCAAATCGGTTGAAGATTACAAAAGCACCAGCATTTTCCACCAGAATCGATAGTGACAGCACCAAACAAGCAGTAGACTTAAAACTAAACTGCATTGTGTGTAATGATAATTCCAAAGAATATCCAGGTATTGAAAGACCTAACGATACATACGTAGGGATATGATAAGATGGTTGGAAAAACAGCCATGAAGGTGTAAGTTGTTTGTTTTGTCTGCAACCCTTCGCTGTTCGGCGATCGGATCTGCTGGAGCGCGTCGATCAAGTCGTCGACCACGGAAGCGTCGGCGACTCCGAGCCGCGTCAGGATTATTATCAGAATTTGTGAAATCCCAGTCTACAGCATTAAGTGCGAGTATACCCATACTAATTTCGCGGGGGCACATCCACAGCATTATGCTGTAGACACTCCTAATATCAACATTACAAAACGGTTCGCCGTCAACGTCTCGCTTGTACCAACCTGTGACTTTGCCTAGTGCAGCCAATTCGACGCACCATCTGATGGTTGCCCACCTAACAACATCGTAACAAAGGTCCTATCCGATATTTTCCTGACTATCTCATATTAGAAATTAGACCAGACTTTCTAATATACATATATATTATAACGATAGTTATAAATGTAGATTATTTAAAGATGAGCTAAGTATAATTGTTCAAGGATGTATTCACGTAATGGACTATATAAGATATATAGAGAGTCCTGAAAGACAGTGTGGATAAGTCTGTCGGTTGGTCTCTCAACAACCTACAGACCACTGTTTTCAGTCCTAAGACGCCTCCTCTAAGAAGAAGGACTCTTAAAGTAGTATATAACGGAAAGGAAACAATTAAAAGATCCAAAGTACTTAAGAATACTTGGTTTGTTCGCAGAACCAACGTCGATAAGCGTCGATAGACGCCTATAGTCGTTACATATATATATATATATATATACAGTGAATGAAGGCAGGTTAGACAGGTGACGGTGTGAGGTGTCTCACTGATTTTATCTCCACCCATTAACAATTCAAGACATTCATATATTTTCCAAAAACTAATATTTCCATACAACTCACGATGTTCCTTAAAAAATTCACACATTTCAACAATTTTATTAATCAACACATCAATCCTGGTTTTTTTAATTCTTTTCCGCTGTTCATCACTTACTTTTTCATTTCTAATATTAAATACTTTTTGATATCCTCTGCGGACATGCTTGACCGTTACAAAAATTAATTACACTCTTCTCTAATACCTCTTCGTAAGCATATATAAATTCTTAAAAAAATCCAATCCTCCCCTAAATTCCAATCAGGGTAATTAAAGTTTCGGAGCATTCGACGATCGACGGCCAAGAACAGCGTCGGTTGTGGCTTCTATTGATTTCTAAGCGCCTCCATGTGCGGCTCTGTTCACTTTGCTGTGGTGTGCCCAATATCTGATGGTTTCCTGTATCTGAAACGATTACTAATAGGTTGATTTGCAAATGGTCTGCCTATATATAAGTACAGATTAAAGTCTAAGTAAAGTTACTCATTCTGCTTGAAAGATACATCGAAGAATCATTTCATTCATCGCACAATTGCACTACCACCAAATCTCAATCCAATTACATTATGACCTGGAAACCTCTAAATGAAACTAACTTGTTCAAGCCGATCAAGCTTGGCCCAGTCACTTTAAAGAACCGTATAGTGTATGCTCCAACGACTCGGTACAGAAATACCGAGGACTTCGTCGCAACCGATGCTATGCTACAATACTACACCGATAGAGCTACCGACAATGGGGGATTGCTAATTACCGAGGCTACTTTCGGCTCCTATCAGATGGGCTTGTACGAACATGGCCCTATGATTGTAACCGATGCTCAAGTTGAAGCATGGAAGAAGATTGTTGACTCTGTTCACAAGCAGGGTACTTCAATTGCCATGCAATTGTGGAACTTGGGTAGAGTTGCCGATCCAAAGTTGTTGAAGAAGTACAACTTGCCATTCCTAGGTGCCAGTGACAAGTACTTCGACAAGGAGAGTGAAGATGCTGCCAAAGAAGCAGGCAATCCATTGAGACCAATCACACAAGAGGAGATTGAAGCCATGAAGAAAGAGTATGTTACTGCTGCTAAGAATGCTATTGAAAGGGCTGGATTCGACATTCTAGAGATCCATGGTGCTCATGGTTACTTCCTGGACCAATTCATTCAAGAAGTGATCAACAATCGTACTGACAAGTATGGTGGCTCCATTGAAAACAGAAGTCGTTTGCTACTAGAAGTGATTGATCTATTGATTGAAGCCGTTGGTGCGGAGCATGTGGCTGTTAGATTGTCACCATACGCCCAGTTCCAAGGTTCCGGTGGTGTTGATTCCCCAAACGTCCACCCAATTGCCCAATTCGGTTACATCTTGTCTCAATTGGAAAAACGTGCCACTGAAGGTAAGAGACTTGCCTACATCTCAGTCGTTGAACCTCGTGTTTACGGTAATGTGGATTCGCCAGACATGCGCGTCTTTAACACTTCATGGATCTACGAAATTTACAAAGGGCCTATCGTCCGTTCAGGTGGATATTTGAGTAGCGAACCTTATGAATCTTTGATCAACGACATTGTTGATGCTAACGACCGCACATTGATTGGATTCAGTCGTTACTACACCTCCAATCCCGATTTTGTCCCTCGTTTGAAGAAAGGTTTGAAACTGACTCCTTATGATAGATCTAGATTTTACAACGGCTTCACCAACAACGGTTATAACACTTGGGGTAAATACGGTGAAGATGAAATTCCTAGTGACAGCCCTGCCGCCAACACCATTCCAAAACCTTTGGCTTAGACGTTTTTTGTTTGTTTGAACTTTTAGACTTTTTTTTCTAGACCTTACGACTTTAGATTCACAACTTGGTGTTTTTTTCAGTTACTATGTTTTTTAGCTTAGATTGCCGAAGTTTTTGTGTTCTTTTATTTTTTTGATTTTGCATTATAATGATATCAAACGTTTCTATTGTATCGCCCATAATAATGTCTCTGTGTAAATCAAGGAATTAAGTCCGCTCAAAAGAGGGGATAAGTATAGAGTGGCTCCGGATTGACATCTGTGGAAGAACCCCAACTCCAACACCAGCTGCGATATCTCGATTCTCCACACCAGTGGCTGAAAGCAATTGTTGCTTCAAAGTTCCGAGTGGACTGACACTCCTTTCTCTGCTTCAAAGTCACCCAACCTTGTCCCGTTCTCACTGGCTGCAGTTTGCTACAAAATAATTCAAGCCGATAGCTGTATGAATCTA
Organism: Ogataea sithepensis; assembly: GCA_030564825.1. NCBI lineage: Eukaryota > Fungi > Ascomycota > Pichiomycetes > Pichiales > Pichiaceae > Ogataea > Ogataea sithepensis. The sequence continues at coordinate 163,572 of JAJMAB010000017.1, read as the reverse complement.
AAGCCGTCATCAAGCTCAGACTTGAAAGAATTTGTCAGCGATTTATGGCTTCAAACCAAATTATCTTTAAATTGTTGTTTGTTACTCAATTGCAGAGAGGATTTGATGTTGTGTTGGCTTCCAACTTTCCAAGTCAGAAGATTCACGCAAGAAGGAAATTAAATTATAAAGATTTATAGGAACATCCATCCTCTCCATAAACTTCTTGGCTCTGCGCCCCTCTCCTTTGTTTACCTGCACGCGCGCGGTCGCTTAACAATACAACCGTTGAAAGTTTGAAAGCTTAGTCAAGTAAATTTATTTAATCAACATGTTTTTCAAAGAGTTGTAGCCTTTTAAGCAGTCCCTTGACGTGTGGTAGTTGAAATGTCCATGTTAAATTAGTAATGTTTTCGGTATTTGTCATTTAAAGCAGCCAATGAGAAATGAAATATCCTTTCATAGAAATAAGAACACGTGCGACAAATGTTATCCTGCCTAAAGCCTACATGCCAATTACTATTTCCTGAACGTGTGATGAAGCTCGGAACAAGAAATGAGTGATATAAAAAAAGCAAGACATAAACATGCAATTGCTGAAAGACTTCTGGAGTTACTAGGATGTCTACTGAAAATCACTGATTGAAAGATCAAAGAACAAAAAGACAAACTGAAACCGATAGAAGATGTTTGTCAGCTGTGCTTGTTCTCGGATCAGGTGTGCGGCTTGATGGCTTGACAGCAATGTGTTGTATCTCAAAAGAATCAGCTTAGATATATATACTATATATATATATATATATAGTGGCCTTTATTGTCTTGATGTTGAACGTATTCCTCCTTACAAGAAATTTATTATTTAAATTATCTTATAGGAGTTTGTATCGTGGAATCACAATTACTAATCGTTTATTAGGGTATATAAAGCCAGAGAAAACCACCTCTTTGTGCTTGAAAAATAAAGAACGAGGGATTGTAGCATTCTAAACACAAATATTAAACAACAACACAAAAAAACAAAGATACAACCATGACTTGGAAACCACTAACTGAAACTAACTTATTCAAGCCAATTAAGCTTGGACAAGTGACTTTAGAACACCGTGCTGTGCATGCTCCCACCACCAGATTTAGAAATTCTGAAAATTTTGTTGCAACCGATGCGATGCTAAAGTACTACACCGACAGGGCTTCCAATAACGGGGGATTGCTTATCACTGAAGCAACTTGCTGTTCCTATCAAATGGGTTTGTACGAAAATGCTCCTATGATTCTTACTGATGCTCAAGTTGAAGCATGGAAAAAGATTGTTGACTCTGTTCACAAACAAGGTACTTCAATTGCCATGCAATTGTGGAACTTGGGTAGAGTTGCCGATCCAAAGTTGTTGAAGAAGCACAACTTGCCATTCCTAGGTGCCAGTGACAAGTACTTCGACAAGGAGAGTGAAGATGCTGCCAAAGAAGCAGGTAACCTATTGAGACCAATCACATTAGAAGAGATCGAAATCATGAAGCAAGAGTACGTCACTGCTGCCAAGAACGCTATCTTTAAATCTGGTTTTGATATTGTTGAAGTGCACGGTGCTCACGGTTACTTTCTTGATCAATTCATACAAGAGGTTATCAACGATCGTACTGATCAATATGGGGGCTCCATTGAAAACAGAAGTCGTTTCCTATTAGAGGTGATTGATTTATTGATTGAAGCTGTTGGTGCAGATCGTGTTGCTGTTAGATTGTCACCTTACGCTAAATTCCAAGGCTCTGCCGGTGTTGACTCTCCAGAGACTCATCCTATTGCCCAATTTGGTTACATCCTATCTCAATTAGAAAAGCGTGCTTCTGAAGGCAACAGACTAGCCTACTTGTCTGTTGTGGAACCTCGTGTTTACGGTATTGTTGATTCAACGGATAATCGTGTCTTCAACACTTCGTGGATCTACGAGATTTACAAAGGTCCAATCATTCGTTCCGGTGGTTTCACAAGCAAGGAGCCTATTGAATCTTTGATTAACGACGTTGTTGATGCCGATGATCGTACTTTGATTGGCTTTGGCCGTCATTTTACTGCTAACCCTGACTTTATGCATCGTTTAAAGAATGGCTTACAGTTGACTCCTTATGATAGAACAAGCTTCTACAATGGTTGCACCAACAATGGTTACAACACATGGGGTAATTACGGCGAAGAAGAAATTCCTAGCGACAATCCTACTGCCAACACCATTCCAAAGCCATTGGTTTGAATGTGTTGCCTTTTATTTTGCTTAGATCATTTTGTTATGAAACGGCTAACCTAGATCGATTACTTTGAATTTTATCCTGATTTTATCTGCTCAGTTTAGGCTGTTCATTTTCCATTTTCTTTGTTTTTTTTTATTTTGTCGACGAAAACCATTATTGAAGAGACTTATATTATTTATATCGATATATTACTTTAATCTATAGCAATTTAGCTTTTGTAAAAATTGTACATGAGCGCAACTAAGCCACGGATTTGCCATTTGGATGCTCTGACACTATATGTATATATATATATATAGACTCAAAATTTTGTCCATTCTGATTCTTTTGTCTGCTCTATTCTTTAGATCCCCGCATTCCATACCACTGTAAAGTAGTAGGGCTGTTAGTAATAACCAAAACTGGTGTAGTACGTGGTAGTTGATGAGGTGGGTGGGCTTATAATATACATGGTGGGTTGGAGGGTAATCCAAATGAAGAGAGCTTACTACATACACTAATTTTTTTTTTTTTTTTTTTTTTTTTTTTTTTTTTTTTTTTTTTTTTTTTTTTTTTTTTTTTTTTTTTTTTGATTTTGTACTGGCTTTAATTGAGTTCAAAATCACCGGAAGCCAAAATTTTGTTTGCTCTTTTTGTTCCAGTGAGGACAAATTGCTATGCATGAAGCAACGAAATAGACTTTCATGCAAGGAATTTGCTGAAAATGGACCAGATGCTCAAATTCCGCAAATTTGCAAGCTTGAAACAATATGATAGCACTATTTATTTGAATCCATCTTTTGATACTTTATTTGTTTGATCATGAAGTGTCCAGTGGGTTTCTTGAAATCTGTTAATTCAAAAATCAGCCATTTACACGGCTGGATTTCAGGAAAACTAATGCGTGGAGGGGTCAAAAGAGGGGTACATGGCGCATAAAAAGGGCATGTGTTTCATGGACACACAAATATACAAGGATATGCACGAATTACCATTAGAATCCTGATTTGGTGCAAAATTGGCAACTTAAACAGTTTAAACGGGTAGGAAGTTCTTTTCTACAAGCCCTCAAAATTGGACAGCGTGTTGTTCGGCTCGAGACATGTCCAACGGGTATATTTGGATTTCCAGGTTCCAAAATCACTTGTGTTCAAGTAAGATATTTGGGAGATTCAGTGTGGAGAAAGGGAGAAATTGCAGTGTAGTTATGCATTGAAAAGGAGGAATAGACTTTGATGTAATATAAAGTCTAAAGATTTCCTTTTCTTAAGGTTTTCAAAATAAGGGCAGGTCCAGGGGGATACAAGGGGATGATGAGAAGTAGTACCCGCCATTTTGCGGCAATTGTCTTCGGGGGACATTTCTTTTGAGTGCAAATTTATTCTCTTGTATGTTCTTTTAAAAAAATCCAGAAATTAAATATATGTAATTAATATTCATATTCCAGTTGACGTATACACTCATGCACAAACTCATAGATTTTGATTCATGAGTCTATTAGCTATGCTTGCGAACTCCGTTGATCGCATGGACCACACATACTCGATTCCCTCATCGCAAGCTAGCCGATTAACAAAGTAGGCCACCTAGTCTGCTTTTCCAATCGACTAACTCTTCAAAACAAAACAAGAAGAAAAAAAAAACAAACGAAAAGAACACACAAATATTAAGAATGAAACCCATTATTGATGAACAAAAAAGAACAGAGCACAAACACTACGGTGACTGATGTCACTACGTCTTTTCACCTAGTAATTAGTAATTCTCCAAGTTGTAAAAAGTATTTTTTTAATGACCCCGCCAAAAAATAAAAAAAAAATCAAGAGAACATCATCAAAGAATCTCTCTAGTAGAAGCAAAACAGAAAAAAAAAAACGGAAACCAACACAAATTAAAAGTATCCAAAAATCCCCTCTTCAAATATTAAAGGAGAGCGTTGGAACCTAACAATGATTAGATGGCTTCTGTTTCCTTTTTTCCTTTAGTTATAACTTAATGTGATTCTTCAACATTTAAAGAAAAAGCAAAAACAATAAAACTCCCAAATAAACCTGAACCAAAAGAAGGGTAACGATATAAGATGTGAAGAAAAACAAACAAACTCAATCCCAAATATTAAAAATTAAAACAGGAAACCCCTTTTGGTATTATTATTAATTTTTTTTGACTTCTTTTTAACTCAAAATCTAATGTCAAGCCGAAGTTGCAAGATGAAGGAAAAAGAAATCTAAAATAATATCAATGGTGAAGCATTCACCATACTGAGGGAATAAAATAGAATAAAGAGTAGAAAGATTTTTTTTTTCTTTCGTTCAACAACCTCTAACTGTGTTTCGAAATTATGATAGTATGTTAAAGCTTTCTGAATTTGAATAAAACAAGAAGTCTTTTTTTTTTCCTGTTGCAACAAAACAATAGTAACTCGGCCAATGAGACCGATTTGAAATATAAGAAATAGAACCCGAACCAGAAATCAAAAAGAAAAAACCCAGCGAAACAGATGAAAAGAGAAAGCAGTCAGGACACATAAACACTCAAATACAATAATAAAAAACCAACCGAGAGTCAAAAAATAAAAACAAAACTAATACCCAATAGTTAAAAACCAAGAAAGAGATCCAAAGAAAAAAAAAAAAAAACACAAAAGATTAAAACGCATACGAAAAAGTACCCCCGGTACCTTGTTCGATCTAAACCAATTAAACCCGATTATAATTCACCTGCTTCATCTGACCCACAAAAATAAAAAATAAAAATATTATAATCCAAAACAAAAAAAAAAAGAGAACACCTCTCATTAACTGCTAGTAGTTCCATCATCAAAGATACCATGGTCAAACCATTTATGTTCCAACGCCTCCATTGCAGTGAGCCTCTTTTCGGGATCATACACCAACAAGTTTCTAATCAAGTCAATAAACCAATACCAAAACTCGTAGTCGTCTGCATACTTCTTTGCAATCTTAAACTTGGCCATCGACTCCTTCAACGACAACTTCAAATCAAACTTGAATCCAACTTTGCCACCGATCAACCGATCCAAGTTGCATAAGTCCTCCACCTCGTTGATCAAACTAACCGGGGTGTCATTGCTTGGGAAGATCAACTTTCCTGTTGTCTTGGAGAAGGAATTGGCGATACAATCCGACGATGACGTGTTTGCACTTGACGAAGCAGAAGATTTTCTTCTAGAGTACGAAGACTGCTGGTAGAATTGGTTGAAGCATTTTCTCACCAACTTCAAATCGATAGATTGGCCGAGCACTTGCTCCATCATCGCCAAATGTTGGGCATTCTCGTGGGTCTTGAATAGAGCGTCACCAGAAATGAGTTCCACCAATATGCAGCCAACAGACCACATGTCACATGGGAAGGACCAACCAATACCCAAGATGATCTCTGGTGCTCTGTAGTGACGTGTTGAGACAACAGTAGCATGGTATTCGTCTTCAAATATAGCGGAACCGTAATCGATGGTGTAAATCTTAGGATCGTTCAAGATCTTTCTTGAAAATACCGTGGAATCGTGCACGTCACGTTTGACATAAGTCTTCTCGATATAAGAATCATCCTTTAACAAGATATTTTCAGGTTTCAAATCTGTGTGGATCAAGTTCAAATCGTGCATGAAGGCAACGGACCTTAGTAGTTGTCTAGCAATGGCTTGGATGTGTGAACCAGGGAAAGGTAAGAACTGGTTCTTATCCAAGAAGTCGTATAACGAAATTTTCAATATATCAGTCACGATACAGATGTGATTTCTGTAATCGAAGCACTCTCTCAAATGGATGCACTGGTTGACGTTTGTTGGGTCGTGTTTCTTCAACATCGAAAGAACACGGAGTTCAATCTTGGAAGCGTCTCTATACTTGGGTATGGCTCTGATGATCTTGATGGCCACGACGCAGTTGTTGTATCTATCGTATGCTTTCACCACTTTACCAAAAGTACCTTGGCCTAGCAAAGAATCTATTTGGAAACGGTCGTTTGCGAAGAAGCTTCCCGGGTTGATAATGTAGTGGCCATCCTTGTCATCACAAGGAACGTCTTCAACCGAGGTGACGGAAGTATTTGACGAATCGAACGATTCAGATGAAGAGCTTTGTTGATATTTGATAGAGTGGTAATCGGGCAAATCGGTGTTGAAGCTGAACTTTCTATTGCCAGCACCGGAATTTCCAGACCCGTTACCATTGGCCATTGAATAGTTGGAGAACCCATACGTGTAGTTGATGAACTGATGTTGAATGAGTGCCGTCTTGACATCTCCTATCTTTTCTTGAACCAATTTTCTATCGAAAGTTGGCCTGTATGACAACTTTGAGTAGGACAACTGGGGTAGCGATTTGGTTCTCTTCTTCTTGTATCTATTTATGAGGCTCGAATTAGCAGAGGAGGCGGGGTTGGACTTTGTGAGGCTCAAGATAGCCATCGAGAGCTGATTGGAATTGTAATCCGATGTGAGAGAATTGTCAGACAGTTGCATCGATTCGTCACGAAAGACATCGTGATCTTCATCGTTCTCGTCTTCTTCATCATCATCATCGTTGTCGTCATCTTCGTCATCTTCGATATCGTCATCATGGAAATTATAGTAGTCATCATGGTCATCGTCATTTTTGAAAGCATAATCGTCAGCATCTGAATCCAAATTGATGATCTCTTGATTCAAAGGGTCAATTCTAGAAGGATCATATGGCAGTCTTGCAGAGAATGTTGAATATTGCTGTTGTTTCTTTCTTAAGTACTCGCCACCGGTATTTGGGGTGGAGTGTGAGGTTGGGGCTGCGGAGGATGAGATATTATTAGATGAGGACAATCTAGGCCTCTTTCTGTTAAATATGGAAGCGGACATCATGTTGAAGAGGGATATATAGTTTGAAATAAGAGTAGTAGGTTAGCCGATGGAGGTTCGGTGCCTATAGGTAGATATAGCCAATTCAGACAGATAGCTGAAGGGGTGTGAGGGGGGTAGGAGAGGTGAGGGAATTAGTGAAGGGATAAGCGAGATAAGGATGAGGAGAAAGAGTATGATGAGATGAAAGGATTGAAGAAAAGAGAAGAGAAGAGAAGAGAAGAGAGGAGGTGATAGGAATGAGATGATCCAGGGAGACATACAAAAGAGTGAAAGTGTAAAATATATATATATATATAAATTATATATATAAAAGGTGATATAATAAAAATATAGGATACAACATGTATAAGCTACTATATGTTATGGGAAGGGAAGGACGACTAGTAATTCCTACAAAGGGCAGAAGGATGATCATGACAGTGGGCACTGGGCAGGCGCCATGAATTCCACGGGGGCAGGCAGGCACTGGCAGGCAGGCAGAGAGGGAAAAAAACAAATTAAATAAAATGAGATAACGAACTGCCTCGCCAAACTATGACGATTAATTTAATATGGGAATTTCTTGTTGTTGTTAATTTGTTAATTCGCCTTGCAAACAAATTCTGAGTCTTTTGGTCGTTTAGTGTGGTTGCCGATAAGTGGAGCGGAGGACGGCGTGCAGGCTCGTCCACCATACAATTTATTGTATTGTATTCATGTCCTTTAATTTATGCCATGTGGTCCTGCTGATTCGTTTCATGAATCTTTTATGTATATATATATATATATATATATATCAATTTGTAAATGTATAAATGTATAAATAAATATATATATATAATATATATATATATATAAGATATAGGGATGTACAAAGGTCAATTTATTGAATATCAGAAATCCAGCAAACAACATCACGCAAAGGCAGAGAGAAAAAAAGTTGGGAAATCAGGTGGACCTCGCAATTTCCCAACCAGCAGGCAGCTTGAATGAACTGTGGAAATTTTGAAACTGATTGAAATTGAAATTGACATTGAATGAATATTGTACGTTGTAAGGCCAACCTGCAAATCAGCCTGCCTGGTGGACTTTGGTGGACCCCGGTGGGCTGCTAGGGCTATTTCTGATCATCAAGGCGGGGAACGTGGGTGCATGGCCGGGGAAGGAGGGAGGGGGGAGGGAGAGGCCCGTTGGTTGGCTACCCAAGCACTGAGCGCTGAGCAAGCTGCAACCACGATGATGAGATCGATCACGATTCACGATTCACAATTGGCTGGCCCGACCAACCTGACTGCACCTGCAGTTGCCACGGCCGACTGCCACGGCCACGGCCACTTGGAAGTTGGAACTGGGCACAGTGGTGGGCAACGGCGCAACGCTGCCTGAAGGCTGAGAGTCTGAGACACAAATAAAAAGAAATTCAGCGAGTCGAGTCGATCGGTCGGTGCACAAACCAAAATCTGAAAATCTGAGCACGGGTGACATAATAGGTGAGGTAAAGCCAAAAAGCGGGAAAAAACCACGCCACTTGCAACTGTAAATTGATTATTGTGTGTGGCACTCACTGGTTTTCCAATTTCCACTGCCCACCATCAGACTTCAGCCACCCTAATAAACACTGTGCACTGTGCAGCACCGCCCGGGTTCACCACCAACCACCAACCAGTGCACTGAACCACCAGAGTGGCAGCGACTGCGAGACTGAGCAAGTTGCAGTGAGTCTGTCAGTGTGAGTCTTGAGAGCGCGAAGTTGGAAGAGGCAAAAGGAGGCGGGAGACAAGGCAGAGGAACAAGCCTCCGATTCAGCTAATTTGCCACATGTTTGTTTTCTTTTTTTTTTCCGTTTAATTGATTTTTCAGTCTTTTATTCCCTATTTGTTTCCAATTATCCCTAATTGACTACTCTTTGACAGATCTCCCACTCCATCACATCCTCCATCTCCCTTGACAACAGGTTCACCACTCCTTATAGATCGTCTCTCCCCAATCCTCACTCCCCCAACATCCAAGTGAGGCACAGCACAAACTCAATTGTTTACATTTGTTTTTTTTCTTTTTGTTAAATACATATACACCATATATCTTTGAGGATCCGACAAGATCGATCTCTTCCTTCTGTCCACCATATATAATCAACAATATACAATCATGGAAATTGCAAACATCGATTCGTCCTTGATCACCCAAGGCCAGCCTTCCAATTCGATACGGATCCAACCTTCCTCTTCATCCAACCCTTCTAATCCATCAAACACCAACAACGGTTTGTCTTCTTCCAACGCCTCAAATAACTCTCTCAAACAAGATAAGTCTACTTTGCTAGGCAAGTCTCAACTATCTCTAAATGGTGAACATGAGGGTGTCGACGACGACGATGTCGACGTTGGCGTTGATGTCGATGACGATGATGATGAAGATGATGACGAAAAAGGAGATAGAAAATACCCTTGTGAGATCTGTCACCACTCCTTCACCAGAAAACACAACTTGAAATCTCACATGTTGATCCATACCGACGAAAAACCTTTTGAATGCAATCAATGTACAGCCAAATTTAGAAGAATGCACGACATGAAAAGACACGAAAAGTTGCATTCTGGTGAAAAACCGTTCAGTTGTGCCAAGTGTGACAAGTCCTTTGCTAGAGCAGATGCCCTTCTAAGGCATACAAACTCATCCTCTGGTTGTTCCGGCTCCAATTTGGATAACCACCACTCTGTCAACAGCATCTACCAACATCACAACCAATTGCAACCTCATCAACAACTCACTTCCTCTCAACACCAGCAGCAGTTGCACGTCAACGATTCTCCTAACAAGCAGAGCAAGAGAAAGGCTTACGAGGCCAACCAGCATCAGTTCAGAGCTACCAAAAGATCGAAAAATCAATCTTCACAGGATCAACTCCAACAACAACAACAGCAGCAGCAACAACAACAGCAGCAACAACAACAACAGCAACAACCGCTTCAACACCACCAGCAGCAGCACCACCAACATCAACAGTCTCAACAGTCCCAACAAATTGCCGCTGCTGCTTCCAGCTATTTTGCTTCAAACCCTTCCTCCCTGTTGGTGCCATCCCCTGTGCCTGACAGATCCCGAAGCAGACAACAACAACAACAACAGCCCCAACAGCAACAACAGCAGTTGACTGCAAACGGCCCTTCCAATTCGGTAAACTCCAACTACCTAGTCTCTGGATTCAACCCTAACTTCCCTTCGGACAATTCGACCAACAACAACGGCAACAACAACAACGATATTATTGCTTTGACGCCTAGTGTCTTGAACCAGTTGTACAACACTATCTCAAACTTGCAATCCAAAGTGTTGATCTTGGAGAGTAAAGTTATCCAGTTGGAAAACAATGCTAATAGTGCCAACAACAATTGATCCAATCTAGATCCTTGCTTTCTTTTGAATACCGGTGTTTTTACTGTTTTTGTTTTTTTTACTAATATTGTTTATGCGTGTGTTTTGCATTTTTTTTCTTTTATAACTTATTCTCTTTAAGCTAACACATAGTTTTACTACCCTTTCCGTTCCGATGTCTACTTCCTCCTTTGTCTCTGCGTTTTTTTTTTAGTATATTCTCTGTTTTTTTTTTTTTTCTTTGTTCTGATCCATTATTACCATTTAACTTTTTTTTTCCCCTTGCTTTCCTCTACAATCCCCCTGTTTTTATAATGCTTCCCTTGTATTATTGCTATATCTATAGTTCTCTTGAATTTCTACTATACGCACTCTTTACTTATCCCCTACCACTATTTAATCCGAAACACGTCATTAATAATTACAAAAAACGCACTTTACAAGTATATATACATATATAGTATGTACAAGACACCTACACCATCATCACTTCTTCTCCTCCATCGGTTTTTGCTCCACCGTTGCAACATCACCACCACCACCACCACCACCACCAACAACAACCTTGTCTTTATCCTCAGGCAAACCCAACTCCTTCCAACTCACTTTATCCATCAACTCGTGCTTCATACGACATCCAAGGTAATCTTTAGCCAACATACGACAGTTAGGTGCATTCTCGTTCCTTACTAACTTCAAACACTTCAAATAACTTTCCATCTCTGCTTTACAATCCCCGTAGTGATCCAAGGGGAAAGATCCACGATCTGGAGGTTTCGAATTCCACGCTTGTAACTTGTTCCCCGGATTAGCAGACATGTCGTACCCTCCTGTGGTTTATTTTCCTTTTTGATTCTATTCTTCTACTAAAAAAAACAGTAGTTTGGAAAAGAGGTCCTGTAAAGTTAACCTTCGGTGTTTGAAGCTTAAAAGATCGCTTAATCTTAGAAATATCATGGTTTCGGTCCAAGGTCCAAGTTCGTTTTTCATTTTTCTGTTTTTATTATGTAATTTACCTCCTATTAACTTACGTAATATGACGGGTATAGTTTTTTACCACTTCCCCCTTATCGATTCCACAATTGTTATTTCTCATAATAATAACTTCATATACATTATTAGAAAACTCTATAGATCAAAGCTTGCAAAATTCTAAGGTACTTGTGAAAAAAAAAACAAACACACTCACCTACTAGAATCAGTCAAACAAAAAAAAGAGAGGATTATAATCGTTTATTAACCAAAAGAGGAGGAGGAGGAGAGAAAATTCAAAACCAGATAAAAAAAAAAAAACACAGACAAAAGATAGTAAGAACAAAAAAAAAAGTAAGACGTTCAATTCAGAACAAAGAGAGAAAGTGGAGGGCAAAGAGGGGTGGGAGCAAAAAAGAAAGAAACAAAAGCATCGATTTCAAAGTAAGTCTAATCTTGCTTGTCAGACTAGTGACAAGGACAATTCAAAGACGGTGGTATAATAACAAATTATAATAGTAATAATAAAAGTAAAAAAAGAAACAAAAAAAAAAAAAAAAGACGAAGAATGTGGTATAATAAATAAAGAAGGACCCAAAAACAACAAAAGGAAAGGAAACCGTAAACTGAACCAAACCAACCAAACCAAGAAAACAAAATGATCAAAGAAAACCAAAAACCAAAAAATAAAAAAACAACAAAAACCAGACTAATCCTAAAAAAATACCCCGTTCCCATACTAAAAGAAATCAAGCATAAAAATCCACAAGATTTAACAAAAAAAAAAAAAAAAAAACAGGAAAAGAAAATCAATCATGCTAACGCAACAGCAAAAAGGAAAAGAATAGCAGGTTTTCATTTCAATCCCCGTTCAAAAGATCTTCAACTAGAGCCGTCCATCTTTTACGGAGCTCCCAGCCTTTTATAGTTCTAATTGCACAACCAGTCCAATTGGTCACGCTAGTAACGGACGACTTAATTAAACACGACGACTTCTCTTTAAAGGCGTCAAAAGTATCGCCCATGAAGAAACTTTTGATGTTGTCCAAGTTGACAGCTCTCACCCAATGGTTCAGTTTCTCAGCTGTCAACCCAGTGTAGAAAACTTTGCAACGGTTCTCGAAATCCTGCACGGATTGGCTGTTCCTCCACTCTTGTAACTTCAACATCGTGTGCTTGCGTAACTTATTGGAACCTCTAGTGGCCTTCTTCAAACCAGAGTACACCAACTTCCCGTTCTTATTGAGTTGTTGACCAAGCACAGTTTTACAACTGGACACCCATTTCGAGTTCTCGTCTTTCAGCTTGTCAAAAACTTCCTTAGCTTTGCTGAGCTTTCCAGCATAGTCGGCGTTTTGAACGGCTTCCATCGATTGGTAGCCAGCGTCTTTCAACTTGTCCATATATTTGATGGCAAAACTTTGTGCTGTGTTCAACTTCTCGGAAATCCCAATCTTTTCAACTCGTTCTAAAGTGGTATCCTTCATCTCGTCAAAATATTTGGACAACCGGTCCACTTTATCTGCGTAGTCAACGCTTTGGATCGATTCCAAAGACGAATCCTTTATCTTGTTGAAGTAATCGGAAGTTTTTTCAAACTTAGCGGCGTAATCGTACTCCATAATCGTTTCTAATGACGAGTCTTTCAACTTGTTCAAATATAGGTATGCTTCGTTTAACTTCTGTGAGTAATCAAAGTTCTCTTCGAGTGAATTCTTCAACTGGTTGAACGTATCAGCGTTGGATAGTTCTTTAAGTTTGCTTGCAAACTTGTCCATGGTGCAGTCTAGAAAAAAATCCGAATCCTTATATATCTTCTTATACAGTTGTTCGTTGTCGACTTGAACGTTACAGGCAAGCCTTTTCGAATTCAATTCGTTCACCTGCTGGTTCAAAACAGTCAAGCAGTCAAACTTCTTCACCATCTTCATGTCACGAGTTTGAAAGATTGACACTGATCCAACACATTCATCAAAGTTGTCAAAGATCTGCTGTTTCAATTCTTCGCATCCGGGCTTCGAGTACTGCTGGTAACAGTAGTAGCAGTAAGAGATCTGGGAGACAAGCAGCAACAAAAAGATGTAGAACTTGCGTAGTGGAATCGACGTTATCTTGGTCTTCACTTTAGTCTGGGTGGCTTTGCTTATAGGTAACAATTCAATCAAATCGTCAAGGAAATCTGATCTCTTTGTCTCATTGGTGGTGGTGGTGGTGGCAGCAGTGTCAGCATTAGCATCAGCAGTAGTGCCAGTAGCAGCAAAGTGTGCAAGGGGCTCTTCTTTAACCATGTTTGTACCATCGATGTTGATCTTAGGAATGCTAAAACTGTTGGAAGGAGAATCGGTAAAGTCTTTCAAAGTGGAGACGGAACCTCTTGTAGCTGATGTCTTTGTAGGGGTCTGATGTGGGTTGATGATGTTTCTACTGTTATAGCCGCTGTTGCCGCTACCGTTGTTGCTGTTGGTGTAGAACACGTTGGAGACCTCGTCATCGGTGGACACCACGTCATCGTAGACAACCTCATTGGAGTCAACGTTGGAAGAAACGACTGACCAAGAGTCGTCGGAGGAAAAATCTGTCTGGGTAAGGATATCGGAGGACACCTCGTCTTGGTTCTGGCTTTGCTGAGGAAGAGAGGAAGGCGATGTGGAGCCGTTGTCCCTCTTTTCAGTGTTGCTCATCTTTAACTAACTGGAAGAAAGGACAGAAGGAAATCAAAGTATGTATAGAATGGCAATAATAATATTAATAATAACGTGTATATATAATATATATATATATACAAAACAGATATGGATATGAGTATTCCAATAAGGAGGGGGTAGTAAGGAGAAGAGTCCTGCAATCGGGATAGATGGTGCAAAGTTAGTATGACAAGGGCCTGTATGTGGAATCCAGTTTAGGGGGAGGAAAGGGTGGCGATTAGCGTGCGTGCGGGAACAGCCGCTGGGGAAGCTCCAGGGCGGCCAGGGGACACTTGGCGCTGGGAGCTTGGAGCCTGGAGCCTGGAGGCTGGGACTGGGAGGCCCGGCCGGCTTATCGGTCGTGGGAGTTCTCATGCTGCGCTGTAGGCTGTGACCCAGTCTCCAAATGGGCTGCAGCCTGAAATGGATCCAGCTGCTGCCACAGGGACGGAGGGTATCTTATTTTTTTGCCACGTGAATGTTTGAGCATTTTGTGTTCTGTATATATATATATATACATATATTTATTTATATGGAATTTTATGTTTGAAGTTGATCTTATGTAGTCTGCATTATGGGTATACAACAGGTATGTATAATGTATACGAGAATGTGTATGTGGTGGGATAAGACTACCTGTGTATCGATCTCATTGGCTGCAGTGTGGGAGTGACAGGGAGCCAGGGAACAGTTATTCAGGAAGCCCGACAAGGGGGAAGAGATAAGGCCGCAGAGCAGACTAATTGCCGCATAGATATGTGGGGAAAGACAGAGGCGAGAATTATATATATATATATATATATACTATCACTGATACTTACAGCTTTAAGGGGATAATACAGAGTAGAGTGGACAGATGTAATTGTGATTGGAAGGTGTATGAGTACAGGAAGGAGCAGAATATACAGAGAGAGAAGAGTGTTCAACCAACACACAAAGAGAGATTTAAATAAAACCAAAAAAAAAAAACAAAAAAAAAAAAAAAAGATTAAAACAAAAAATAAAAAAATAAAATGGATGGATGGTCGTGCGCAGCTCACCCGTTGTAGCAGTCCTGCCAGCTTTCGTTGCTCGTCAGGTTGAACTCTCTGAGTGTCAGGTTGTAGTTCTCCACAATCTTGTACACCTCTTGCTTTAGCCACCCGTTGAACTGCTGCAACTGGGCCACAATCGCATCGTCAATCGCATCGTTCTCATCTCGCAAGATCACTAGCTGCCTCTCCAACTGGTAGATCTTCAACTTCAGGTTGTAAATCTTGTTCTTCCTAGTCTGGTCAGGGTTCGTATCGGTGTACTTCAATATCACATTGTTCAACTTCTTCATCCCTGGAATCTTGCTGTATAACGTCTTCTTCGAGTTGATGTATAACGCACTCTGTAATTCAACGTCGGTCAACGGTGGCTCTTCGTCTTCCTCTGAAGGCTTGTTCTTCTTACCTCCAACAACCCTGTTGGTCAAATCGTCAATCTTCTTGATCTCATCCTCCTGCTTCTCGTACTCTTGGTACTTCCCTTTGTACTCCGCCAAATCTCTTTCCACAATCTTCAACTGGATCATCTTGTTCTTATTGTAATCGATCAGTTCCTTCACACCTCTAATGAAATGCTTCAATTCGATCAACTTGTCCAAAAATCGTAAGTTGATCGTCTCAATGATCAAATTAATCGATATCAAGTGACGGTCAAATACTCTACCTATATTCTCGATGAAGTTCGAATCCTGCATCAACGACAAAGAATTGAACTGCGTACCCAACTCGTTCAAGTCTGGTATTAATTCCGTATAATGCTTGATCAATTTCTTGTTCACTTTCGTAATGTTGTTCAGTACCAGCTCATACTTCTGGAATTTGTTCTCGTACTTGCTAAACTTATCAACTTGTTCTTCATCCAACAGAGACTGGTTCTTTTGTGATATCGACAGAACGTTCGGAATCGGCAGCGTCAAATACAATTGGTTTTCCAAATTTTCAACTGGTTTGAAAGGTGATATCCTATATATGGATGTCTTCAACAAAGAAACGTTTTCTTTCAAGTTCAAAAAATCGTTGAAATTCATTTCGGGGTCCAAGAAATTCAAGAAAATCTTGCACTTCTTGATGCTTTCAATCTCCAAGCACCTATTCAAAAATACAGCCAACATCCGTTTCCTATATTCGATGAAATTTAAAGAGTTCCCATTACCGTTGTTCCCACTACCGTTACCGTTGCTCGAATTACTGTTATTGATCCCCACATTTAACCCGTTCAAATTGTTGCCCGTAGAACTGATCGATGATCCACTGTTCAGGTCCCGGTCAATGTCGAGTATACCGATCCCTAGAGAATTGGTAGTTGTGGTTGTAAGATTTGATTTCAAAGTTTGCTTCTCCGGTATAGGTGGCACTATCAAGGTTGGCAATAATTTGACAATGCATTTTCTCAAAGATTCAAACTCAGAGTATCTTCTCTTGACTATCAAAGGTCCCAATCTAATCGAATATACTATGTAGCTTTGTAAATGGTTGTGATTCTCTGTCGATTTTGATGCTTCGTTGATTTGGATTTGCAAATTTGGTTCATTTTCTAATATTTCGTACACTCTGGAAGGGTATATCACCTCTGTCTTGAGCACGTTGCTTCCGGCATTGTTGCTGGCTTCGTCTGGAATTGTTTCAATTGGGTCTGGATTGGAAGAGACGCTCATCGTCACCAAGAATGTAGTGATTGTTGGAAAGGATAGCAATACAACAAGGTTTAGAAGTAGTGTGGAGAAGCAAAGAAAAGAGAGACGGTGATGGATTTAATTGCAACTGTCAGAGTTTGGTGGCTTTCTTTTAATTCTTCTTCTCTGTGGCAGGTGGCGCTCCCTGCTGGTGTGTCACGAATTATGTCAGCGCCTATATGTTGTCGTTTCCAGCTTTCCATCTTTCCATCTTTCCATCTTCGGTCCTTTTTGGCGTCGTCTTTTCCTGCTGTATATCGTTTATCACCAACAATTAGGGTCCGGCGTGTTGCTAGTGGTTTCTCTCTGTTTCTACTCTGTTAATTGAATTGCATTTGCTTACACCATGACGTGGCAAGACCCTCACACTTTCCACATCTCCGTGTCCGTGGTGCTGCGCTTCCTCACCTTGTCGCTGTACGCAGCAGTCATCACGCTGCTCTTGCTCTCCCCAGCAAACCCCTTTTTCAAGATATCCCTTGCATGCTACGCAGGTGCGTACAGCATAGTTTCCTTCTTGTACGGGTTCGTGGTATACTTCAACTCGGTGGCGATGGCAGGTCACCAGAAGGATGACCAAGGCTTGCTGAAGCTGGTGCTCAACTTCCTGCCCAACCTTGTGGAGAAACTGTCCCAGTTGCTGATCGAACTGGTGTTTATCTCATTCAAAGTGATCGTCAAGGGTGGTGACACGAGCAAAATAGCTAGGTTGAACCCAGTCATGCTCGCTTACTTCATTGTGTGCTTGAGAAAGTTGGTTGCGTTGTTGTGTTGGTGTTACATATCGGAAGCTGACGACAACTCTTCCCGTCTGAAAGCATTCTTGGCCTTCTGTTTTGTGAACTTGATCCAGAATAGGTTCATCATGAAGAACGGAACTTTGAAATCGGGAACTAAAAACGTGAACCATTTGAAGTTCATCGATGGGATCAAGAGTTTCTGGCAAAAGACGGGTAAGAATTCTCACGTTGAAGTTGACAAATTGAAGTTCAGAAGAAACTTCATATTTGCATCCAACGTCTTGCTAACATTACTGCTGTTCATCTCCATGTTTAAAATGTACTGGGAATTTAAAGATGGTTACTCGAGAATCATCTCGATCCTAACCAAACTGCTGCTAATACTAGATCTAGAGTTCTTAAAGACAATGAGCTTCGAAATGACAGGCTTAGATTTAACTTTCAAAAATCACAACGACGAGTTCGGATCTTACAAAGTTTAAATAAATAAATAAATAAATAACAATTTTCATTATTAACTATGTACGTAGTATCTTTGGTTTTGTAATTGGATCTATCACTATCGTAACACCATCCAAAAATTTAATCTTGATGGTAGGTCCATATTTGCGAGCTTTGTTCCTAGCTCTCCTCTTCAGCAACTTCTGGAAATCGTGTTCGTCGTACAAATCGTCAACTTCATCCTCGTCTGTATCTACGGTAATACGATTCTCGACGTCAACCAGCCGTTTCTTCAATGCCACCTCTTCGTTTTTCAATTTTTCAAAGTTGACCAAAAACTGTTGCAACTCTTTAATGGTGAGCACGTACTTGATCTTCAACTCGATCGTATCCTCCATGTCGTTGATCTTCGTAAAATTCGTTAGTTTTTTGCTGACATCGATTAAGTCATCTTCGTTACTCAAAGAATCCAATTGTTCTTTGATCGAAATTGCAGATTTCTTCTTGATCTGCTTACCCAAATTCTCGAGACAATCGATACAGTTTTCAAACTCCATCAACAACTTCTCCTTATCTGAAGAATTGAACTTCTTCTCATTCTTCTCACCTCTCTTGTGGAAATTCGAATAAGCCCAATTCGGTAATGGGTCCTTCTCCAACGTACCGTTCTGTTTGCGTCCGCTGCCATTTTTGCTGTTACTGCTGTTGTTACTCCTGCTGTACTGAAGCGGCCTCTTCGACCTCTTTCGACTCGATGATCCCTCTTGCAAATCAACGAGGTTCAAGGCGTACGTCGTCAACTTCTGTTCAAAATGGTCCAACAACTCCGGGTTCTCGTGCAACTTCAAACCGTCGGGCACCGTATCTTTGGAGTCCAACAACTGGATCGAATGGTGCTCGTTGATAGACCGCTCCAAATGTGGTTCAAAGTCGTATACATCCCTGCTGAAACCGTTGCCCTTGCCGTTTCCATCGGCAGAAGGGTTCGATCGTAGCTTTCTAGGGTTGATAGTCATTATGCCTGTTTGTGATAGCTATTTCCTAGTGACGATCCCAATAAACAGCTCCGAAATCTCAAGTACCCCGGCACCAGGTACAGCCACAGGATCCAAACTTCAAAGGGACGGGAAAAAAACGGTCGGTGCGTGGCGGGCTGCGAGCGAGCGGCGCGGCACACAGCTGGAGGTCAACAAACACCAACTTTCTCAGAACATGCTGGCTTCGTATACGTATAATATGTCCGTAAATGTTTACCAGCACAGGACCTCCCGTGTGTTGAACATCACCTTTCTCCTCTTGTATAAACTGCTTCCAAAATGTCGGATTTCAATAGACCCAAGTTCAGAGGCGTCAATTCCGTCGGTATCGGATTATCCAACTCGGTGACTCAGCTACCTTCCTTCATACCCACAGCTCCCCTGCCAGAAACCCAGACACACCAGCTCAGACCCAAGTCCAACAGGTCGTTATCCTCGTCTTCTGACGTTCTATCGTTTACGGTGCCACCTAGTTTCAAACGGTTTGGGTCCAATGGCTTTGTAGGAGGAGTAGATGGGGGATCTGGAACAGGAAAATTGGTCAACCGTGCCAAACGGGTGCTTCTCAAGATACGATTCAGACATCTGTTGTTTATCACGCTCATCTGGATACTGATAGTGCACTACTTTGAAAGAACCGTTGTTTACAACCACATAAACAAATGCAAGTGGAACAGATGGGAAGACTGGCCTAAAGGCTCGGACCCACACCACTCAATCATCATCGGAGACCCTCAGATTGTGGACAGGTTCTCCTATCCTAACAGAACCAAGCCAATCTTAAGGTTCACCCAAAGATTGAGTGACAACTACTTGCATCGAAATCACCAAATATACCACAGCATGTTGTCACCTCATACCACTTTCTTTATCGGAGATCTATTTGACGGTGGTAGGGAATGGGAGAACGATGAATGGTACGAAGAGTACGTCAGATTCAACAAAGTTTTCAACCCAATTGAAGAAACAAGAATTTTCAGACAGATCCCTGGAAATCACGACATTGGATTTGGTAACGCAATCAATTTCACCATGTACAACAGATTCAGATCGTTCTTTGGAGACTCCAACGATTACATTATGATCGGGAACCACTCCATGATCCTAATGGACACCATTGCCCTCTCCTGTACAGAAAGCCCTGAAATCAGTTTACCTTCTTCAAACTTTTTGGAAGAGTTACTGGATCCTTCTCACCCAGCTAACTCATACCCAAGGCTAATGCTAACACACGTTCCTCTATACAGATTTACCGAAAAACAGCCATGTGGTCCGTTACGTGAATCCAAGAAAAGATTCCCTGTGATGCGCGGTAAACAATACCAAACTGTCTTGGAGTACGAAATGTCCCAGAAGATATTGAACTTCATCAAACCCAAAATCATATTCAGTGGTGATGACCACGATTACTGTCACATCAGACACGATTTACAAGAAGGTAATTCATTCACCGACGAAGTGACCGTGAAGAGCAGTGCTATGACCGGTGGCATCCACAGACCTGCCATCCAGCTCCTGTCTTTGTGGAACCCGCAGGATGAAGAGATTAGTAAAGTTGACGTTGGAGAGACAGGGACAATCGTGGTGAAGAACGATACCTTCAAAACGCGCCTATGCTATTTACCGGATCCATACTTTGCTTTACAAATGTACACCCTCTGCTTCATCGCGATTGTTGGAACCTTTTTGTTGGTTTTGGTATTTCCAGATCAAGCCAGCACTTTGCAAACTTTTATTTCAAAGAAATTGGCAAGGTATGACAAGTTCAGTTTGCTATCGGACGATTTATTGAAACCAAAAACAAAAAAGAACTGGAAAGCGAATTTGATTGATTTGGCGACAGAATGGAAAATTCCTGAAGAAAGGGACTGGTCAGCATTCTGGGTCAATTTCACAGTTGTGGTGATCATCTTTTGGACGATTGTGCTATGGTACTTTGACAGTATATAAGAGAAACGATTAATGCGAAGAAGAACGAGAATACAATAATAATAATAGAACGATGAAAATTGTATATTTCGGAATATAAAATTAAACTCTAATCGACAAAGTAAAAAAGGGATTTGCAATCAGAAGATTTTAAACTTATAATTTTGGAGAAGAGTTCTTCATGGCTTGTTCAACTGGCTTGAACCCCTTCAAAGATCTAGAAGCGATTGGATCGTTGTCACAGATATCTCTGAACCAGTTGTTGATGTATGGGTGTTGGGACAACCATCTTTGATCCCAACAGGTTTGGAAACCCCATCTAAAGGATTGGACGGCCCAAATATCGGCCAAAGTTGGTTCATCGTCAGAAGCAAGGTACTTGGTGCGCTTCAACTGGTTCTCGAACATGTCGGCGAAGTAGTTCAAGTTCTTCAAAGCATCGTCGACACCTTGGTGAGTGTAAGGCAAGTTACCGATAAGTGGGTAGATGAAGTCGACCAAAGTAGAGATCATCTCGGAGTTCACGAAGGAGACCCATTTCCAGACTTGACCTTGTTCGTTGACGTTCTTACCATAGAAATCGTAGCTGCAAGATGGGGATTTCAAGGAAATCAAGTAGATCAAGATTGCGATGGCCTCGTGTAAGATGTAGTCGTTTGGACCGACGAAAGTTGGCACTTTCTTCAATGGGAACTTGGCAACGAAGACAGGGTCCGAGCTATCGGAGATCTTGATGTCCAACTTCAAGTACTCGGCCAAATCTTTGAACAAAGAAGATCTAGGAGATGCGAGGTTTAAAAACAAGGTTCCTTGAGACATGGTGAAAAATATTTGATAAGGCGCTGCGGGAGACGTTCACTGCTCCGAGTTGTTTCTTTTTGTAGCTTGTAGGATCTCGATAAGGGATCCACTCCGGATAAACTCAAGCAAAGTTAACTTAAATCTGAAATTTGGAGGTTTGACGGAGGGACGGAGGGACAGTGGAGGGGAACTGTGCAATCTGCGTCTGGTCAGGCAGCCCGATATGGAAATCGCTACCCCTTTTCGCTGCCTCCGCGTATTTTGCACCTTTTGGGACGTTGCATGCCACGCAACCACGGTCACGTGTCTAGGCCTGGAAATGGATTACGTGATCTGTTGATGGACAATCGTCGATCGGCGCGCTGCACGACGCGTCTACAGACGCACAGACGCGTCGTAAGACCCTTTGGAAACGAAATCGCTGTTTTCCTTTAAAATTACTACTAGCATCAAAAACAAGGTGTTGTGTCCTCTTGAATTATTTTGTCATCCGGTAACATTCCACATAACGATCGAAGCCATCAAGTCAATTAACAGGTCACAAGCGTAAAATGGTGATTCGATTAAACTTACCTCCAAACGATCGTCAGAAAAATGGCCTACCCACGGAGATCATCCATCAAATCGCCCGAAACCTCATTAACGTGCAGGACGTCTTGAACTTCAGTTTTATCAGCAAGAGTTGTTATAACGAGGTGAACAACAACGACAAGGAGATATGGATAAATTTTTTGAGAACTATCGGTGTGTGGCAAAATGTGAACAGGAAGAGAAAGAAGTCTGTGTTGGTAGATCAACAGTTCCAGGACCTGCTGATTGTCGATGAGTCCCTCACAAACCCTATAAACTGCCTGAAGAACAAGATCGACGATCCTAACTTGGCAAGATCCCATTTCATCAAGTTGTATTCCATTATGGTGCCGATCATTAACGATTTGTTGATCAAAAACTATTCCCATTTTCAAAGCTTGTCGATATTTAAGGAGTACGACAACCCTTTTGACCAGTCCATACTGTTCGCCAACATTTGCCGGTTTGTTAAATTGTTCAAGCACGAAAGCATATACAAAAACATGATTATCAGATTGAATACGATCTTGGACTTGTTTGTCAATTCCATCATTAAAGAGATCGATTTGAATCTAAATGGGAAGAACTATACGGACGTTAAAAAACTCATTGTGTCACTGGACAACCTATCTGCAATCAACAACGAGGACATCGAAATGGACCCTCTAGAATCCCTATTGGAATTTTTCATCAACCGGTACGTGGATGACTATTCATTTTTAATGTCTGGTGATTTGATCGATGAAATATTCGTCAAGTCGAAGGAACCTAAGAAAGGTAATGTTAAAGGCTACGTTTTCAACTTCGATAAAGTTGATTCCATCTTCGACGTCAACATTAAAGTCACTTTGAATAAGCAACTATTTGAAATAAAATCCATCTTTGAAGATTCAAGTCAATTGCCTGAACAGTTGAAGTTGCCCACATCGAAACCCGAAGAGGATCTCAGTAACCTGGATGAAATACCCATCATTTTAAAAGTCATTGAAACTTTTTTGAACAGTTACTTGATCGGTGGTCTCGTAGATAAACTGATCTTGAGAGCGAAACAGATCGATCAAAGCGATGACGATTTGAAAGCTGACGCTCCACTTCAAGCTCCAGCTCCAGCTATCGGCATCCACTCGGTAGTTGAAAATCCCACAAATGGAAGCCACGACAATGCAACACAGAAACTACCAGACGATCATAGAAGAATCAACATGATGAATGAAACCTCTTTATACTTTCAGTGTGTTCCCTACTTACATTATAAGCTGATTTTGACGTTTAATAGCCTCGAATTCCCGGATTCCTCCGGGCTGACTACGACAAAGCAAATTTCAAAGATGGACTACAAGCAGGTTGTTTCGGGATTCATCAATTTCTACTATGAGCAGCATTTGCTAGAGTTTAGTGAGATGTTGCCTAGGCAATGTCACCTATCGTTGATTAACTTGATATCCATTTGGAAGTCCAACAAATCCGAGAATGAGAAGAACTTGGAGGAGGAAATATTGAAGCTAGTGGACGAGACTGCCGACGAAAGCAAAGGTAACCCATTCGATATCTTTTCTAGTTTTACAAATATTTTCCAGTTCAACCACATTACGGGCAGTAATGGAAGAAACGGTAAGAAAAAAGCAGAAAACAAAGAGCAGATCGAAAGCGAGAAAAAATTGACCAAATTTGCAGCAAAATTGCAGATCTTGACGACGAACGTCCAGAACATCAAAGGTTTGGTCAGCATGGACTTAACTGTGATAGTGCTACAGCACGTTAAGAACAGTTACGACCTTTTGATAGGATTGATTGAAAACTCGACAACGACAAAAGAAATGACCAACCAAATCCACAAGACTTGTACCAACATCTTCATCGACATGCTCTCGACGTTGATCGACGACCACATCAACCCTGGGTTTTCTGAAGCACTAACGAGATTGAAGAACTACAACCCTACAGAGTTGAAAAAATTGAATGAACTAGAGTTTACGGTGGAACCACTAACAAACTTCATCGAGTTGGTTAACGTCGGTGACTTGATCCTACAAATGGTGAACATCTTCTACAACGAAGAGCTCATCAACAACGGGATTATCAAATCGAAAAACAAGTCTGGTAACAGGGACTTTCTCTCCTCGAACCAGTGCGAGAAATCCATCGTGAAATTGGAGCAACTGCTAGACACGTATGTTGCCGATGGGTTGGACATCAGCATCGGCGTCATTATGAACGAGATCACCTGGGCCATCATGAAGTCCACGTTATCCGAGTCCACTTACAACGTGACTTATCCTGCCTCGGGCCCAGGCCCGGCCGTGTCAAAGTACGTGTCTGACAGCGTGACCATCTTAGACACGCACTTCAAGCTATTGAACGGTGCGATTGACAAGTCGATCCTCGATGTGTTCAAAGAGGAGATCGGCGAGCGGTTCATCAATATCTTGATCAAGATCATCACGAAAAAGTTGGTCATCTCCACAACTGGAGCGATCCAATTCATTTCGGACATCAACTTCTTCTACGATTTCTTCGTCAGGATGAAGATCAAGCAGACGGTGGCATATTTGGTCGGTTTGAAGATGATTGCCCAGTTGTTCTTGATCGATTGCTCGAATGATAAGGGCCAATGTAAAGAATTGGGAAAGTTGGTCATCGAGATAGGAAGAGATAATGGTATCTTTTCACCCGAAGAAGTTTATACGTTCGTTAGCAGGCGTAGCGACTGGATGCTGATTAAAAGGCAGGTCGATAAGATCATGTATGGTTTTGGTCCTGATGACTGTATTATTGCATAGAATAAAATGAGACATGTATATCTATAACTTATAATATATACGTATACACAAATAAAAAATGTTCCCCTGAGACGATTAACCCGATCATCTCTTATAAATAAGTGAATAAATAAATAACAAATAAATAATGAATAAATAAAGTAAATAGGTAAACGTTCGTTTTTAGCCTTCAATCCAATCGATTCCCTTCAACAGATGGTTCAATGCATCGATATTTTCTTCTTCTGACCTTTGCAGAACATCAATGACATCACCATTTACTAGGTTATCAATGGTTAGATCTAATTGTCTCTCGTTAAATTCCAAACATAATGGCTTTTTGTTAGAGTTGGAAGAAGTGGCCTCTGTTGAACGACCTTTTTCCGGTTTGATCCAATTGGATAATTTACCGTTCTTCAGAGTCATCAAATTCATATTGATTAAAGATTCTTGCACATCGACTCCATTTTCGAGTAAAACTGATTCCAGTGATGAGCCATTTTTAATATGGGTAACGTTTGCTGGATAATTTTGGAAATCGTGCAACAATCCAGAAAACAGATTAGACTTGAAATTGTTTTTCAAAAGTTGGAAATTTATCAAATTCATGTCAGCTTTAACAACTCTATTAAACTGTACTAAAGATTTCACAATGACAGATGTATCATTGAAACCTTGCAATGTCAATAGCTTGCTGAACGCTTTTTTGAACAAACTCCAGGTGCTTTCCAAGTCATTTAGGTTGAAAGGTGAATAGAACAATTTCAATAAAATTAAATTCAAGAATTCCACATTAAACTTGATAAAGATTGATGATTCAACAAGATTCATTTTTTCGAGTCTTTCAATCATGCACTTGCATACATTCAACAACTTTGAACTGTTCAAAAATCTTTCCAATGGTTCCCCTATTGGATCGAATAACAACAAAGTTAAATCTAATTGATCTAACAGAATTGTTAGCTGAGGGTAGGATGATAGTAATTCTGTGTCCTTCTGAATCACAGACAACTGGTATCTCCAACTGGATAATGAATTAGCCAATAAATGTTTATTATCAGTAAGCCCATTCAAATTCTTAAAGTCGTAGACCAACTGGTTCAAAACTTTGGAGTTCAAAACCACAATTGAAAGCAATTTTCCAAGGTATGATTTCTCCTCTCTTTTGTTTTCCAATATATAATCCAAGTTGGAATCCCAGTTTAAGCCTAATCTAAATCCATAAATATTACCGATTATAAAAAGAAAACACCAAATGTTATATCTATATTTGTTCTTGATATTGTTGTTCGACTGTTTCTGGATTCTTCTTGAAAATTCACCAACAAATTTAGTAGATCTGTTTAAGCCAATTTGCAATGATATATCTTTGGCCAATTGCAACCACTGAAAAAAAAGCGTATCCAAATCATCGCTTTGATCATTTGTGAAATCGTCAGTTTTTATTGGAAAAGACGATAGGATCAAAATAGATTGAATAATCGACAGCTGATTAGGAGTTTGTAGCCAAGAAAGTTTGATTAGCTGCTCTTTAATGAATTTTTGATAAATTGTTGAATCTTTCGATGTGGCATAGACAACAGTCCAAAATAGTAGCTGTGAGTTTTGGTACAAGACAGTTGGAGATCTGATTTTGTCCATGATTGGTAAATATGGAAGATAATCAGTATTGAACTTGTCCATAAGCACTAAAACATCGATCAACTGATATTTCGTCTTGTCATCAATGGCAAATTCGAATGATTCTTCCATGATTGGAATATTGTCGTCGTCTGAAGACTTATCTTGGATGCAAAACTTATTTTCCTGCAAGTGCATCCGTCCCTCATGTTCTTCATCAGAGGTTGGTGGGGTATTAGGGTTCTCCATTGTTTTAAGCTTCGACTTCCCCATAATTTTTCCGTGGTGGGCGATGTTAAAATCGATATCATCTTCTTCGTCCTCCTCTT
Organism: Ogataea sithepensis; assembly: GCA_030564825.1. NCBI lineage: Eukaryota > Fungi > Ascomycota > Pichiomycetes > Pichiales > Pichiaceae > Ogataea > Ogataea sithepensis. Next base: position 136,570 of record JAJMAB010000017.1, on the reverse strand, counting down.
CTTCTTCTTCTTCTTCTTCTTCTTCTCCGTCTCCTTCTTCTTCGTCTTCAATTAAGGTGCTCAGCTTTAAGTGGTCACAATCAGACGATGGAGTTAATAATTCTGGTGGGGTGAAAGCTGGTTCGGAGGAGAAACGAGAAGAGTGCGACTCCATTGGCGATTTGAACTCTTCTTCATCATGGCAGTACATTTCACTGGAGCATTCAACGTCCACTAGCCCACTAACACTCAAATTTCTTTCTTTACACAACTGTTTCAAATAACGATCCTTCAAAATCAACGAGTCCACAATGCTTTTCAAATCGTCGATACTATCGCTTAAATTCTTGATTATGTTAGATCGTTTCACCGGAATGACGATTTCTAACTGGCAAGTTAAACCTCTTTTTGCACATGAGGTACAAGGGTTTGGTTGTGTATCAACATAATTACACTTCGTTTTATGTTTTCTACAACGAGAACATGATTTAAGGTGTCTTGGTTTCGGCTGGTCAAAGTAGTTTGGAGGGTTCTTGTTGATGATGGTAGTTGTCACTTGAGGTTGCGTCGTGGATCCTTCTAATTCGTTGGCGATAGAAGGTGTGGCGGAGAAAGTGGTGGATTGTGTAGACGCAGGTTTAGAAGGGATTGTAGTTGTGGTATTGGTTGTTGTGGTAGTTGCTGTTGTAGTTTGTGTCGCTTTGGTTCCGATAGAAAGTTTTGACCCTATAAGTGTCTTTGTAGTGGATGGTGAGGGTTGGGAAGATCTTTGCTTCTTGAGTAAAGTGTTCGGTAAGAGCGGGACCAGCTTCCTTTTGTGAGAAGAGGAGCTGGTAGTGGCAGTTGTTGTAGTGTTCGAGAGGGACATTTAAGGATCTGGGTATGGATGTAGTATACAAGGCGTGATATAAAGACAAAAGGGTAGCAAAGGGTGGGAAGGAGGGGGTATACCGCTAAAGGGGATAGGGAAAAGGTGATATCAGAGAGAAGTATGAGGTCAAAAGGTTCCAAGAGAGAGAGATCGATGGGCGAGATGGTGACAACAAACAGAGACAAAAGAAAAAGGGGAAACCAAACAGTTTTAAAGGAACTTTGAAGGGAAACTCCGAGCAGCTAAGGAGTTCAAGTTGAGCCCACGTTAAAAAAATGAGGTTCTTCCTCGCGCAGGGCTGTGGGGAGATTTCCCCTTCCCATAATTTTTTTTTGTCCTTTGATGGTGCCGAGCTGTTTAATTTGTCTTTGTTAAGACTGAGATGTAGATTGTTAGGCTTCAATAGGGGCAGTTTGGAGGAGAGAGGGGGTGCTCTCTTCACTCCCCCGGTGCCAGTCGCTGCATGCGTATACCACGGGGCCCGGAGTATCCTACCGGGGCACTCCACTGACTCCAGTCTCCAGCTGTCAGCCTTTTCTTCCTCCTTGGTCTACCGGTGGCCGCATCTACACCACAAGCTACGGTCTTCCCCTGGAAGGAATCCGACGACGCTCTCGTTGGCTGTGCCAGAAAGCAACGCAGCCAATCAACCTCCGTTCTTTTGCAATTTGCACCCCCCCTTGCCATGATTCGGCCGTCCCGCTGTGGGCTCCGTCATGGGGGAACAATAGGAGGCCTAGCACACAGTGCACACAGCGGTAGTTGCACGACCCCAACCTGGCATTTGTACTTTGCCAGGGCGCTGTCGTTGTCGGATTCCTTGTCTCTCCACAATTTATTCCAGCTAATTAAATTCCCGCAATTTCTAATTTTTATATCCACCGGGAATTATACTACTGTGTTGGTTACATCCGTTGTGATTGTCCACCTATTAGTTACGGCATATAACCCATATAATCCGTCTAGAGATGCGACGGCATTCCAGCTACAACGTATATATATCTACTCTCGACACTTCCAGCACATGCTATGCCTGGATCATCCAATTTCGTACACAAATTAAATTAAACAACAGACACACGCCGCCATAAATGTAGCCAGGCTAATAATTTATACACGCGTTACAATCGCACGTACTACAAATTATAGTTCAGTTCCTCCTCGCTGTCTCGCCCTCCACTCGGCACGTACGCCTTGCTGGTTAAAATGCTCTCTCACTGGCAACTAGATTTGAGTCTCCGTCCTTTTTTGTGGAGGAGGGACACCCCCAATACCAACAAGCACTGTAAAAGCCAGCTCGCTCAACCATGGACCAGCGGAAATCCTTCCCTTTTAATGTAGCTTCCACCAAACCACTCTCCGAATGAGGGACCTCCCGTGGCTCTCGATTTCGTCATACGATCGAACATTTCAATGATTTTTCCTTCCCCCGATCTAGATCAAGGGTATATCTTAACCGAATCTCGGAGATGGAACGAGTTGCGTTGGATCTGTTTAGTGCAATATCTATATATATATATACTCTCAGTTTACAGATTTATATGGGACGTGTATATATATATATATACTAATAATTTGACACATATATAGATATAGCGTATTGACCACCACCTATATGTCGGCATCGATATATACAATCTACAGCCAATACCGCACTCGGTTTTACAATCATTTGGTTGTGAATCGCGTAGAGACCTGAATTCGGAGCCAATATGAAACTGGCAAGAAAATTGGAAGTTTGAAAAGTAGTGCAGAGTGCCAATGCATCTCAAAAATCTGTGTGCATGTGGTCGATTCGCGGATTCCGAATTTCCGATTCTCTGGGGATTGTTTTTCTCCAGATTTTCCCGGAACCCATCGCTAGCAAGTATTAATTAGAAGTGTCAGTTAGCAAATTCATTCTCATATCTATAATGGATATATATATCTTGATTTGGTGATTTCCCATCTTTCCTCTTCCAATTTGGTTTCAAAATTCACATTGGTTTTGTTGAATGGTATATTTACAGATTCCACTCACATATATATATCCATTGTAGTTGCAAAGTTGTTCTGTGTATTCAGTTGATCAATTGTTTGAGTTTAAGTCAAATCTTGTGATTAAAATTTGAAATTCAGATCCAATGTTCATATAGCATACTGTAGCTCCGACAACGATACTTATGAAATACAAGAAACGGATCGTATTAACTATAGTTGATTACTTGATCCTCCTATCTAATTTTCTGTTTGGCAATAGAGATCAGTATACGCTGTTAAGTAGACTTTAATCTCCGATGGAGGTAAGAGAAATTTTATTGCATCTCCCACCAGTTACAAAGAAACTACCAGTCCCTAGTTCTGCTGAAATTAATCAAATTTGGAATGGCTAGAGATAAGCTAGAAAATTTGAATATTTGTCTAAATACTCAACATATTTTTCAACCCATGTCTACTTATCTCTATCACGAATTGGTTCTTTGTAAATTTGTGTTCTTTAAACTGTCTAAAGCGACCTTGAATCATAAAGATTTACCTAATTCAAATAAGGTCGTGCAAATGATAAAAGCTAGATCAGAATCCAAGTCATAACGTTCCAGAGTTTGGGACAATCAAAAAAAAAAAAAAAACAAAAATTAAGAATCTTGAAGTCGTATACTTCTCTACACCTTCGCTTTAATTATATCAGCTGTCTAGTAATCTTTTTGACATTTTAATTCTTGTGCTCACTGCTTCTCGTTCTGCTGTCTGGTTAACTATATCGTGAGGACCGGGAGTCATAGATCCTAGCTCCCAATATGAAGAACTTTTAACTAAAGAGTCGTTCGCTAGCGTTAGCCATAAAAATCAAGGAATTAGACTTATTGTCCTGAATTGCTACATCAATCTGTCTAAGTGTCTGCAAAGCATAAACGAGGGGTGTTTGTTATGTTCTACCGTTGATCTACCTCGCAGCAACTCTTATTTGCCCTATAGCAAGTTATTCAGAATTAGAGAATAAACTGCTTTATTATGTTCGGTGGAGACTTTTAATATTAGATAGGCTTTAAACTTTGTTTAGATTGAATATTATTATGGTTCGGCTACCTCCCTTCTTGCTGTCGACCTTTGGGTTGGCATGGACTCAAGTTGGACACTAGCTGCTATCCACATGCTTGATTACCCTACTCAAAGTTTAGAGGCACAACGAGAGGCAGGGGGAAATTGCCACCCTTCAATAGCAGACACTTCAGATGCTAATAACTGGAACATCAACTAGTGGGATAATCTTCAACTATAATATGGTATATATCAAAAGTAATGATAAAGATATAGTGAATGATGTAAATATAAGTGGACGGAATAAAATGTAGGCTGCTACCGTATAGAATTGTAACATGCTCTAAAAGATCTACATGTTCAAGAAATATAGATGAATGGAGCTACTTTTTTTAACGAGGATCCTTCAGATGTAACATAGGCTTGATGGAAGCATGCTGGCAATCAAGCTCTTCAGAAAAAAGAAGCATGGGTGCAACCTCATATTAACTTTAAGACAGGGATGCAAATCCATGACTTTAGAACCACTCATTTTCTAAGTATAGCAACCCTGCTTGCCAGTAATGAATTGGTGAGAGAAAAAACTCCCGTCTTGCCGAAAATATAGGAGTTTGTTTGTTATATATATATATATATGTGGTGTGATGGATGTGGAGAAGCTATACTAGTATTACTGATAAAACTTGTATACGCGGTTATGTTCGGGTACAGCTCATATCGGCCCAACAGTTAGGCGAAGAACATTTACATTAACACGCTTTCCTATATTTCAAAGATAAGCCAAATGAAGCAGAAGACACATATAATATGGACGGTATATAGTACATATATATATGTATATATATAAATAAATGTTTCATTCCACGCTTTGATATATACAGATTTTGAGAACCAGAGTTTGTTATATATATATATATATAGTATGTATAAGATGTTACAAGCGTTGAAAAGGGAATCAAAAACAGCCCCCGGGGTACTTATAGTGACTAAGTGGTTACTTCTATGTAAAACTATATCTTTTAGGTCGTCGAGGCTTTGGAAGCGTCGACATATATTTTATTGTTACAGGTTTAACTTGAGCAAACAGTCTATAACGTTAACGATGTTATAGATATGATGATTATTCTAGAATGATCTAATTATAATTGTTCTTGGTTGGTATTCAAGTAATAGACTATATAAGAGATATATAGAGAGCTGAAAGACAGTGTGGAGAAGCCTGTTGGTTGGTCTCTCAACAACCTACAGACCACTGTTTTCAATACTAAGACGCCTCCCTGAAAAGAAGCACTCCTAAAGTAGCATATAATAGAAAGGAAACAATTAAAAGGACCAAGCATTAGAGAATACTTGATTTGTTCGGAGAACCAACGTAGATAAGCGTCGATAGATGCCTATAGTCGTTACACGGTCATTCATATAAATTTATATATATATATATATATATATTAGAGCATATACACTAGAGCTATTTATAGATATAGTATTCATTCAGACAAAGCCAATGCAAGGTAGAATCCCGAGCTAAGATTAATATGATTGAAAAAAAAAAAAAAACGATACATGGTGAACAGAAGATGCCATGTTTACTGCCCATGGTATCATACAACTTAAAATGCGAGCACGCTATAATTATATTAATTAATATATATATATATAATATATATTATACATGTATAGTTGACTAATGCACCACTTCATATATCAAATTTGGTATTTCATAAACAAGTGCGATGATCTTTCCAAACTCTCTTTGAGATACACATGCATATATATATATATATATATATCTAAACTCGAGCGGAGAAATCCGATTATATCGCATATATATATATATATATATAAGTTTAGATGTTGTTTTTAAGATTATTTGAAAAAGGGAAAAACATAACAAGGGCAATGAGCTGCTGTCGATGGAGTTGCGGAATCTGGATGGGTAATGGGAAATTAATTGGTAGGACGCAATACTTTGATCTGGGGTAATAGATATTTCTTTGACACACGGATCTTTAAAATATATATGATCGTGCGTCCCAGAAGAATATAACTGCAGCGGAATAAAAAGGAGTGTAAGATATAATTATGCGATCCGATTCTGTCAAGGGAATTTCCGCTACCAATTTTTCTCCATTTTCTCTGGCATTTTTCGTTTTCAGACCTCCTGGGCTTCACAATTAAGATATATATCATTTTAAAATTGTTGTTTACAGACAAGAAAGCAATCAAGAATTGAAAACAATCAAACAGGAAAACAATCGGATATGTATAAGTGCAAAAGTTATAGCCAGGAAAAACAGCACGTAGGAGAGCCAATATCAATTTCTTAGCCACATCGTAGTTTGGTGTCACGATTTGCGATGCTTATGAGTTCGACAAAGGGAAATCACTATACTATGCAAATAATATATATAAAAGTATATGCTGTTTACATACAGCCCAGGTTGTACCATATATGTCGTAGAGTACTCATATAATATAGGTCAAATTATTAAAGTTAGAACTGTACCAACCAAAGTGGTCAAGACCAAATTACGACTCAAAGACACAAAATTGCACCGCATGTATCGTAATTGCTGCAAATAGACTCGATCTCGAAGGAAATTTTCAGCTCGCCGATCGTTTCTCGAGAGACAATTCATGGACCCTGATCGAAATATCGTGGCTAGCCATGGCGACTCAGCTTAGCCGAAAGAAAACCTCAAAAAAGAATTATTAGTCAAATTATAAACATGAGTTTAACTAAGCAAACGAACGGAGCTGTTTGGTGGGCCTGACTGTGACGGCGTGCTTTAGTTGAGAGTGGCACATGGGTGCAACCTGGGAACCCGTCCGGGTGCTATGCCAGCAGCGGATCATTGGACGATTTAAACCTGTTACTGCATTATGGCTTAGGACGGGGCCATTTATACGCATAGGTGTGGGTTGACCTGGCTAGCCAGCTCTAAAGTGTGCCAGCCAATGCCAGAAGGCGGGCACTGAGAGTGACAGTCGGGGCTACAAATTATAACACAAGTACGACACGCTGCTGCTGGAGACTGGCATTCTGGCACTGGGCCAGTGGGCAGTGGGCACCGCTACCAGGAGCAGATCGCGGAGGGGAGGCCCTGCATCTGCGCTTGTTCTCTCTCTATATATAATATTATACAGAAAATTTTTAATTCAACAAACTCAATAAAACCCGAAAACTGCGCATCCCTATTTTGGTTCACCAGCACTCATATATATTAGATTATATACAATAATTGCATGTATATATATATATAGCTTCTGCCTTGCTTGTCGACCGAAGTTATCTCAACACCACCTGATTATATATTAACTTGACGGACATGCCATGTATATATTAATGATCGAGCTTATTTAAATTATTTTCGGTTAAGTCAAGCTTTTCTCACACTATATGCCATCACTTAAAATAATTTTGCGCTTTTTGTGCATCAAATTCCTCAATTCCTTGACCCTCGACCAGTGAGCTTTGATTCGCCCAAGCAGCTAGCATATAAGCTCTTTTGTTGCATGGCCAAAAAAAGATCGAGCGGCGGCGCGGATTATGCTGTAAGGTGATTTTTAAGATATCGGATAAGTTTATATAAGCTAGTTCTTATAGCAATTGTAGGGACCCAAGTTCCTCCATTCTTTTTCTCAATTTGTTGAAATTCAACTTTTAATTTAAATATATATATATATAATATACACACGCGTTCATTAATTGATATCTCTGTACTAATTGATTACTCTGTACTGGTAATCAATTACAGTACAGTGTAATTGATAAACTGAAGATGTCATATATATAATATATATATATAGGGGTTGCAAACAACCAGGTGATTCTAAGATTTGTATATATACGACCTCTAAGTTTTCTTAAGCTCAGCACCACGCTATAACTAACCTCCATGTACTGATGAAGGCAGGAATTGTTTCAATTCCAGTACGACATTCGACTATCGAGCCAAGCTCTGGCATCTACTATCGTTATAAAGTGAGGGTCAAACTCTTGTGCTACTTTAATTATTCTCACTTAAATTTTCTTCCAAGAGGAACTTATACAATACAATATATATATATATATATACTGTTAATGCTTCAGACCGTGGGATGAATTAAATATAAGCTTATAATCAGAGCTGTGGTGCAAATTAGTATACTTTAGTAAATGCTATTTCTAGATATCCCCTCAATACAAAACAAGTAAAAGAATTATTCAGATCGGTCAACTTGCACCAACTATTTTGGCTATCAATTCAAATTGCTTTGCCCTAGGTTGTCCTGTTTGTTTACTTGTACAGCAACAGAGCCCAATCACAGGACGCTAGCTAAACCCTAAATCTCTCAAGACTCGCAAGTTGCAACTCCACAAGTAGCGGGCATGCTCCCATACTTAAGAATTACAACGTGCCCAGAACAAAGAGAGATGGATTCACATGTGAGGACTGGAACAGAATTTCTTTTCGGTATGCAGCAAGGTGAACTTCTAAGTCTTTATTTAATATTTAATATTATATATAAGCTAGTCGTAACTACTAACTGGTACCGCTCAGGTGACAGGCATGGCCGCCCCATAGTGAGCCACCAACGAAGAACATACATGCACCCATTGCGAGCTGTGAGCTTGCCTACTCGAATGTCGGATTGTGGCCCAGTATAGCTTTGTCCCAGCGTGTGAGACGGGGACCACCAGAGTTTAATAGTACACTGCAGTCTGGAAATGCCCGTGCAGTAGTTACTAGTTGCTACAGGGCCGGCCTGAGATAGAGCTGAAGAGTCTAGGCGGTCGAAGAACCTTGGGCGGTGGGAAGAACTGCCACGGCGAAGGCAGATTTTTCACCCTGTTGTAAACAATGTCTGTCACCGAGTGGTGTAGTAGCTCTGTAGGAGAAATGGGTGACCCGCGCGGCTGGCTGCCAGGACAACCATATGGCGAAGAAGGAAAAGAATTCATTATGGGAAAAGCTGCTCGGTCCGTCACGATCTCAATCGATATAATGTATACGTCTAACATATTCTTGATTTCATCTCACGTTAGCGCTCTGCTAAGCGCTTGTTGGGGCCCCATAAATTTTAGCTTAAAAATTACCATATAATGAACGGCTGCTTAACTCTATGTAAATTATATATATAATATATATATATATATATATATATATAGTTTTTTTTTGATTTGTACCAACTATAATATATATATTCTGGCACCGGATGCCGGATGGGGAAGGAGGGTGTAAAGGCAAGGGCAAGTAAGTGCTTAAGGGACCAGACTACCACCACCTCGCGGCTGTCTGCGATGCAGGTCTTCCTATAGCCACCGGCATCACCATATGCTATAGCTGTACAAGCACACTCATTTGGGCCATGGATCTATAAAAAGCAGCAGGAATTATTAAACAGGTGACTACCCGACCACTCCAGCTCCAATTGTTACTATATTAATTCTTTTGATATGAATGCCTCCTGTGTGGAGTGTAATTTGTTTTTTCCATGTCTTCTAATTGTTAGAATCTTTCAATTGCTCGAAATGTTCAAACTGCCGTTTGAGTCCGTACCGTACGTATCGGTGTTTCGATCTCTATAACGCTACACCCACCTGTGCTACAACTTGCTGCCAATCATGTCTCTAACAACAATTATTGATTATAGATCATTCGTATATAAATTTAAAAAATTGACAATCAAATTGAGTGCATTTCCCCACGTATTGGACTACAAACATAACACAATTCTCAATATTTATTGGCGACAATCCAGCTTGGCAATTGGCTGTTTATATATATAATATATATATATAAAATAGCTGCTTTCCTCCCGGCAACCATCAATTGAATCATTAATGAAGAGATTAAAATAGCATGTAGCCCACGTACTCGGGATGAACGCACGATCGATCGTGAAACTGTCCCACAAGGGAGGTGGAGGATTCAAGCTGCAAGCGCGCAATTGTGTGTAAGGCGAGCCTCATTACCGCTTATTTTATTGCCACCTGCACCCGATTTGTTATTCTGTATTATTGTTCTCACCTCTCTCCCGAGATGCTTTAACCCAACTTTTCTTATAGCAGTCGAGTCAATTACTCCATACGGTACTTATCTTTTCTCGAAGCATAAAAAAAAAGAAAACACATCCAAAATTGAAATAATAACAACAAACAATGGACATGAAGCTAGGGCCGTAAAATATTGAAAACGTCAACTTTCCTTTAAGTGCTTTTTCACTTTTTTCCATCGGTACCTGCCTATATAAGCAGCACACAATCCCCATCATTTTTTTTCATTTTTGTTTAAATCCCAAGGCGTTTTTTTTATCTTGATCTTTTTACTGTCAATCACCGAATTCCAAGTTTACATTCGCTTACAATTACAATGTTGTCTATCAGAACCTTAGTTCCAACTATCTTCGCCTTAGGTGCTGTCGCCTCCCCAATGGCTGACCCATACGCATTCGCTGCTGCTAACGCTTTGCCAGAACCATCTGCCGAAGCTTCTTACCAATGTCACGCTTCCTGTGGTTACATGATCTTGGCTGCCAGAGCTTGTTCCCCAGATGGTAATACCGATGGTGACTACGATTCCTCTTGTATGTGTTCTTCTGGCTCTCAATTCCAAGGTTACGTTGATGCTTGTTTGTCCTGTGGTTGGTGTTTATGGTCCGATTACGGAAAGTACTTGACCAGTGCCTTGGCTCAATGTTCCTTGCCAACTGACCCAACCGGTACTGAATGTGCTTCATCTACCGCCGCAGCCGAAACCTCTTCAAGTGAAGCCGCAGCTGAAACTTCTTCCGAAGCCCCAGAAACTTCCTCTACCGAAGCTCCAGAAACCTCCTCTACTGAAGCTCCAGAAGAATCCTCTACCGAAGCTCCAGAAGAATCAACTACTGAAGCTCCAGAATCTTCCTCTACTGAAGCTCCAGAAGCTTCCTCTACTGAAGCTCCAGAAGCTTCCTCTACTGAAGCTCCAGAAGAATCTTCTACCGAAGCTCCAGAGTCATCCTCTGCTGCCACCGTTGCCACCTACTCTGCTGCTGCTGGTAAGGTCGCTATTGGTGCCGGTGCTGGTTTAGTCGGTATTGCTGCTTTGTTGATCTAAGCGTTTTGCTACAATGATTATGATTATTCAGAGCTATAAATTAGCTAATTGATACCGTGTATTTTTTTCTTTTTACAACAATTTACTTTATGTTCTTTTACGTCGTACGCTATGAATTGGAATTCGATTGATTCAGTTTTGTTTATATTTATATTTAAATGTTGATTCGTTGTATGATATAAACTGTGATTGTTTTTTTTAGAATTCTTCTCTTTTATAAGCTTTTTATAATACTTCCAATCGCTTCGTTTTACATACAAAGCGATTTTGCAACCTATAATTTTTGTCTAATAAATTGTTGTTCAGTGGTATATTGTAGAATATGGTAGCTAGGCCAAATTTATCCGAGCTGGATATCTTTTTTATTAATACAGTATATATATAGTTATTTCCATATCGACGCACTCGGTTGATTTCTGCTACTGTTCTTTTTGATTTTTTGCTTTGGAGCGTCGATCGACGTAATTGCAATCTATTATTTGTGAATTATAGGACACTCCAACTTCCGTAGACATGAAGCGAGACAGTTGGATGGCACACAGCTGATTACATTCATATATATATATAGAAGTTGGCATTCGTTTCAAATAAACACTCAATCGTCCAACGGATGCAGAGAACGGTCTGTGCCGTTTCTTATGCCAAAAAAATACTCGTTATCGATATATACATCACTCTGATGGATTCGATATAGAAGTCATAAGCCATGGGGTAGCATGATAATGTGGGATCTAGCATGAGAAGATGAGATCTCACAATTTTATTGATGCACTCATGTGACTTGGCAAATCTGACTTAGCATCGAACACCGCACAAAGCTTTTCGGTTGTGTATAAATAGAGGTAGGTTTTCCCAATTTTTCAATGATCTGTCGAAAATATATGGCCCTGAACTATCTGAACAAGACTATGAAGAGCAAAGAACTCCGAAGACAGTGGCACAAAACATAGATACAGATGCAGATATAGACCGACTTGGACGTCCTAAAGAGAACATAATGTACCAACTTCAGATATACATTTCATATAATCGCCGTTTACAAGATATATTGTTTGAATTGGTATCACAATATATACAATCATATCAAATGTGATAACCACATATGCTATTTAAGAATAGAACTATACATCAATCAGATGAATCCCTCTGCATCAAGATGGTGCAGCATTTTAAGACAATGAAAAAAATACAAATCCACACGCATCTAAAGCTACGTTGTTTATCAAGGGATTCAAGTAGTAACAGATATAGTTTCCTTAGTGCATGAGAAATATTGTCTCTCACAATTCTGCTGTGACAGGTGATCATATCGATCTATAAATGAAGCAGAAGATATCGTGTATGTGGGAGTAGATTTGCTATTGCGCTGCTACCCACTTAGCAGTGACATTCACTCAAAACTGCAAGCTGGGGTAGAAATTTATAAGAGTTTCAAAACTCTGTTAATACGAGAAGGAGTCAGTAAAAGCTCTATAGCGTTGTATAAACTATTGGATCCTTAGAGTAAGTGTATACGAGAGCCAATCTCACCTGTATGTTGTGTGCCCATTACATCGAAGGCGGAGGTCAATTCTGATAGCATATATATACATATATATATATAGTTAGTTACACTCGTAATTTGTAAATATTATGGGGTCTATGAGTGAGACTGAGAGTCTGAGAGTCAAGACTACGACGTATGGACGATCGACCTAGATAGTAGATAGACTGTAATTTGTACATCTAACAGCGAACACCACAGTACAGTCTGCCACAACTACAAGTTACAACTTACAAGCCCTTACTACAACCAGTATACTACTTAGCCCACAGGCCGACAGTGCACAGCCAGTCTAAATATTATATATACATATATATATATATATATATTTATAGCTATTACCACCTATGCACACTACACAGCCATGCTTTCAAACTCCGTAGCCAAGATCCATCCACACACTCGCACCACTAATGCAAAAGCAAACGAGGAAGCACAATCACGTGCTAAATGGCACGGCGCCAGTTGTGGCATCAACTGTGGCTTTAATTAAAGAGCCATTGCAAAAAAAGCAACCGTTTACATAATCACGCAATGCAGAAGCCAAGAAATTACATAAACTGTTGAAAGGTGAAGCCACAGAAGACGGTGCTACTATGATTTAATATGGCAGAGTGCCAATTGGGTAACGCCAGATAGCAAGATTGCGTATCACACACGTCAACCTTGTGTGGAGTTAACCATATTTGAAGCCATCCTACCGCCCAGTTGCTATCATTTTCTGGTAGTTGGAATCTTAAATTTGCAAATTACTATACTCATCGGGATTTGGATGATTACGCAATTTCTATACCACAACTAAAGTGGCACACTTGGCAGATAGAGTTTTTGATGACTTTACTATGAACCATTTCAAATTGACATGCTACCATCTTTCAATACCGGGGACTGCTACAACGCCACAAACTATCATAGGCCTTTGATCAGCCTATCTTTTACTGTTTTAGAGCTTAGAAAAACCGGTAGATGACGATAATTGAGATTAGCATCTTAACCAAGGCTATGTAGATATAAATTGAAGTACAATTATCGTTATTTTAAACAGCCGGATCAAACTGGAGAGAAACGTGGCACCGGATCTTGTGGTCGTAATTTTTGTCGGCAATTCTAGTTGCTCGGCTTCTTTTTATTTATTAACTATGGCTTCTGTGGAAAAGTGTGTAAATTTCTTTCCCTCGAGTTTTGCTTAATCTTCTAAGTTATATCAATATATAATATATATTTACAATTTATATTTATATATGTTACAGTTTCCAGTATATTTCTGCTACTTTCCATTTTATTGTGCGATCCATATCACACAAAGTCATATGACCAACGTTTTTATCTAATATTTCTGCTCCCCTTTTTGATCCACACTAATAACTTTATTATAGCGACGTCAGTTTCAGCTGATAAGGAGGAAATACATAAAGCCAAACAGATTCCACTATATATATATATATATATACACTTTAAAGGCCATTATTCATACACAATGTCCCCCCAGCCTGAGAATACCGAACTCAAGAAAGAAACCGAGTTCAATCTTGACGATTTCGACTTTGATTTCTATCATTCTTCGTCCTCTCTGTTATCCCACCCATCGACAGACTTATCTCTGTTCTCAAACAACCAGTTCCAAAATTTGGATGCCAAACCATTTCTAGAGGAAGAAGAAGAAGAAGAAGAGGACGACGAAGACGGGGAAGAGGAAGAAGATAAAGAACAAGAATCTACTGAATCAACCGAATCCATCCGCCCAAACAGAGGTGTCAAAAGAGAGCACTCTGAGATGTTTGAATCACCTATTCACGATTTTGATAGCAACGACCAGAAAGACTTGTCTCTTACAAGCTCATTAACAACAGATGCCAGAGCTGACATTAGCACGATAACTGCCACAACCTCTACATCTTCTGATGAAACACCACACGTCGAGAAACGTCGACGTAATACGCTTGCTTCTGCTCGTTTCAGAAACAAGAAGAAGCAAAAGGAAAAGGAGATGGAATTGAACTTTAAACATATTCACGAGCACATTGCAAACTTGAAAGTTAAAATTAAGACGTTGGAGATGGAGAACAGATGTTTGAAAGAGATGTTGTTGAACAACAATCCTACCTCAGCTGAACCTTCAATCGAAGGTGGACTGGCTCTGCACAATACAACGTCTAATTATGAGCTTTTGAAGCTTTTGAAGCAACATTCCGGAGATAGTTTCAAGATTACTAGTGTTTGAAATCAAGAACTCTACCCCCCTTTGTTTACGCCTCCTCCACTGTTACGATATACGATCTGTTATTTTAGTTTACCTGTTTATGATTTTGGTGTTGTTAAACGCGTTTATTTCCTTTTTTTACTAACTATATATATATATATTTATTCATCAAAACTTGCTTTTTAATCTCAGCTTTTATAAAATATTATTCTTGAAAATCGACTATTATTTCTCTGAATTTATATAAAATTTAAGTTTAGTCGACAAACAAAACATAAACTCCGCTCCCTTATTGTTCTCACCCTGATCTGGAAACCACGGATGGACGCCGGTAACGGAATACTGTGCGTCCTGTGACGGCTACCTGATTCCTTATGATCCTTCCTTTCCCCAATCGAGTTGAAGCAGGAGAATATATATATATATATAAAGATCCTTCGACAGCTACTTCTGTGTTGTTTCTTTTTATAACCGTGGTTGATGAACATTCTTTTCTTTAAACAATTTGAATCAATCAATTAGTTGCAAAAATGGCTACGTTTTCGAAAAACTCGTATGATACTTCATCGTATCGGACTTTCCGCCCAACTTACCCTGAATCCTTCTTTGATATCTTATTAGACTACCATGACTTATCAACACCATCATCATCTTCAACGACAACAGCAGCAGCAGCAGCAGCAGCAACAACAGGTAATCGTGATTTGCATTTGGATCTTGGATGCGGTACTGGACAAGTGACTTTCCCATTGGCAGACCGTTTCAAAAGTACCATCGGCTGCGATCCAAGCGAAACCATGATTGAAAAATGTAGATCTACAGAAACCGAATCAGACGTGAGATTTGCGATAGCGACCGCGGAAGATTTATCGAAGGTCGACGGATTAGTTCCCAACTCAATTGACTTACTCACTGCAGCAGAATGCGTTCATTGGTTTAACCCACCAAAGTTTATCGATCAGGCAGCGAAGTACTTAAAGCCCGGCAATGGTACGCTAGCTTACTGGATGTACGTCGAAACCGTCTTCTGTGACCCTGAACTTGATAGAGTTTACAATAAGTACGTGTACACTGACGACAGATACATGAAAAATTTCTGGGATGCAGGTAAAGACGAGTTTAGAATCTGGTTGAAAGCTTGCACCGATCTATTACTAAAGGATAATCGTTTTGGTGATGTTAAAGTGGTTAAATTTGACCAATTATCGCTGGACATCAACGAAAGAAACGAAGCTCTCAAAAAGGGAGAGTTAAATGATGGTTCTAAGTTATTAGTGATCAAGAAAGATCTATCGTTGGACCAGTTCATGATGTACATGAGCACGTTCAGTGCTTTGCACCAGTGGTACCTCAAGTACCCAAACGTTGTTAAAGGTAGTGACGAAGATATGATGGTCTTGATGAGGAACGATATGGAAAAGGCAGGTTGGAAAAATAATGAGGTTAAAACCGTTGTTTGGGATTCATTTTATGTTTTTGCTAAATTGTTATAGATACTCTAGAAGTTCCATTTTATTTAGACTTATGATTAAATTTTTATCCATTTCCAGGTATTATCTCTACCCTGAAGTAGGGGTGATCCCACGAACCGCTCCCTTTTTTTAGAAATTTTTCTCGGGCACACAGCGCACATAAACCTTCATTTGTAAAGAATCGATGTTGAAATCTTTATATAGAAGTAAGAAAAAGGATCATACAAACAAATATGTAATATATAGATAAATAAGTAGATATACACGTGTGCGAAATATCTATGGGGATCTTGGTAAACGAGAACAAGAAGGAAAGTGGAAAAAAGATACAAAACTGAAAGTGAGACGAACATGAAAAGAAACCAAACCATGGAATATCATAAACAATTAGTTAGTAGTAGTGCACGAAAATCAACAGCAACGGTGGCAATGAATTAAAAATACAGGTGCATTCGAAAAACAAAAAACAACAAGAAGCAGAAAAAAACAGAAAAATAACGGTCATCAAAAGTATATCCATACGATAAATGCTGCATTGTAAACTCCAAAACAAAACAAAAAATGGAACAGTTTGTTGAAATCTGTCCCATCATCTAAAACTCAACTGGTAGACAAAAAAACTTATCTTCTTCCTAGTAAAGTCAAAAACTCATCTCTAGTTTTCTGCTGGGATCTGAAACAGCCCAACATACAGCTGGTAGCAGTTACAGCTCCCGATTTTTGAACACCCCTACTGACCATGCACATGTGCGTAGCCTCTATGACAACTGCAACACCTCGTGGTTGTAAAATTTCGCTCAAAGCTATAGCTATTTGCTTCGTCAATCTTTCTTGAACTTGGAAACGTCTGCCATACATTTCTGCCAATCTCGCCAACTTACTCAATCCCAACACTTTTTTGTTTGGAATATAACCAATATGAACTTTACCAAAGAATGGAACTAGATGGTGTTCACACAAGGAGTATATTTCGATGTCTTTGACGATAACCATCTCATCGTGGTCTTCCTCAAAAACGGCTCTCTTAATGACATCTTTGATGTTATCTTCGTAACCTTTTGTAAAGTAGAGCATAGCTCTAGCGTATCTTTCAGGTGTTTCTAGTAGCCCTTCACGATTCACATCTTCACCCAATTCTGTCAATATGGTCTTAACTGCGTCGGCTATACGAGCTTCACGGGCAGCTGACTCTGCCTCGGTACTTTCCAATCTTGCACGGGCACCCAAACTTGGCCACGACAAGCCATCGGAGTCAATTGGTGGATTTAAGGTATATGGAGATGCAGGTCTTGTATTCAATGGCGTATTTAGACGCTTGTAATATGGCTCTTTGGTAGGTTTTGGATGATGACGAATAATTTGCTTAGGCTCATCATGTCTCTCTTTTTCTTCCTCTTCTTCTTCTTCTTTACCGTTCAACTCCCCAGCAGAGGTAGCAGGCATGGCTAGAGGTGAGGTTGGGAGTGAAAATTGAACATTACTGCTATTAGATCTTTCCAGTTGTGGGTTTGGTGGTGAAGCTATAGTAGAAGTGGAGTTAGATAACGAAAGTTGACTAATCTTCTTATCCAGCTCTTTATCCATCTGATCCTTTCTGTACATTTTTTTCTTCGAGTATTTAAGTCTTCAGTTGATGGAGGGATGTACTTGGTGCACTTACAGACCGATAGTATCAATCTAGAGTGCAGAGCTGTCTAGTTGGAAAGTGAAAAACCTGGGTTGACCAATGCGGATTTACTTACATAGACTCTATAAACCCTAAAGTGACTCTGAAAATTTTTTGAGTGTGCATATAAACGGCATCTTGTCAGACTGAACGACGCGACGCGGAGACGCGGAGAGGCCGAGGGAATCTCGATTCTCTGCAGACTGCGGGTCGATCGGCGGCTTCACCGTTGCAACTTGCAACAAGCAACTGGCCGGCTGCCGTGCCCAAAATTCAAATGGCTCTCCCCGGGCCGTCTTGCAGAGTTTCTGGTGGTCATCGGGGCTGAGGTTTTGGAAGACACGTTTAAGAGATCCGTGCTTATTCACACACACACACGTATATTTATATATACATATATACACTTGCACAACAGGGGTTCACCACACGCAATTCTACATGACTGAAGTGGTAAGTGGGAACACGTACAAGCCGTTGTATGTTCAATCTCCGGTTGACCAGATGGCACAATTTTCGGTGAGTGTGCCCTTGTACATACTGGCAATTTTTTTTTTCATCTGGTACCTGGTTGTGTTGTCCTTGGCATACAACGGGTTTTTCGAAATCTTAAGAAAATTCAATGGTAGATCGAGGGCGAGAATCGATTGCAAAGTGGTGGAATCAGAATTGGAAGGTGTCACCATCTTGAGACCTTTGAAGGGGGTTGATCCAGAGATGGAGATCTGTTTGCAAACCTCATTTCAGCAAGACTACCCTTTGGATAAGTTTGAGATCATATTTTGCGTTCAAGATACTAGAGATCCTTGCATTAATTTAGTTCAGAGATTGATTGCTAGATACCCTAAAGTTGATGCAAAGTTGATGATCGATGATCAAACGAACAGAGCCAACTATGGTCCGAACCCTAAAGTGAACAACTTGGCAAAAGGTTATAAAGCTGCTAAATTCGACATCATATGGGTGCAAGACTCGAACGTTTGGTGCAGACCAGATGTCCTGAAAAGATCCGTTTACTCGTTGATCAATTCTTTAGACAACGGGAGAAAGACAACTAGACCAGTCAAGTTGGTACACCATGCTCCGATGGCTACTTGTTTGACCCAGACGGGTAGAATCGCATCGCTCGGTGCTCAATTGGATGAAATGTTTCTTGGTACATCCCACTCCAAGTTCTACGTGTCGTTGAACAAAGTTGCCGTTGCCCCATGCGTTAACGGTAAGTCGAACTTATACAGACGTTCCGAATTAGACGGCGCCGTTAGAAAAATGGGTGAACTAGCCGACTCTCCCAGCTTGGATGGCCAAAGTGGAGATCGGTTAAGAGACGCTAAATACTACAGCTTGAATCCAAATGAAGGGATCCGTTTCTTTGCAAGGTACATCGGCGAGGACAACATGATTGGAATCGCCCTATGGGACTTTGGCCATGGTAGAACGGGTCTGACTGGTGACTGTGTAATCCAGCCTTTGGACGGTCATAACTCGTTGCTCGATTATTGTGTCAGAAGAATGAGATGGTTGAGAGTGCGCAAGTACATGGTTTTGGCAGCGACTTTGTTGGAACCTAGCACAGAATGTTTGTTTTGTGGTATCTTTGGTACGTTTGCAGTGAGTACGCTATTCATGAATCAGTTCTTCAATAGAAGCTGGTTCGTGCTGCATGTATTAGTGTGGTTCTTTACTGACTTCATCCAGTTCCACTACCTCTTCAGCAGCATCAGAATGAAGGACAGCAACGAGGAGGACAGTCACAACGAAGCTGGAAGCACCGTGGGCTCCTTGCAACCGTTCTTCTTGAACGAGTCCTTCAACATGGGATTCAAAATCAACGGACGCCGGTTTAGAAGCTTCAAAGCGTTTGTGCCTACTTGGACTTTGAGAGAGATATTGGCTTTCCCTGTTTGGCTCATTGCTGTGATTGGGTCCAAGATCGAGTGGAGAGGACAACCATTTAAGATTAAAGCCGATTTGTCTGCCGAAAGGCTTTAAACACCCAGTGCATTGTAGATATATAGATTGTTTTGCATGTTCCTTTGATGTTTTATTTTAGATACTTCCCTTTTCGCATTTGTAATATTGATGAATCATACTTGTTTATAGATGCTGAAGCCGTAAACAGTAATTATTTTTCTTCTAAACCTACCAATTAGTTTATATCTACTTTTACAATCTTAATATTAAAGACCTAGCTAAAAGGCAAAAGTCACAAACGAAAACACATAACAAAAATAGAAAACCATTCAAAACGGATAGCCGGTATTAAATGAAAATAGTAATAAAAAAAATTGGGGAAGTATCCAAAAAATTCACAAAATAAAAGAAAAAAAGATAACATTCAAAAGACAGATAAAAAGGAAAAAAAAAGATAATAAAGAAAACATTCAAAACACAAGTAGAAAGAATAAAAAAAAGACTTTAACAAAATGAATTTATGATTAATGTAGGTAATTTTGAGCTTAGTTGTATAGATCATCTTCCTCTTCATCGTCACCCCCAAAGACAGCACCACCAGTGCCAGCATTCTCAGTAGACTCAGCACCTGAAGCACCCGCACCAGTACCTTCGCCAAACTTGAAGTTGGTGAATTGACCTCTAGAAGCTTGTAGCTGTTGAGCGTAAGCTTCGTAACGTCTCAATTCGGTTGGGGAAACGGATCTCTTAGCGGTCTTCATAGCCTCTTCGACGTGAGCCTTGGTAATGTATGGAACAGGATCCACAAATTCTTCTTCAGTTCCAGCTGGTTGCTCGGTCTTCATCTCGACATCACCTTCGGTTTCTTCAGTCTTGTTCTTCAAAGCTTGCTCCTCTTCGA
Source organism: Ogataea sithepensis (assembly GCA_030564825.1). Classification (NCBI taxonomy): domain Eukaryota; kingdom Fungi; phylum Ascomycota; class Pichiomycetes; order Pichiales; family Pichiaceae; genus Ogataea; species Ogataea sithepensis. Next base: position 115,927 of record JAJMAB010000017.1, on the reverse strand, counting down.
ATCTTCTCTTGGCTTCGATGGAATCCTTGATGGCAAACTTAGCGGATCTTTGAACGATGTAGGACAAATCAGCACCAGAGAAACCGTTGGTCGACTTGGCAATGGCGGATAGATCCAAGCCTGGCTCCAATGGAGTGTTTCTTAGTTGTGCAGTTAAAATGGACAATCTTCCAGCTTCGTCTGGTAATGGAACGTAAATCAATTGATCCAATCTACCTGGTCTCAAGATAGCTGGGTCGATTTGATCAGGTCTGTTGGTAGCACCAATAATGAAGACGTTCTTCTTTGCGTTCATACCATCCATTTCAGTTAATAACTGGTTAACAACTCTATCAGAAGCTCCACCGGCGTCACCATTGGAGCCACCTCTAGCTTTGGCAATAGAATCCAATTCATCTAAAAACACAACGGTAGGTGCGGCTGCTCTAGCTTTATCAAAAATATCTCTAATGTTGGATTCCGATTCACCATACCACATACTTAACAATTCAGGACCTTTAACGGAAATGAAGTTTGCAGAAACTTCGGTAGCGACAGCCTTGGCAAGCAAGGTTTTACCGGTACCTGGAGGACCAAAGAATAAAACACCCTTGGATGGAGATAGACCAAACTTAGTATATTGATCTGGGTGCAAGACTGGGTATTCAACGGTTTCCTTCAATTCAGCTTTAATACCATCCAAACCTCCAATATCGTCCCAAGTAACGTTAACACTCTCAACAACGGTTTCACGTAGGGCAGATGGGTTAGAGTTACCCAATGCGAATCTGAAGTTATCCATGGTGACACCTAAGGAGTCCAAGACTTCGGCATCGATATTTTCTTCATCCAAATCAATTAGATCTAGTTTTTCTCTGATTTGTTGCATGGCAGCTTCCGAACATAGAGATGCAATATCGGCACCGACGTAACCGTGGGATTCAGATGCAATATATTCTAGATCAACATCATCAGCCAATTTCATGTTCTTTGTGTGAATTCTTAACACTTCCAATCTACCAGTGGCGTCTGGAATACCAATGTCAACTTCTCTATCGAATCTACCAAATCTTCTTAATGCTGGATCAATCGAATTTGGTCTGTTAGTGGCAGCAATGACGACAACGTTAGATCTTGCCTTCATACCATCCATCAAAGTCAACAATTGGGAGACAACTCTTCTTTCAACTTCACCATTGGTCTTGTCTCTCTTTGGAGCGATGGAATCGATTTCATCGATGAAGATGATGGCTGGAGAGTTCTTTTCAGCTTCTTCGAATGCCTTTCTCAAATTGGATTCAGATTCACCAGCCATTTTAGACATGATTTCTGGACCGTTAATCAAGAAAAAGAAGGCACCAGTTTCGTTTGCGACGGCTCTGGCCATCAAAGTCTTACCAGTACCAGGTGGACCGTACATCAAGACACCCTTAGGTGGCTTGATACCGATGGCTTTGAACAATTGAGGGTGTCTCAAAGGCAATTCAACCAATTCTCTGATTTGAGCCATTTGTTTTCTACAGCCACCGATGTCGTCATAACCAACGTCGTTCAAGTTGTTTTCTTCGTCTTCTCTGTTGATTGGTTCACCTTCAGAATGTATTATGGTGTCTTGAGAGACAATAGCGTGTTCTTCAGGTTCAACTTCGACAACTTTGAATTCAACCTGTCTCATACCACCTCTAACAACAAAGTGATCACCTTTTCTAACCGGTCTGTAAGCATCAACGAAGTAAGGCTTTAAGAAAACATCGAACAAAGAACCAGTCAAACCTTCAATGGTGTCTGCGATTGGCAAGACTGAAATTCTGGTAGCAAACTTGATTTCAGGGCATGGGTGGATAGACACAACGTCACCGAGTCTAACTTTCAAGTTATTTCTAGCGACTCTGTTGATTCTACAAACACCATCTTCCATATCGTCATCGGCCAAGACGATCAAAACGGTATCTCTTCTCTTCTTACCTTTCACCAAGGCAGCATCTCCACGGAACAATTGTAGCAGTTCCATGGTGTTTGAAGACATAGAAATGATCGAGTTGTCATCATTAGTGGCGTCATCGACAACCAAGGCATTGTCCTTCTTCTTTCTTCTCAAGATGGCGGTGGCAGTTGAATCTTCAGGTTCAACTTCCTTTCCAGAAGCGTCTAATAGAGGTTCCTTTTCATCAACCATGGCTCTTCTCGTGTTTATCTAGATATATCGGCGTGAGTGATGCTAATTGGCGGGCGACAGAAATACAATTGAGTGGGTGTAGCTGGCTCTTGATACCTTCCAAGGAGGAAACAATAGTAAACTTGAGACAGGCCAGATCTAAGTGGCAAATAGAGAACTCCCATGTTCTCCAAGCTTCTCGCCCGCCCGCCAGCCAGTTTGGAGGAGCGTTTTGCCACTCGCCGCTGATCTGGAGATTTCACAATCCGTTACGTAATACATAAAGCTGGTTGGAAAACTCGTACTGGCATTATAATGGCACAACAAAATCAATAAATAGGTATATATATATACGTTGTAACACTAAAACTATACATAGTAGATTCCATTTATTCCAATTTGGCAACCAATTCTTTGGCGTAAGCAGCAAGTTCACCCATGTCAGCTTGTTTGGCAGGCCATCCAACACCAAGTCCCGACTCGGTGTCTCTCTTTGGGATCAAGTGGAAGTGAACATGGTCAACCTCTTGGTGTGCAATACGCCCGTTGTTCTGTAGCACATTATAACCGTCTCCTTTCTCGGAGTCGATTTCTAAATCCAATGCCTTCACCAACTTCTTGGTCACTGGTAGGATATCAGCCAAGTATTCGTCTGGCACGTTGTGCAACTTGGCACCGTGGTATTTAGGGATCACCAGCAAGTGGCCTTTCGAAGTTGGTTGGATATCCAAAAACGAATAGGAGAATTGAGTTTCAATCAATTTGAAAGATGGGATATCACCTATAAAAGATATGGAGCATCAGGTTAGTATACATCAACAGTGGTGTGAGAGATTAAAACCGCATGCAGTCGAACCAGAAATTTGCAAATAACGTACCTTTAATGATCTTGCAGAAGATGCAGGAAGCTTCATGTGCGACAGAGGTGGCCATTGTGGATCGAAGTTTGTATATATATATATATATATGTATCGATGTGTACAGAGAATATGGGGAGATGAATGGAAGAAGAACAGAAAACAAAAAGGTCAAAACTCCAGAACTTGCCACATTCATCGAGGGACGGCTCCATTTTCTGGCTGCCCCTGCGAATTGTTTGATTCCCCCCACCTCTGCGTAGTTTATGGGGCATGCGGTCCTCCAATGAGAGTCGTAGCCGGCGACAAATGTCAACTGTCAAGGCGTGCCCGTAATTTGATGCTTGACGTTTGCACTTACCAATGCATTTTACTTAGATTAATTGTTGAAAATTATATATAATTATTCTTTTTTTTTTCACATTTTCTCGTGGATTTCTTTAGCGAAGTAAAATGAGGAGGAAACAATCGGGGTCATACATATACAGAATCTTAATAAGTAGACATAGATCAACAAAAAATATTATTTACACGGCAGCATTAATCTTATAATCCAATCAACGTACTGAACTGCCTTATCCCCATGCTTGTAATCATCTGGAAGCCCTGTGCACCGAATGGGAAATAACTCAAGGTATAGTATATAACTGCAAAGATCTCCACTATACCAGTAAGTAAAGTCAAGATCGTACTCTTCAAGATGGCAGCGCAGTACAACGTACTGAACACACTGCCAAAGAATACCAAAGTGAAGGGCAATCTATCCTTCGATATCAAATGCTTGCAATAGTCAACCGGACCTTGCAAGCAGCCAAAACTTAAAACGAACAAGATCGAACCTAACGTCCACAACATCGCAAATTTTCTCGGTTTCAATGTCAACACGGGGAACAACACTATCCCCAAAGTGAAGCACACAACCGAACCGGCAATGAAACAGAAGAAGCAAACTAACCTTTCAAATCTCGATAGTTTGAACCAAGATGGCTCACTGGTGGTGTTGGACTCGAGATCTTGATTATTCAAAGGTAGTACGTTGTAAGCTTGGTTGTACCCGTCACTTACTTTATCTGCAAACGAGGTGAAGAACGATTTGGCTTTGCCCGTTATCGAATCGTCGCCAGAGGCGATCGGATCGGAAGACGTTCCGGTTCTTGCTGTTCTCCAATTGGAAAGGAACTGAGCGTTGCTATCTCCAGACATTGTTGTTTTGATTCCAATAATTAAAAGTAACTGATAGATGAACTAACACCAGTTGGTGATATGAAAGAATTCAAAACAAAGAGAAGATCAACCGATACAGCTGAAGTATATATACGAACAAACAAACAAACAAACAAACATGTCGCTATCCATGCGAAATCGATGATGGTACCGCCACCCACCGGGTGATCCTGCGGCAGCCCCGATGTGGCAGTCGCCGCAGATGCCGTTGCGGGTCGGCAACTCACTTCATGATTGTCTTTGAGTTTGGGGTCCGTTTCTGAAGGTATGGATAGATAGATCTATAAGGTACACTCTGTGCCAACAAATCAATCGGATACAACTTGGCATCAGAAGTAGGCTTATCGCTTAAAAATGTTGCAGTTTTACATTTCAGAACTGTTGCTCGTTAAACCAAACTCTTCGTAAATCTTTCATTACATACAAAGACCAGAAAGGGAAAAGTCATCTAATAAAACATCTTAGTTAATAAAAACACACAAATTCAAAAAAACGGTATATATATATATTAACAAAACAAGTAGCTCAAAAAGCGTGGCAGGTAAAAGAAGGAATTACATCAAAGCATGAACTGAATAAAGAAAAAGAAATAAAGAGAAAAAGAAAGAACGAAAATTAAAAATTGATCATTAGCATTAAGACGAATCACAGATTCCAAAGGTCTACCCCTCCAACAGGATTCCCATTCCCATTTCCATTACCACCACCTCCACCTCCACCTCCAGGTACAGAGTTGTCAGTTCCTTTCATTAAATTTTGAAAATATACGTTGGGATCTTCTAATTTTATATCACCTTCAAGACCCTTGAAATCCAAGTCATCTAACTTAACTTGTTGTTGCACCGACTGCTGAAGTTGAACTTGTTGTGACGGTGGAAATCGTGACTGCTGCTGTAGTAGCTGGTCTGGCGAATTCATCTGCACCTGATTTGGTGGAACCTTTCCAGGGCTTTCAAATGTAAATTCAAATGGACTGTTAGAGTTCGGTGCACTAGCGAAATTATTAAACTGAGATGGCTTCTCCTGTTGAACGTTTCTCGCCGTTTGATCGGGTTGAAACTCGTTACCACCTTGGACCTGTGAAAACTGTGCCGCTTGCGGCTGTTGTTGTTGTTGTTGTTGTTGTTGTTGTTGTTGTTGTTGTTCAAAGTTAGGATTGGCTAGCGCAAGCTCTTGAATTTTAGCTTCTAATAACTCTAGTCTCTTGTCCTGAGAATTGGATATATCTTGCAAGTAACCAATGTAATCAACACATTTGCTCAATATAGTGCTCTTGTTAGCTTTGGTCTCCTTACTTGGATTACCTTTCAGTTTTGCCGTATCGTACAGTAAAGTCGGTGGAATCAACGTTCCCATCTCCTTTATCTTTTCTTTGATCAAATCTCTTCTCCTTCTTTCAACAGCATTATGCAACTCTCTACGACGACTCAATTTCGACTCTTTTGTGAAAGAACTCTTTGGGTTGAGATGCGAGCCAACCGATGCTGGAGACCCTATAGACTTGAAAGATGGGGAGTTGACAGGCGACTTTAAGTATGAATCGTTGTAACTACTGCCTTGATAGGACCCGTATGGAGAGTCTAAATACCCGTCGTATGTGGAAGCTGGAGATATCAAATTGTTCAACGAGGTGCCCAGTTGCGAGCCGTAACTTCTACCACCTTGGTTACTGATACTACCAGCTCTTTGGTTCGAGATAGAAGTCGACAATAAGGACTTGACTTGAGGAGAAGCATATGAAGCACCAAAATTGTTATTGTTATTGTTGTTGTTGTTGACTCCACTGATGCTGGCCGACCTCTCTGCCACTGATGTAGTTGGGATGGCTTGCGGACTCATCACCCTTGTGTCGTGGAACTCGTCAAGATTAAAGTTGTTGCTGTTGGAATTTGATTGGAAATCGTCTATTAGATCCACATTAAAAGTTGGGGTCTGTTTATTGGAGTTGGTATTGCTGGATGCCATGTTGAGGTTGCTGTTGCCATTGCCATAGTCAAAGTCGATGTTTGTGTAATTGAATGGTGATGTCTCGTTATTCCCTGTGATAGGCTTGTTTGGGAAGTTGTTCGATGCGTATTTACCATTGCCAAAAGTGCCAAAGTTGTTGTTTTGGTTCAGACTCTCGACAAATTGGTCAATTTGGTTAATATCGAACTGAAACTCGTTGTCGTCGGTGCCTTGCAACCGTCTGCCTTGCTGCTGTTGCTGCTGTTGTTGCTGTTGTTGTTGCTGGCCTTGAAAATTGTTCAATACAGGATTTGGGGCCTCCTTGTCGGCCAAAAAATCAAAACCTTCCATTTGAGTCGATCCAATCTCAGGAATCTTAAGCGTGCAATATGTATGGTTGGAGTTGGAATAACCGTAAATGTTACAACAAGGGCGGGCGGATATATCTGGATATAAATAGATGTAACAACTAAATTGTTGGGGTGCAAATGAATGTAAGATGAATTGCCTGATCGAAGCTGTGACAAGCAAACCGGCTCAGAGTATGGGAATTAGTGTAGTACAACGGATTATAAATAGCCAATAACGTGGTCAACAAAACAAACAAGACAGAGATAAAAACTAAAAAAAATACCCATCTCGACGGCCGGTGTATTGTTCACCTCCCTCCAAGTTCTCACTGCTCACTGCTCATCCAGCTGTCCCTTCTCGCAAGTCGCAGCGCAACTCAAATTCAATTAAAAACCAGTCAGAAATTGCAATTTGCGACCGACAGCCACGCTCTATGATTATGTCATCGGTCGTCGACGCACAGCGGATTTAAGAGATCACATGGTATTACATCACGTGATATATTTTACAGCCTTTTCACCCAGCTATCATGAAAATTTGAGTTGAACCGATCATTATATGGATTTTATTAAAATTGGGGGAACAACTATCCATTTGCCTTTATTAATCAGATAACTTCTGATATATCATGACGACTGTTTTAGAAGAGGAGCGCGAAATACTCGAAGAACTCGAAAGGATTGAGTTTGCTGTGACAAAGAGAATAAAGAGAAATCCTGACCTCTACAGACCCTCCGCCGCAGCCAAAGACCATGGCATTCTAGGGAATAGAAAACGATCTGTTGGTCAAACGTTACTACAGCAGCATGAAATTAAGGAATTTTTGGACAGATACCAGACACAGTCGTCAAATTTATTGACGCTATTGGCCAAGAACGAAGAGGAATTGGATGAATTGAAAGAAGATAGCAAGACTTTTGCCAAATTCGATAAACTTTACAAGGAGACCATCGAAAAGCATCAAAGAAACATGGCACTCGGATACTCTGACAACCAACAGTACATGAAGGAGAAAACTATGTACGATATGTTTTCGTGCAAAACTGATCAGTATGATAACGTAGAAGAGCCATCAACGAAGAAACAGAAACAAAAACAGAAAAAGAGAATCTTGTCCGCCTACGCATCAGACCTGAAGTTATCCAACATATTCACACAGAAGGAGCAATTTGGCAAATTCTTCGATCTGGAAGACCATTACAGAACATGGCTAAGCTTGCCTAGAACAATCTCGTTAGATCAAAACAAAATCCCATCGTTCTCCAATTATTTAGACTCCATTACATCGTTTGATGATGAGAATCTTAACAAGAGTGCTCCCGAGTACATCCACTATTTGAACGGATTATATTCATATTTGAAACAATTCTGGATCAAAATTCAACCTTTGAACTTACCAGAGAGATCCTTAAACCAAATTGAGTCTGAATTTGGAATTGTGAAAGACGACAAGTTGAAGATCAAGTCCAATGCTGATGAATCGATCTATTGTCTCGTTTGTGAAAAATCGTTTGCAAAACAAACCGTTTTTGATTCCCATTTAAATGGTAAGAAGCACATCAAAAATTTAAAGAAAAATAACAGCAATAAGACGGAAATCGTGAAATTAGAATACACAATCCGAGAACTGTTGAACCTACTGGCCAAACAGTTGGAGAACACCAAGAGTGAAACACAGAGATTCAAGTTACTCACAAACAGAGAAAAACAACTCGAGTTAAAGGACGTCAAAAACGTTTCCGATGACGAACTTGACTATGAACACTACGATAGTGGCGACAACGATAACGATGATGAGTCAGGTCATGGCAGAAACACCGACAAAAACACCGACGATACTGTTTACAACCCACTAAAGCTACCGTTGGGCCCAGACGGCAAGCCGATCCCCTTCTGGTTGTGGAAGTTGAAGGGACTTGACTCAGAGTTTAACTGCGAGATCTGTGGGAACTTCAAGTACAAGGGAAAGCTGAACTTCACGAGGCACTTCAAAGAGCCCAAACACGAGCTTGGGTTGCGGATGCTTGGTATCCAGGACGGATTTGAGGCCTACAAAGACATCAGCAACATTGAGGAGGTGTTGAAGTTGTTTGAAGTGATGCAGGCAAAGCAAAGAAAGGAACTTTTGTTTCGTGATAACGCTAAAGAGGTTGAAGATGACGAAGGTAACGTCATGACCGAGAAGGTTTACGAGCAGTTGAAGAAGCAGGGATTGTTGTGATTTAGCACCTTTTAAAAGATATTTATATATATGTATAATATAAAACCTAATCAGTTAAATGTTTTCCTATTTAGATATAAGTAAAACTCAAGTAAAAACCAAGGCATTTAAAAAAACAGCGGAAAGAGCCTTTGAGACAAAGAACAAAAAAAAAATACCCTTTCAACGTTACGCTGTACCTGGTAAAAGAAAAAGCAGTAGAAATAATGTTAAATCAATGTGCTATAGCTCGAAACGCAAAAAACATAAAAAGACTAAGAAAAAACTGATAAAATAAAATATAAACTCCTGTGGTAGTAATAAAACTCGTTAGACCAAAAACCGTCATGCGCATAAAATAAAGAAAAAAAAAGCGTCATTGAGTGATATCTAAAACTTTAAAACCAAGAAGCATCAAGAATAGAACTTTTCTAAAAATAATCAATGCAGATCAAAAACTAATCAGTAGGATTAGGCAAAGATAGAAGCAAAAATAACAAAAAAAATATTATGACAATATTAAATTAAGATAATGGTCAAGCTATCCAACATGAAATCACTTCTTCTTGCTGTGAGAAGGCTTCAATAGCTCAAAAGAACACATTAACTTCTTATTAACGTTCATAACAGCACCCCAATTATCAAATTCACCACAGTAATTTGGTGCCGAAAAAATGGTAACTAATTTACGCTTTGCATAAAACTCGTAACCTTCTTCGACAACCATGTGACCTCTGGCGATCAAATCAAATTGGAAATAGTCACAGAACTTGTTCACTACTTTTTTGTTGAAGCAGTAAGACACACCCCTATCGTTGTCGGACCATTCACTACCACTGTAAGATGGCAAAGAATTGGAAGTCTCAGGGTCAGACCAAAGCAAATCCGCTAGCAGCCCACTTTCTGGAATGTCGGTAGGTCTCTGGATCTTCTTGATCTGGTTCAAATCGGTCAAATGAGGTGACAACCCACCGTGAACGCAGAAGATTCTATCTGCAATAGTAGCAGCAACAGGCAAAGTATTGAAAACATCAACGATGTTCTTCCAAACTTTCAAGTTGGATCTTCTCTTACATTCATCATAGAAACCATACATCTTCGTGATGCTAGCACTCTCATGATTACCTCTTAACATGAAGAAGTTCTCTGGGTACCTAATCTTTAAGCACAATAGCAAGATTATGGTTTCTAAAGATTTTTTACCTCTATCGACGTAATCGCCTAGAAAAAGATAGTTGGCATTCGGTGGGAACCCACATAACTTGAAAATTCTAAGCAAGTCAGTGAATTGGCCATGGATATCACCAACAATCTTAACTGGAGCTGCCAACTCTAACAAAGTTGGTTGGCTCAAGAAGATATTTCTGGATTTGGCACAAATGTATCTGATCTCCTGAGGAGTGACGATGAACTTCTTCGCAGTCTTGTTGGACAATCCTGATTCAATTAATCTGGCAATAACAGCATCGATATCAACTAGATCTTCAAGCTTTCTTGGCTTCTTGACTGGGGCAACTTTTGTAAGTTCATCAATCTCCTGGTGGAAGACAGTATCCAAATGGACCGATTCTGAGGTACGTGGCGTATCGGTATCAATTTGTTCTGGAGTGGACTCAACTGAATGCTCCTTGATTGGGTATAAGTTACTCTCTTTGGAGAATGGAGGCGTTGTGGTGCTGGAGTTGGACGAGACTGAATTTGATGTGAAACAGGAATCGGTGTTGCTATCAAAAGAGGAACAGACGTCATCAGTGACAATATCTTTAGGTGGTGATTTAGAAATATTTAGAGCTTTAGCCATGGAGGCAGCTATCTCTAAATCAAAACCACCTTCTTCTGATGAGTTGAGTTGAAACTTCTTCTTGCAAACTGGACTGGACTTTGGTCTCACGACATCTTCCGAAGCGCAAGAAGACGAAGATTTCGCAGCCAGGTTTATTCCCTTTTTGTTGATAGCGATACTGTTACTGCGGGCATTTGCATTATCATAATTAATGGTTGACTCAATATTTGTTATGTTGTGGTTATCAGGGCTGACTACAGTCGTCTGATTAGCATTAGGTTTTGGAAAAGTACCGCCCTTGACGGTCTTGGATGAAGTCTTGTCATCATCCTTAAATTCGTTAAGCGACAGCTTCAAGAGCTGTTGATGTTGATGTTGTTGTTGTAAAGTTGTTAAATGTGATCGCGGTGTATGCTGCGACGGGTCTGGATCGTCCAAGGAACTTGGACTGCCTGTCACAGAAGAAGAAGAGCAGCCATCTTTACTGGGCGAATTTCCCATATTTTCTAGCAAAAAAAAATCGTCGTCAAGTACAGTTAATAAACGAGAAGATGAAGGAAGAGGGAAGAGATATAACAGAAAGTGTTATTCAAGAAGGAAATGAAGGGAACGGTTGGCAACTGAAAACAGTCGAAACAAGATGGGGTTTAGGTTCTCTTTCAAGTTAAATTCAACTGGGGGTTGGCTCGTCTTCACAGCTCAGAGCGAAATGCGGATTTTCTTCCCTTCGTGAATTTTGTTTTGTCACTCGGATCGCGGCTGAGTCAGCGGCGCTCACGTGGCCCCACTGTTACCCGGCCTGCAGCCACATCGGATGTTAGCCGAGTTTGGTGTCGTATTAGGTGTATTGCACATATACGCCAATTGAAATTGCCTCTTAACACCTGTTGTGGTAAGTTCTTGTAAATGTACCTATATATTCACTATAATGCAGTATAGATACGTGTGTCATAAAGTCATAAATAATATATATATATATATATTGTATAAATGCCCATGTAGTGCATCTGCACATTCAACTTCAAAATCTCTCATGCGGGCGGCGGCTTTCTTGCCAATTTCTTCGGCTCTGCCTCGGATGTAACCCCAACCTCACCTCCACTTCCAGTCCCATCACTGTCTCCTCTATCCTTAAGTAACTCTTGAGTGTTGGAGATGGACGGTGTCTTTTCCAAAGAGGTTAAACTTTGAGATGTAGTAATCGTATGGCTTCCGTTGTTACCACCGTTACCGTTGGTAGCACCGCTCATCAAGCCTGACGACCCTGACGAAGCGTCCTTCGTCTTCTTTCTGTGCCTCTTGAGTAAAACATCCATCATCTTGTTAATGTTCACCAATTCCCAGAACAAGTACCTCCTAACCAGAATCTTACACTTGTAAATCTCTAAAATTCTAATTATCAACTTCAACAAAACCGGCTCTGAGTCGAACAATGCTGGGAACCTGGCCTTGATCTTGTTCAAGTTACTATATGCTTTACTTTGATTGATTGCAATCATAATCAAGTTTTCAAAAACTTCGAACAAAACCAAGTATTCCTGTGAATAAGGACTGGACATGAATAATGAAGAGTTAGAAAAAGTACTGGACGAGTTATTGAATGGCACATTTTTTTGGTTGGTGGCATAGGGCAGAAAATCAACATTCATTATTTCTTCAAAGATTTCGTTTGTTGTCTTCTTAGGTATTCTCGTAACACAGAACAGTTCCTCTGAAACGTCATCTGAAATAAAGAAATCCTTCGTTTTCTTTGGTAGACCGATGGCAATAGTCATGCTCAATGGAGAAGTCTTTGTACACCATCCTAAATCGTCTAAAATCTCGAGTCCTTGGTCAGTTTGAGATATCAGCCCTAAAACGTGGAAGCAAGTTCCTTTCAATGACCAATTAAGAGAATTCTCACAGATATACACAATATCTTCCGTCAATCCAGCCATCTCAAGAAGTGATATACCATGATCGGAAGAACCAATGTGACCAATTGCCCAGAGAGTAGACTTTAAATCGAGAAGCGTCTCGTCTTGTTCCTCTCTCGATGTATTGGCATAGAATTCAAACTCTTGACCAGATTTCAAAAGGACAGAGTGACTCGTGATCATATTGGAAAAAGAGTTGAAGGTCTCCGTAGATTCTAATAATATCAACCCTTCCATAGTTTTAACCAATTCTCCGAAGAAATGGTAGGGTAAAGACGAAGCTCCCTTGATGTTGAAAAGCTTCCTGGTGATGAAAGATTCAACCTGACTTACATAAAGCTTGTTTTTAGTGTCAATCCACGATTCCATCTCAGTCTCTATAAAATTCATCTGTTGCAAGTAATGGAAGCCGGCTTCGGTGGAAAGTAGCTTCAACTTCAATGGAACAGCCACTTTACCCAGATTCTCAATGGGCGGTTTATTCTGAAGAATCTGTTGGATCTTAGCATTGTCTCGTGCATACTTCGTAAGAAAATCAATAGCAATATTGCAGATCTGTAACTCCGGATCACATAGCTGGTTCGTTAGTAGATGGCACGCAAAATCCTGGCATTCTTCGATTTCCAACAAGGAGCCTATGAATTTGGTAGCAAATATTCTGATTGCAGTGGAACCTGTGGTAGCAACTTTGTTCAATATGATTCTTAAATGGCTGTTTGTCTCGTATTTCATCTCCTTGATGATCAATTTCACCAAGTCTAGACGATCTGTCTTCCTGTCAGTAATGTGGTACAGCATGTCAAAAATCCACCACTGCCCCAACATTCTTAACCCGTTCGGGTCAGATGACAAAACTCCCAAAAAAGAGAAGAAACCTGAACTTAGTGTCACTTCCAACTTATTTTTGGAAAATAGTGGATCGCTTGCAGTAATACCACTGTAAGGATCCACCTGCGCTAGGCATTCGGCTATTTGTGGCAAGATTTTATTTTCAGTCAAGTACCTCACCCCATCGGCATTGGATAATAAATTTCTAAATATCTCACATCCAGCTTTGATATAAACTTGGTTATTCTTCGTCTTCTTCAGAGTTGAAAATCTGTATTTGAACGGTCTATAAAATGACATCAACCTTTTGTAAAATTTGGTCGTTCTAATTGTCTCCTCAAACCTTTTCGGATTTCTTAATGGGCCTTGCATCAGTTCCATAATCAGCAACCAATCCCATTTCGCATAATCCTTTGTTGTTAAAACATGGGTGTTAAATATCATGTTTTTTAAATCGTAGTCTTCAACCATATACATGAATCTGGTTTTAATATCTCTCGAAAATTTATTGGCCACATCAGTGGTGTGTTTCGAAAACCCATTTAAACTCGATCCATGATGTTTCCGAAGTTCTCTTTCCATTAGACTATTGAGCTTGAAAGATGGAGCAATATCAGATACAAGCTGTTGAGGAACAATGCACGACTTAAGGAAAGATATTTCAGATAAGAGAACAACCACTTTCTTTGCCTGTTTATGATCCTTTGTATTTTCAGATATCGTTGTAAGCTTTTCAACTAAACCACAATCCAAGGAAACTTTGAGTAGCATGGCCGTATACTGATTGATAAGAAAATTTTCCTTTTCTGGGTTGCTTCTCGTTGCTGAACCAGTCTTTGCTGGATGCGCCACCAGTTCAGTACCCCTCAACAACATAATTTCAGAGTTGGTGTCTTCCCTAGGACTTATCCAAGGTAACGGTTTAATTCTAAATAAATCATAAAACAACTGAATCAATATGTTTTTCACCAAAGTTGAATCAAAAGTTAAGCAATTTATTAGCTGTCTTAAAGCTTGAAAGTTGTCCTGTGAAAACGCTATCAATCCAGGCCAGGATTTCAACAACATCGTTAACACATATCCGGCCGACTGTAATCTCTCAGTTTTGGCATGGGTGACCTCCATGAAAGGAGAGATCAAAAGCTGGACTATTCTCTCATCTAATATGTATGGCCTTGTTATGGGGAGTTCCAACATTTTCACAAAAGTCGCACAGCACACCCCAGTCATATTAAACGGACCATCCACAATAATCTGAAGTAAAGGTTTCAAAGCGTTTGCCTTGTATGTCAATTCAGGGTTTAATATCGAGATCTCGAGCAATGTTTCCACACAGGAAACCCTCAAAGGGTCTTCTGGACTATCAACAACAACAACTAGAGAACGCACACAATTGACAGTAAGAAGCTCTAATCCGCCCTCAATCTCAATAAACTTTCTCATAAGTTTCAATGCCTCCTCACGCTCAATCAAATTTTTAACATCCTTCGATAACGACGCAACTAACAAAATATCAAAGTTTAGCTTGTTGAAGTACGAAAGCGACTCTGCGTCACTTAACATATACCTCAGTATCCTATACCCACACCCGACAACAATTGAGTTTGTGCCTAATAGTAACCCTTGAATCTTATGAATAATTGAAGACAATACTAAGTCCTGTTTCAAAGTAGGGTTCTGCTGTAAGAGATCAACAAGGTCATTGGATTTTCTGATCAAGTACTCGGCAGGCTTTTCTTTATCCCCCAAGGAATGCAATATGTCTGCCAACGCCCATGTGGGACTACTGAAATCATTCCCGTTCTTCTGATACTGCATTCTGTATTCGTTGTCTGTATCGAATTCATTCACGGATGAGCTGTAATAAGAGTTGAATGAATCTCCAGTAAGGTTGGTGCTCGTCGTGTTGCTTCTGTTTCGGGTACTTTCAAAGTCAGGGATCGCCAACCTCTTCACCGCTTCGATCTTTTTTTCCAAATTAATTATATTGTTACTTTTATCCTCCAGTTCTTGCTGTGCGATTGCTCGAGAACTGTTGGATACCGTTATGTTCAGGAGCTTCTCGGCCCCAGTCTTCATCTTCTTTTGGTAGTTGAGCTCATTCTGAAGGTTCTGGAGACTGATTGATGACTGTCCCAACACGTTTTCGTTCGGTTGATCAACCATTGTAACAGATACACCTCTCTTTACAGAATAATCTCTGTCATATAAGAGGAAGTGCTTTACAAGAACTAGAGGAACCTCAAATCTATCATTTCATCCCACACTGCTGTTATTGCACTCTGTTAGATATCGTGTTTTGCTTGTGATTTTTTACTGGCACGTGCGAAATCATCACGTGAAACGGGATTTAGAGTCTAAGCTGGTATTTACACCCTAGATGAAGCACAAGCCCTTAAAACAAACGCAAGTTAAATAAAGATTGGAATATATTGTATATATACATAATTAGCAAAATAAAAAAGATTGTAACAGAAATCTATAAATTTAGAAGTTAAATATATTGTGTATAGGCCTACTTCAAAACTTTTGCATACCGGCTCTCAGCTTCCTTAACCAATTTTTGCAAACTGATAATAACAAACTGATGTGTCAAATTTGGGAACTTCGTCCGATGCAATCCAAACCATTCTAAAGGAGGAGTGGCACTTCCCAAATCCTTTAACTGAGGTGTCTCAATATGAGGCTCAATTAGAGGAATATACTCGTACTTCTTATCAGATTCGAAATCCTTCAACTTATCTTCAAGGTTGACGGATTCAAAAATGGATTCCTTGTAGTTCTCTTCAAACATATCCTCTTCTTCTAATTCGTACTCAGAGGTGAAGATACGAAGAGCAGTTAGTCTTGTTTTCAACGTAGTAGCATGTGAGTACCACATGTCACGCACAAAATAAATGGAACCAAGTTTCCATCCAACCTCAACTTTACCCCCAAAGAAACAACTGTAGGTATATTCAATCAGGTTCGATCTGTACATCTGCCACACATCCATTGAAACGTGAAGCGAAGGAAAAACGAAGATGTTTCCACCTGTAGCTGAATTGGCAAGTTTGACAAACGCACTAATATCATTATCGTCCAGAGATGACTCTGTAATCTTGTTTTTGAAGGTAGAAAGAGACACAGTAATATCATCCATATCTAGCTTTAATCTGTTTTCTATTTTAGTCGCCGTATCTTGTAAAAACCTGGCAGTTGATGAACCAATACGAATTACAAACACTTGTGAATCCAGCAAACTACTCGGAAACACTTGCACTTGCAAAGATCCAAACTTGACGGTCAAATGTGCCCTCAACTTTTCAATTACGTCCAAGAAAGTCTCAGAAGCTTTGACAAATTCTGGCTGGTGATCCTCAGCAGACTTTTTCGATTTTGGAAGCGAGTTTGAAGACATACCCGATTCCGGGTTGGAGAAGAAACTCGAACTTTTGTCAACAGCAGAATCATTCAAGACCTGATGATATGAAATCTTGATCTCTTGTCTGATACGTAACCCAATGGTGTAGATATCCACAAAGTTTGAGGCTGTCAAGGCAGTCATATAGATACTGCAGGAATCAACGGAAGCTTTTCCAACAAGTTGATCGGGCTGATTTTCCACTCTCTGGTTGAAGATGCTAACAACAACCTTCTTGAGATCCATAATGAAAAATGTGTGGTAATCCAAAGAAATCTTAGCTTGGAGTGAGTTGAAACCAGCAGATAAAAGAACTAGAGGAATCTCTAAAACACTTAAATCTCTTTTCCAAGAAATTGCAGAGGCCATTCTAGCTTTTTCAACAGAAAGGATACCACCTAGACGGCCTTCGGAAAAGACGCTAAATTTATTGAATTCAACTCTAACATTTTGATCCCAGTTAAACGATTTCGTAGATGTAGCCCAGAATCCATCAAAGCCAGCATTTAAAATACCCAAAGACATTCCCAAGTCAATTCTAACCAAGGCCTTAGAAACTAACAAGGTGAAAATCCATGGATACGCAGCAGTTAAAGAAACCTCGCGCATCTGTTCAGCAAAACTCTTGGAAGAGTGAACCGCAACAGAGTCCTTCTTTCTGACAACTGACTCATTATACAACTCACCAGGAATCCAGATATCACGGAAAAGATCCAAATCTTGACGTTGCTGCGCATTAAGGTATGCATCAATGTTTGAAATCCTGGCGACTGAAGAAGCTTTCTTTTTACCATCAATCGCGGCCAATGTGGCACTCAAAACAATACCCTGAACCGAAACCGAACCACTTGTTTCCTTAGAATAAACATGCTGCAACTCGGCCTTTAAATCTTCCACGTAGACCAAACCAGAAACAAGATCATTGTCGGTATTAAACATCAGACGAATACCTTTGGTTGAGACAGTAGCATCGATTTTGGCAGTTGGATCACAACTCAAGGTCAACCTCTGAGGTTCAATATTAAGGGAAAAGTTAAGCTTGATATTCTCAAAAACACGCTCCAAATCAAACGCCAGCTGCTCCTGTTGTTGCTCCTCTTTGATCTCTAAAGGAGTGGGCTGGATGGCGGATGATTTTCTTCTGTCATACTGCGCTGACCTCACAAAGAATCTAGAGCTTCTGATAAGGTCCACTATAACCGGAACACATGACGCTTTAAGAATGTTATCGGTGGCAGAAGTTAAGGCTTCAATAGAAATGATATGTCTTCTCGGACCGGTAATACACCGAGTATACCTAGTGGCAAGCTCAATGATCGGTGTTTGTAAACAGAACGATGGCACCTCACCGTTGACATGAAGATCTTCGTTCATGATCATAATTGACGCACCATTGAATTTAAACATGCATGCAAAATCCTTTGCTGTCGAACCTATCGAAGATAGCAAATCATAATCTTCATGTGGATTGACATCAGTATCCTCAAGTGGTTCAGCTATTGTGT
This sequence comes from Ogataea sithepensis, assembly GCA_030564825.1. Lineage (NCBI taxonomy): Eukaryota > Fungi > Ascomycota > Pichiomycetes > Pichiales > Pichiaceae > Ogataea > Ogataea sithepensis. The sequence continues at coordinate 97,779 of JAJMAB010000017.1, read as the reverse complement.
GCTGAGGTGTCTTGTGTAGCATGGAGCGAATGGCATCAACTTTTTCTTGGACTGAAGCAATGGAATTTAATAAAGGCTCAGTTACAGAAAAGATACTAGTCTGAAGCTTAATATCGATCTTATCGCCAAGCAACCTAGCCTTGAGCATTCTATTGCTACCTTCAGGTTCATAATCGTTGTACACCAATTCGAAAAGAGGGAAATATGCCCTATTGCTGCTTAAACTTTCATCCATTGTTGAATAGTAAGTAGTTGAAGAGTCGCCATGAGCCGTTGAAATGTAAGTTCCAGCCACCGACATCTTACCAGCGCTTTTGGCACATATAAATTCAGCGGCCTCGTAACCAAGAATGAAACCAGGTATGTGATTTTGAGGAAGCCGCAGACTGTTTCCGGTAGTTGGGAATAGCCAGCCAACACAAAGGTTTCTAGAGACAATCTTGATCGAGAAGAAGGATAGAATGGTCTCAAAAGTATCATTTGAGATTCCAGCATCACTTTTCTTTGGCTTTGACGGAATTTCAAAGCCCGATATTGTTTCTTTTATATCGTAAATGATGCCAATTAATTCCTTCGTAAAATGTGGAGTCAAAACAATTCTGCAGAAGTCACTCGAGATTTCAAGCTTTTGTAACATATCTTCAGCTCTCATCAAATTGCTTACTTTAAGGCCGAGACTAACATCATAAACGGTGAAACGTCCCGAATGAGCACCATGCGTACCAAAACTCAATTTGGTTGAAGGCAGATTCACTTCACCATATGGCTTGTAAACCAAAGTTGCTGGATCAAACGTATTCAATTTCATATTGAAGTTTGATGAATCAAGAATCACTTGGTTGTTGCTCATTAAGGTGACAATAGTAAATGATGTGAGCGATGCCAAAAAACGAATCTTCGTTTCTTCCCAAAACGGCTTCTTCTGAGTTCCTTCAGGCTCTTCAGCGGGAAACAGCGAAGGCTCTTCGGTCTCAAACAAACCCCTGACATATCCAAATGATTGATTCAAAAGTTCTATATTCTGTTTCACCATTCTAGAATCTCTGTATGCCAGTTTTAGTAACACAGCCATATTAAAGTGCGAAATATTCAAACGGCAATGATCAGCATGAGCATTCAATAGCATACTGTGCTGATTGTCGCCAACCAACATGTGACCAATAAAAAGAACAAACTTGTCCAAAGAGGTATTGAAATACTGCATTCTTGTTCTCTTTGCTCTGGAAAACAAGCTTGAATTAATTCTCGCAATTGTACACTTTGCAATAACCCCAGTGCTGGAGACGTTGAACTCGTGCTTGGAATCCTGCAATTCAAGGATGTAGAAAAACGGTGAAAGTAAATCGAGTTTAATCGACACCTTATGGATCAATACTGCACCACTTGTCCTATTCTTAATAGACTTAAAAGCATTAGAATTTGGAGAAGGAGGCTGCGGGACTGGTGATACAGGTTTGTTCGTATTAGACTGTGACATAATACTTGCAATCTCTTTGACTAGCGGCTGAATGACCAGATATTCACTCTTTGAAAAGACATCAATTGCCTGAATGTACGCCGAGGAACCCATAGTTGCATCAAAAGAAACTGAGCCAACAGTGAGATCCACTCTCTTGTCACCAGTTTCCAACGATCCAGTGTTTCCAATACTCATAGCATGATCCAAGCATTTATAGACGAACAATTGAATACCATCTAACTGTAGATTACAAGACAACTCCTTGGATTTAAGCGACAAGGTGAAAGGGACCAAATCATCCCACTTGATTCCAAACAATGATAACGTGGTCGCTTTTCCATGGAAGTCCAGACATGATCGATCAATACCGAAGTGATGCTCAAATTCATCCACAAGCATATTGACAGAATAATACGTCGGATCCTCACCAGGATCCAATATACTTGTAACTGTACTCACAGGAGATAGATCATTGGATGATTCAGTAGTCACTTGTAGTGCGGGTTCACTATCATCCACGGGAGGTTTGACAAATGTGGTATGTACATCTCTGACAATGTTTATAATGAAACCACTGAAGTCTTTGATGCCACTTATATCTGTGGAGACAACGCCAACCCTTAAATCAACTTCCATACCGTTTTGTACATCTTGATCGATCAAAGCACGAACAGTATCCTGCAAGTCAATGGACATCAACTTATTTTGGAATCCAAATTCTATCTTTTTAAGGATGAGTAACTTCTCAAATGGATATGCGTTCAATTTGAAGTAGTTCATATTGACAATACAGCCTAGCATCTTATCTATGTGCACTTTGCTTTCCACATTGAAAATCTTAGCAAAGATATAACTTTCCAAAATGGTAGCAAACTCCCATTTTCTCCAGTTCTTGAAGATGGCAAAGACTCGGTCCTTGGCATCAGGCGGAGCTTCCCATTTGGCAGTTTTAAATCTGGCGTTGGTGTCCGCTTTCCAAGTGTCGGGTAAACTGTTGATAACATGTCTCAACCTAGTTACAATCTTCCAACTGTCTTCGAATCTAAGATGGTCATCCACAAACTTACTAATATATGAAGGTTTTGTAATACATGATGGATCATGCCCAATGGAATGCTCAACACCAGCAATAGAAGCGGCATAAACCAATTCAATTTTTGATTTCCATTCGTCATCTTTAAATGAATCGAAAATCAAATCAGCTTCTTTGAGAGGCTTTAGCATATTATCAGAATATTCGGATATCCATTTAATATGCTCGGGATTGAAGTCAATAGAGAAGTGCTGATCGTCCAAAGTGAACAAAGTATCCGTTAAGCCATCAACCAAGTCAAGCTGTAACTTCTGGATAATCGCTAGGAATTGATGCTTGTTCTCTTTAAGTAGTTCAATATCAAGTTGAGAAACACTGCAAAATGCCATCTTTGTCTCTTCCCCTTTGACGCTTTTCTTGAGAGATGCTGCGACAGATGGCTTCAAGACTTCAAGATTTACAAAATCATTCGAATCGATGAATTCTGCCACTTTAATGCTGACTAACGGCGCATCAAATTTGATGTTTATCGTCTCAGCCTTTTCTGATTTTTCCAGCTTCATACCTTGAATAAAATCATTCTCGATGCTATCAATGACGTTATAAATGGTCAAGTTATTCATTTGCTTTCTGATATCAGCTAGAACTAACGCAGCTTGAGGAGATGCAAATACATTAACATCATCAAAGTTTAACACGACGTTATCATATTCGCATTCTTCATCCAAATCAGATATCTCTTTATGCTTGTGCCCAGATTCCTTGCGTTGATCAAATTGTTCGTCCATCAAAAAAGAATCCGATTCTTCATCCATCTCTAGTTGTTTCCGTAAATGTGAAGGATATTCAGAAACTAGGAGTTCGAGAGTATCTGGAGTAATAGGAGGTGGGACATCTGGGAACGTTGTAAATGGCCTGATTGACCCGTACTCCCGAGCGTAAGTGGAATCTCTCTCCTCTTCAGGCAAGAAGAATGGGCATCTATGAAATGGACCATCGTTTAGTTTGATGTGTTTGATCTGCTCCGCTCTTTTCTTCTGGAAATCTGGCTTGCGGACAAAATCTGTGAAGTTAAGCGCTGTCTGCAAATCCAAAACTAAGACATCACCCTTGAACGATTGCACCTTAATCTCCGCAATACTCAAATCAATTCTGCTATTATAGTTCAAAGTTGCTTGATCCGATAACCTGAATGATAATTCGTTCCATTTAGCATCAAGATAATAGTCATCACCGTTAAGTTTAACACCTATCTTAGGAGAGTTGAATGTTAAGTTGACAATATCAAAAACAGTTTCAATAGGAATGCCTAGAGAGTTTTCGGAGTCAGTATAACCTATTCCAAGGGCTGAAATTGACCTTTGTAATGCATCGATCAAAATAGGAGTTGAATCAATCAAAATGTCACCAGAATCGAACTCCCAGCGGCAATAGTATGTTGGCTCATCAGGTGGCAACCCAAACATTCTATGACCATGAACCGTAAGTCCATCGATGAACAGCTCCGGATCAAACTCTGGTTTCAATCTGGTTGTCTCAAAGATTTCTGATTCGTCACACGAGTCTAGGAATCTGGCATTGATTTGAGAAAAGTTCGCTTGCATGTCCATGTAATAATTGTTAAACCGAAGGTCGATATCCAACGAATCAAAATGTAGAGCCAAGTGGGACTCGCAGTCATATATATGAGAAGGTAAAATTAAACACCCGTTGTTCACACAGAAGGAAAATATCAAATCTGTCTCGTTTTTCACCTTAATGCCACGGGTTTCTTCGTGGATAGTAACAGGAGTGTACTGACCTCCTTTGTAGCTTTCAATGAATTCAGGAAGGGTTTGAAAGTGAAGATCCTCACCAAAATAGTTAGCCTTCAGCACCAAGACAAAACGAATCAAAAACCCGTAGCATTCCAAAGTTGTGTCATCGCAAGTACATTCGATTATGATCGTGTCAATCGAATCAATTTCTATGATGCTGAAGTAAGTATATGAACCCTGCATTACAAAATTCAGGCATCTACCTAACTCTTTTCTCTTCATAAAATTAGAACCCGTATTCCAAGGGGGCAAGTCGAGTACCAAATCAAAATATGTTGTCGTTAGCGTGTAAGAAAATGTAGTTGATTTCTTGTAAATAGCATCAAAAGGAATATCCAATTGTAAGCGAAGATCTTGACCTTGGAAAGAGATGTAAATGTTTTCGTTAAAATCTAACGGGTTATTGACAATGTTTCTTTCGTTTAAGTTTAGATAGATTTTGTAACCACTCAAGTTCCAGTCAATTTTATAAAAAAACGGCCTGAAAACCTCATACGGAGTAGGATCACCAGAACTGAAATCACCAAACAAATCTGTAAACAATGTAACATGCTCTCTAACCAAATATAATTCTGCATCCAAAGATTCCATCTTAAAACCCCAATTAGCTTCACCATTCCATTTTAGAGGGTATCCAATAGAGGCATGTAGAGTGTGCGAGTTGGCTTTCAACAAAAGACTGTGATTGACCGATGAAGTTACCTCAGGATGAAGGAACGTTAGATCGAGTGAATTTTTCCAACCATCTTTCACAGTTGGGATATAGGATGTAGATGTGCTGACGACTGAACCAGCGTCGACTTTTATATCCAGCCAGCCGAATGGTCTAGGTCCAGAAGGAGTACCAGACCCAGGGAGTCCGGAATACAAAAAATCTTTGCTGAACTCTCTAAATGGAACTCTAAACGTTAGTTCATCGACATTTTCAGCGTACACTTTGAAACCAACGTACTGCCGTAGCATACCAGGGAGTAGCCGTTCGTAAGGCTTAGAATCTCTACAAATGGCCGGAAATAGCATCTCTTGTATATAAACCCTCTGTTTATCAGCCCAAGGACCGTAATAAATAAAGCCACCTGATATACTTAAATCCAATCCATTGGCAGGTGGGGAACCACCGTTACCGATATCGGGACCAAATTCAGGAGGAGTTGGAACAGAGGTAGACGGCACATACCCTGGAGTATCAAAATAGTAGTGGATATCGACATACTCTGAATCAACAATATGCGTATACCTTGCATAGTCAGTCTTTTCAAAAATAATCGGTTCTGTTTTACCTCCCTTTTGGTCACTTCCATTTTCTGTCGCCGAAGAATCCGAAGAGTCACTTCCTGCAACAAGTGTAGGGGCTGTCAGATATCTCTCCAAACCATGCCACTCTTCGTCTGTTTCTTCATCAAATGATCTATGACTTGTTTCCTTTGTGTCAAAACCAAAATTTCTATTGAAACTGCTGAAAACTTTCTTAAGCTTCTCATTTAATTGCTTTTTGTTGGTTGACAGTGTCCCGTTCTCTAGTTCTGCTGTCATTTGGTCTATATCTTTGTAAGAAACATTTGGCTTCAAGTATACTTGAAGTTGTGATGCTCTCACCTCCATCATCATTTTATATGGATCAAATGGGGAATTGGAGGTTTCGCAGTCGATCGTTCCCTTCAACGTGGAGTACGATGCGACAAACAATGAAGGTGTTCTATCATTTCCTATGACAAATGATCCCTTCTTCACGATTAGCGATATCGGCACCATATCTATAAAGCTTTTCATCAAATTACTCTCTGGTGAACTGTCGCCTTCGACGTTTTTTGGCTTCTCTTGATCTTCATTGGCTAGAGAAGAGTCAACAGTAGATGACGATCTTGATTGACCTCGATGGTTCAAAAATTGGTCAAAATCTTTGTTGAAGTTTGGGTCTTGTTTTTTTAATGTTTCTAATATATTATCGTAAGCAGGTGTTCTATTGTACACAAAAAGTTCCAATCCATAAACCTCCAACAGGAATCTGGAGGGAAGCTTCGAATTCTTTATAGGGTCTATGTCTCCAGTCATCTGGAGCCCTGATCTTCTGACAGACTTTAGCCAATATCTCCAAGTAAACCAACCTTGATGAATCAGAAGTAAATCATTTTCTGTTATTATTGTTAGGTTCTTGAAGAATATTCTCCCTCCTAAGAGAGAAATCTTGATGGATTGGACCTTTATTCGTACTTTTGTTTCTTTCCACAGTGCATACTTGAATATGAATGATATTAGCACACCCAATAGTCTATTGAAGTAGAACAAGATACCTAAACCACCGACAACCATCAACACCCACTCAACCAGAAATACCCAATTAAGATTGATCGAGGAGTTGATAGAGCTGTCTACGAAGGAAGAGGTAACATCCATCTTGAGTTCAATGATGTCTTCCTGTCCTTCCTTTAAGGTGCTTGGGGGCAAATGACAGTTAGCAGTGCCTGGTTGATACTAATCTTGTATGTCTTTGACAGATAATAGCTGGAGCTGAAACCGCAAGGAAGAAGTGTATGAACGTCACTTTAGCCTTCTCTTGATATGACCATGTACACTCAGCCATTCATGCTAAGGCTATCCATGTTAGCTGAATCTATTATAGTTGATATGCAGGTGCGCCTATGTATATATATATATATATATATATATAAACCGCGAAGCTGGCTGTGCGACGTGCGACGTGCGCCGCGTTTCTCTAATTTGATAACCCAATTGATGACTCAGCAAGGGTGCTCGAATCTCTGGCATGGTTGAGCTGAGTGGCAAAACTGGAGGCTCAAAGTCAAGGGTGTTCTTATTGAAAAATATAGAGAGAGTCGGAAATAGCTCTTGAATTCATTATACAAGCATTTAATTGCTAGAGATAGTACACTTCAAGTATAAAAGATGTCGAGGGAAGCACCATTAAAGGCTGAAAAGGACTTCACTGAAACGTTAGATGAACAATTGCCACAGATTGATTCACTAGCCAAGTCCGACTACAAGTCAGCATTGGACAAGTTACTCCTGTTAGAGAAACAGACCAGACAGGCTTCTGATTTGGCTTCTTCCAAGAGAATTATGATCAGATTGGTTGACTTGCTAGCTGAACACAAAGACTGGACTTTATTGAACGAACAGATTACACTCTTGTCAAAGAAACATGGTCAATTGAAGAACTCTGTTCAAGTGATGATCCAGCAAACGATGGAACACCTTGACAAGGTGACACCTTTGGATACTAAAATTGAAACAATCGAGACAATTAGAGCAGTTACAGAGAACAAGATTTTTGTTGAAATAGAAAGGGCCAGAGTCACCAAAGTTCTAAGTGATATTCTATTGAACGAAAAGGATGATCTAGATAAGGCATGCGATATCTTATGTGAATTGCAAGTTGAAACATACGGTTCAATGGATTTGGAAGAAAAGATCAGATTCATTTTGAATCAAATGTCTTTGTGTAACAGAAAGGGTGACTACCAATTTTCTAAGATATTATCTAGAAAGATTTTAATCAGATCGTTGGACAAATTTGCAGATCAGAAGTTGGAATACTACAATTTGATGCTTCAAATTGCATTGAGTGAAGATGATTATATTAACCTAGTCAAGTACCAAATGGCCATTTATGACATTCCAAAGATTCAAGGTGACAAGAAGCTATCATTGGAAACTTTGAAGCAAATCGTCTACTATGTGACATTATCCCCATACTCCAACTTGCAGAATGATTTAATATCGAGGGTGAAATCGGACAAGAGTTTGGACAAATTGCCGATCCAAAAGAATATTGTTAAGGCCTTTACCACCCAAGAATTGATCAACTGGAAATTATTTGAAGAAAACTATAACGATGAGCTTTTCAAGGACCAAACTTTTGATCAATCAACGGAAAAGGGTGAGCTACACTACAAAGATTTACAAAAAAGAGTTATCGAATACAACCTAAGGGTTGTTTCTAAATACTATTCTCGTATCAGATTGGACAGACTATGCGACTTGTTACAACTAAACCAAGCGAACGTTGAATCGAACATCATTGAATTGGTTAACGATGGAGTCATCTACGCAAAGATTGATAGACCATCAAGGGTTGTTAATTTCATCAAGCCTAAGAATGAAAACGAATTGTTGAATGAATGGAGCCACAATATCGATCAATTATTAGAAGACATAGACGTCATTGAACATTTGATCAACAAGGAGGAGATGATGTACGCTACGAAAGCCAAATAGTTTAATTTTTTTTTTTTTGTTTGTGTGTTGATGTAGATGTATAGCCTGATAATGTTTAACATAGATTTTTTTCAAAAAAAAGTAAACTTCAATTAAAAAGCAAAAACAGACTTCTATAAACTGTCGTGACTCTGAATCAAGAAAAGTTCACGTATCCTTCTGTTGCGATTCCATCTCTTTACGTCTCCGTGCACTTTCGACTAAATTATTCCACCTTTCCTTCAACTTGACGATCTGATTCTCTAGTACTATCCTATCTCTTTCCAAAGACCCCACTTTAGATTGTAATTCTTCAATCACCTGTTTCAACTCAACGACTTCTTCGTTTGTTTTGGTGCTAGCTTCTCCAAATGGTTTATCATTCTCTGACTTTTGATAGCTTGAAGGGTCTCGTATTATTCCAAGTAATTCTTTTAAAAATTCGTGGTTTGCTATCAATTCGCTGTAGTAGACGAGGTTCAAGTTGTTCAAGATGTCACATTTGGCTTTCGCTTCATCCAACGTCAGGTGTTTGGACGATTTCTCTTTGAAATTCAACAATTGTAGATCGTGCTCTAGTTCATTGATCTTATCCTGTTCAATGAATTTGAGTTTGCTTGTACCCAAGTCAACTCGAAGGTTCTTGATCATCGATAGGTTGATCTTGTTGACGAGCGAAAGCAACAATTCGTTATTAGTGTTGGCATCGTCTGTGGAGGCGGGGACTAGCCCTTGAGGTAGCTGTTGGTGTTGTGATTGTTGCTGCTGGTGTTGATGTTGCTGAGCTTGTTGCTGCTGTAATTTTGCATTTGCCAGCCGCTGTAAATTCTTCTTCTCTTTAGATTGTTGCAGTACTTTCAACTGCTCGACCCTTGTCTTTATCTGGTTCGCCAAAGTTTCGAGTGACTTGACAGTATTGAAACCATTTACATTTTGCTCAGATTCAATCCTGCTTATGACACCATTGATGAGCACTATGGAGTTCTCATGCAGAGGTATGGCTTTTTTGAAGTCGTTCTTGACAGTTGCCTTTTCTGCCTCTTGTTCCGATTCGTAAACCTGCAACAGGTGTTAGCATGCTCTCTTTTCGAGTTGTCCACATCAAGCAGTGCAAATAAAAGATAACACATACCTCTGATAATCCATGCATAACAGTAACAAGAAGCTATCCCAATTGTGCGTTGGATGCCAGTCAGAACGATAAGTGTGGTTGGTCAAGGTAAGAATTGTCTGATATCTGCGCATGGGTGCATCTCTCTCTCTCCACAGTACGTGTGCACACTGCACAGCCCATAAACGATAAAACGGGCCGTTCATATGGCACACAGCCATCTTCGCCGTTTTGCACACTTTCTTTGCTTCCTCTTTCAAAGATCCCAAAATTCCCGTTATAACTTGTGATAGTTTGTTTCTATCTCTCTCAACTACACGAGCTAAACTCCATAACTATGATCTTCAAGATCAGTTCAAAAGGCATGAACAATAGATCCAAGAACAACTACTATACGACCATTACCTAAGCAGCCGCCCCGTTGTGTGCGCCACGCCGCGCTATCAGGCGAGCTGGCTGTCACACCCATCATCATGGCTTGTCTTTATTGCTTAGTGTGGTCTCTTTATATATATATATATATGTATATATATTTCAGCTGTTTTGCTCTCTGGCTCCGGCAATTAGGCAGGTCTGCAGAGAATTTATAATTCTGGTATAGCTCTAGTATTCTATACACTGGCTGGTGTTGTACTCTACAGCCTGCTTGCAGTTCACCACTTTGGTACTTGTGTGGTCCCAATTTCACATCGTATCCATATCCGTTCGCTACCAATAACAGGATTACTACAATATACAACTCGCCTGTACTCAACACAACTGAGGTTTATTTGCTTGCTTGCTAGGAAAAAAAAAAGAAAAAAAAAACAGCTGGAATTCTAACAATTTTTAAATGATTGCCTCTATAGAACTGCCGTACGAGGAAAATATAACCCTGAAGAAGTTCTGGGACCTGGCAAACGACCTGCTATATACCAAGATTTACTACGATGAGTCGACCAACGAATACTTTACGAAATGCCTCAAGAAGCTGAAATCCCATAGAATATCAAAGACGGGAACGGGATCAGGTGTGGACACTGATACCGATGGAACAGGCGCCACGTCTGAAGAAGAGTTGGAAGCTGAAGAAGTTGACGCTGCCGACAGGGAGTTTGACTACTGTACTGAAGATGAGATTAATACGTTGCTGGTTAGCTACCTAACACTCATATCTAATTATTGCGACAAACTTACGGCAGATCAGAACGAAGAACAGTTTTATCAGAAAGTTTCCAATTTCATAATCAACGACAACAGATACCAGGGAAACCTTGAGTTTTGCGTGCGTAAGATGCTTTCCTTGCTTACCTACATCATACAATCCAACAATTGCAACCTGAACATCGACATGAATTTGATAGCAGCAGATTTGAAAGAGCAAATAGATTTCACCATCGAAACGAACGAGAGGCTGATTAAGATTATTGGTTGGATCTTGTTTGTGAATTGCGAGTCGAACAAACAGCAGATCTTTGAAATAATGAAGGATTATCAAGGCTTTGAAACGTTGGCTGGTGTTCTCTCCAATTATGCCAAAGTTTCCAAGAATGTTATCGAGGGGGAAGATCCATACATTGGGAATTATTCGAACTACTTGCAATTATTCTACGATTTCTGCACGCACTATGAATTCGAACCCAGCCAACTTGACTACCTGGAGATTGTTTTCGTCGAGCATTTATTCAAAAAGTTGACGGTCAGTACGAGGGATCAAGATCCTTTGAACTTCCTTCGGTTTAAAGCGTTGTTGGTGTTGAACGAGCAATTTATGGTTTGCACGTATTTAGAGACAGAGGATAACGTGGAGAACAAATTCTTTGCGACAATGATTGAAAACAATTCGATGTTCCAAAACTTCACTGAAACTTTGATTTTGAATTTCAACAGAGAGACAGACAAATTGATCCAGATCTTGATGTTGAAAGTGCTCTATTTGATCTTCACAACCTCATCGACTTGCCAATGGCTGTATCTAAACGATTTGAAGGTGATAGTCGACATCATGATCAGAGAACTATTCAACCTTTCGCTAGTCAAAGAGGAGTCGCTCATCAACACCTATTTACGGGTCTTATACCCGATGCTACTCTTTTCGAACTTGAAAAAGGAGCGGTACAAGGCAGACAGCCTGCTAGACGTGTTGAACTACCTCTATAATGCAGAACAGAGTTCGGCCACGATGCAACGGTTGGCTGAGCGTTGCCTCACGTTGGATATCTTGAGGAAACCAGTCATAGAGATCCCTGCTCCAGAAGAGGCACCCGAACCAACGATCAAAACGCCTTCGTCGATCATAAAGCACACCTCATCACAGACTTCGATAGTCAGCGAGCTCGAGAACCAAACACCTCCCAATGCCTCGCCAGGTCCTGCAAACCCGATGTTGAACTACATAACGAACAACGGGTCGTCCACGTCCACAATCGATTCTACAACGGGTAGAAGGTCAAGACGGCCACCGCCTCCACCGCCTCCGCCTTCGAGAAAGGTTGGAATTCACAACAATTCGGAGTTGTCGTTGAGCAGAGCCAAGACGCAGAACTCTTTTTAGGGACAAGTTGATAGCATTTTTTTTTTTTTTGCTCACTTTTATGTATTTACTTCGTATAAGTAATAATAATAATAATCGATCAGTTTAGTGCTATCCCAAAATAACGTTCTTGTAACCGAAAAAAAACAAACAAAGATACTAAGTGAAACGTGGGTCTTGGAGAAAAAAACAAAAACACATGCACAGTCTTACACAGAACAAACAAAAAAAAAGCAGACATAAAAATAATTACGGACATATATTTGCGTCATGATCATCAAAAAAAGCACACATCAAAACACGTTACGAGAGTTCATATCGCATCCTACGTTGGCAAATCTGTCAGCCATCTCGTTACCATAATCACCACTATGGGCTTTCACTTTAACGAATTTCAATTCACGCCAGCCCCTCTGTTCCCAACGAGCGTTGATCAACCTGATCTTTCCTAAAGCGGACCTGATCAAGTCCTGGTTTTCCACAGGCCCACCTTTGTTGTTCGTGAACCCGTTGTTCTCCCATTTGTGGTGCCACTCGGTCAAACAACGGATAGCATACGTAGAATCGGCCCTGATCTCGTACCTGTACTCGTACCTTTGGTCTCTCAAGATAGCACTCAACGCTGCATCTATGGCTTTCAACTCAGCACGCTGGTTGGTCTGCTTGTCTCCCTTCAATGCAGCAGCCCTGTTTCTGTGATCGTTGTCACCGAAGAATATACCCCACCCGGCAACCGCCATCGACCGGCTCTGGTTGTTCCTTGCTGCACCGTCGGTGTATATGATTTGTGTGCGTGGGTTGTTGTAAGAGTAGGCATCGTAGTAGTCGTTGGATGCGTCCGATTCGTAATAGGAGTCCTCGTCTTCCTCCTCAGATTCGTAGTAAGAGTCTTCTTCTTCTTCTTCTTCCTCCCAATCGGATTCGTAGTAGTCGGATTCATCGTCAGATGCATACCTTGGTCTCTCGTAGTACGAACTTTCATCAGATGAACTGTCGTCACCGTACCGTAAGTAGTGGAGGGCATCGCTGTAGTCGTAGAATTTTCTGTAGTCTGCTCTGCTGTAACGGAACACTTGGTCTCTACAGGTTGGCCAGTCATGGTAGACACCAGTTTGGCGGCCAGCTCTCACTGCGTAATAGACGTCACTCATTGAAATATGGCTGTTGATGCTACCTGCTCACTTGCTCACAGGCTCACTTGCCTACCCTGTAGTAAAGGAGCAAATGGAGTGGGATGGAACACTAATTAGTATATATTCTGAACAGAATAGAAGGGGAAGAGGAACATCAATTATCACCTTCGACGAACGCTCGAATCTCTGTTTTTTTTTTTTGCGGCCCCAGCTTTCTGCTCTCCAGTGGCAGCTTTCTATCTGATGTGTTATGTACCCAACGGGCAGTACCAGAGTCCAATTGGTGTCCATTGACCTCGGATAAAGACCAATCTGATGATAAAGCAGCAAAGAAAAGCCCTTCCACGCCACAATTGGTGTTTCAGTTTTGGGCTTTGCTACAACCACACTGTTTCAGATCGAGCGAAGTTGATCCAGGGGTTACCCGACCCCTACTTTCGGCTTAAATGGCCCTCCCATCAGCCACCGCTTTAGAGTGTACAAGAAATCTTGCAATCAAAATGTGCAATTACTAGCTTACAGGGAAAAAAAAAGAAAAAAATACAATGGATAACATGCAACATCATAATCAAAAAAATTTCCATCGGCGTACAAAATCAACGAAAAAAAGGGAGAAGTAAAATAAAAAGCAAAGAAGAAAGTTAGAAAAACAAAAACAAAAAAAGGATTGAATTGAAAAGAAAAGTAAAATAAGACAAAGGAAAGGAAAGTAGAGAAATGAGTGTTAAATAACTAAACTGACAAACCGTTCAATCAACGGCGATCAGCAAGACGGTTTTGGTCGCAGCCAGCATTAGCCAATCTGTCTGCCATATCGTTACCTGGATCACCCGAATGACCTTTAACCTTGTTGATTTCCAGTGGTGGCATGTTGCGAGAAGCGTAACGGGAGTTGATTGTATCCAATTTTTCTAATGAAGACTTGATTAAGTCCTGGTTCTCGACAGGAACACCTTTAGAGTTGGTGTAACCATTAGTTTGCCACTTGCTGTTCCACTCTGTCAAACAGTTCTTTGCATACATAGAATCGGTCTTAATTTCGTATCTGTTGGAGTAATCGCGGTCTTGTAAGATGGCATCCAAGGCGGAATCAATGGCTTTTAACTCAGCACGCTGGTTGGTTTGTCTCTCACCTTCCAATGGTCTTGCCAAGTTTCTAGGATCTCCTTCGCCGAAGTAGACACCATAACCAGCAACAGCTTTTTCCTGAGTCTGGTTTCCCCTTGAAGCACCGTCTGTATAGATGGTCTTTGTAGTGTAGCCGCTCGATCTAGTCGACGAGTATCCGATGGACGGAGAAGAGTGGTAACCTCCATGGTAACCCCCAGAAGAAGTGCTCGAGTAACTGCCTGCACCAGAACTTCTGGACGAGGATGATCTACCTGAGTAACCACCAGAAGAGGATGATGATCTACTAGAGCCACCACTCATGAAGCTGTTAGCATCGTCAATGCTGGAGAACTTCTTGAATTCAGCACCGCTGTAACCGTTCACCTGTTGCTTGCACTCATCCCATGACGAGAAAATACCGGTAGTGTGGCCATTTCTGACCGCGTAGTAGCCCCGTTTGCTCATCGTGATGTAATTGGGTTGACGGAAAGAAGAAACTGTGGAAAAGGGCAAAAAGTATGAAAAGTATGAAAAGTAGATCACGGTTCACTGCTCGCTTTCACGTCGCTGTGCGACGCGTCTGCTTCTTTTGTCCTTTGGTTCTCCACCTCTTACTCTTAATTGGATCCGTCTGCCCTGCAAATTGTAAACTCTCCCGTTAGATGCCTTCTCACTGTTAGGGGTGACGTCAGTAGGATTTAGCTGGTTGTTTTAGCGAGTTGAATGTACGTACGAGGTTTCGAAAACAATCTAATCTGAGATGTTTTAAGAAAACCATGAAGCAAGCCCCCCAGTTTTCAAACTTTCTTCTATCGCTTTTTAACAATTACAAAAAAAAAAAACAGATGCTTCAATTGCATATCAGCTACAATATATACTTGCACTCATAGATGGGCGACACGCCCGTTTCCATGTTAAATCACTATCAAAGTAGCCTGTTTGCAAACTGCAACAAAGTTAGCCGAGGTCACAGTAGTTAAACAAGCAAATTCAAATTAACGTTTAATAAAGCATCAATATCGCCGCCCTTTTCTCGCTAACATATCAGCCATTGTATTTCCATAAATCCCACAATGAGCAGGCACTTTTACCAAGTGCAATTGATCCCAGCCGTTCTGTTCATATAGTCTGTTGATCCTACTCAACTTCCGGAGGCACCTTTCAGTCAAATCAGCGCTATCTGGGGAATTACACCATCCAACGTTCACTAGAGCATCTCTATTATTCCAAAATGACATCCTATGAAGCACCATCATCGAATCCGTGCATATCATGTATCTTTGTAATTTCCCAAACGATAGTATGCTGTCAAATGCCGCTTCAATGGCCGCCAGCTCAGCATATCCAGAGTCTTGAGAATCTCCTGTCAAAGGCTTCGATATGTTTCTAGGGTCCCTGTCTCCAAAGAAGACTCCATAACCACCGAAAGCAAACCAATCACCGGCTGAAGAACCATCCGTGTAAATTTCTTGCTCTTCAACGTCTGGACTACTCATTTTTTGATTCTTGTGTGTTCTCTTTATCTCTCTCAAAAAGCTAAAATTCCTCACCGAAAATTGCCAGCCGTAATAAAAGATCTCGTAGCAAGAAATCAAATTTCAAGGGATGCCAACCTCATTTATAGTAAAAGTTTTTAAAGGTAATTCTAAAATAAGCCTCCAGTTTCCAATTGCCAAAATATTTCTTGAATCACAATACCAAACTGTAAGGCTGAGTATGGACTCTGGAGACCAGAATCAAGCTCTGTCCAATCTTTTGGACAACGGCATTTTATTTCGTACTTAAAAGCATCTTATGATAAATACGTTGCCTAAGAGGTGCTCTAAAAAAACAAACTAAAATGGTAGTTTTGTAGGATATTCGATTGACTTTCAGAAAGGAACTTGCTAGATTTCTGAGCATTTATTGGTTGATAAAAGAATGCAGATCAGATTTTCTGATTCTAAGTTTGCACCAATCACAAATCACATCATGTTCATAAAATTTAACAAGCATATTGCCATATTGCACCAGTTTCAATCCATGCGCATTCCTCTTGCCCTTGATTGTGGCTTATTGATGATTTTAGTCAAGTCCAATAGTACACGATATGGATAATCAAAATTGGACATGTTCGATAGACAATTTCTAAAGGACACTAGCCTGTTTCAGTGTGTTTCACAAACAAGTCAACAAAACTCGTGTGTGGCGAGGCGTTGTTGATTCCGACGAATAACATTTGATAAGGGCCTTCGGAAGCCGATTTAGTTAGAAGGCAGCCCCAGGAAGCACTCCATCTGGACAGCCAGAAGCTATTTGACAGCACCGCTGTATTATTAAATTATTTGGTTCATACCGTCAAAATATTCCACAACAACCAATCTTATTCTGTTGGCCAATAATCTAGACAACATTCTCCCGTTTCCTTTGATAAATGGAACAAGTTCGAGTGGCTTCGAAGACAAAGACACACACCTGATGATACTAGAGTTTCTGTGTTGTTACACTAAGTAGCAGGTTATGTGACATCAGCTCTGTTGACAATTGATCCATTCAATTGACTAAATGAAAAAAAATAGCGTGGTGTGTTTGGTTGAAAGTACCTCGCAAGTTATTGGCCACTACCTGCTCTCTGCCAATGATGACCGTGGCTGCTGATGATCAATCAATTCATGTTCATACAGCATATATAGTTAATTTGTATGGTTTTGTCTGCATGTTCAGAAGAAGTAAAGAAATTTCCACACATTCCAGTTGCACATTAGTTGACCACCGAACCTGGGTGATGTCTATCTCGCGAGGTGACTCTGGCGCAGACCCGCTGAATTTCAGAGCTCACATATCAACAACAATCGTTGATCAAGATCCACATTGTGAAATTCCTCAATTGCCACAGCCAACGATTGCGGAACACCCGACTCAACTAGTCAACCATGTCACACCAGTCAATTGCTGCTTTCAACTTCTTCAAGGGCCACCCTTCTACTGAACTCCTTCCGACCAAGCAGATCCTCACTGCAACCACCACAATTCTCAACAGGTTCAACAACACCGATGACACTTATGATGGGTTCAACGATACACACCCTTTAAATTATGGCCCTGATCTGGGGAATCTTGAAGTACGCTCCTTGATTGCCAAATGGAACGACAAGAATTTCAAGCGTTCGAATGCTACCGATCCTAACTCTATCAATTTGACCAGTGGTGCATCGTACGGTATAATGAACATTTTATCGCAGTGCACCTCCCCTCAGAACAACTTGACAAGGAGGGCATTTTTGGTGAGCCCTACGTACTTCTTGATCAATGCTGTCTTCATAGATGCTGGCTTTGGTGGCAAGATGACCAGTATCAATGAGTTGAACGATGGCCAGATCGATTTTGCCAAGTTAGAAAACGATTTAAAGTACTACGATACTTTGGAACCCGACATCGAAGTCAAGCCTGAAACTTTGAAAGACGTCTACGACCCAGATCGCCCAATCAAGCATATCTACAAATACGTGCTGTACATCGTCCCAAGTTTCTCGAATCCAAAAGGAGGCTCGTTAACCCCTGAGAACCGTCAAAGATTGGTCAACCTTGCTAGAAAGCACAACGTCTTGGTCATCTGTGACGACGTTTACGACCTTCTAGATTACAGATCCCCAGCACAGGACTACTACAAGAGACTGGTGTATTATGACCGTGATACATTACCAATCTCTGAATCCTACGGCAATGTTATCTCTAACGCCACTTTTTCCAAGATTTTAGGCCCTGGTTTAAGAGTTGGTTACCAAGAGACAGCCAATGAGAAACTTGCGTACTTGCTATCGCAAGGTGGTGCACACAGATCCGGCGGCTCTCCATCCCACTTGAATACAGTTATTGTGGGTGAGTTGCTACGCACGGGAACCATAGATAAGATCGTTTCCAATTTGGTGCTGGTGTACCAAAAAAGAGCAACCGCACTCGTCGAGGCAGTCCGGAAATACCTACCTGTCAACACTCAAGTTTCCAATTTCGAAGGTGGCTATTTCATTTGGATCACTTTACCTGATGGTTATGAAGCCCAAGTCATTGCCAAAAAGTGCTTGGAGAAAGGTATCGTTCTAGCAACTGGAGACAATTTCGAAGTTACTGGCGACCCGCAAAACTGGGGCGAAAGCGGTATTAGATTGAGTATTAGTCATTTAGATGAATCGCAGATCGAAGAAGGTATTAAACTATGGGGAGAAATTTGTGAGCAACAATCCGAATGCAAAAAATTGAGTAATAAATAATATATTCGATTAGATTGGATCAGAGCACATAACAAAAAAGAAAGAAAAATAAAATAAAAGCCAACTTCTTTAAAAATGTTTATTAACAACACCAATAAACTCTTTCGAGTTATCCCGTAACTTAATAATAGGAGTTTCCAGCCACACCAACGCATTTGTAATCTTGTTCATAGATTCAATCTCCTCAGGTAACAAACCAGTCTCTTCGATTTGGAAATCTAGATCAATCATCCTGCCCTTTGATATTATCCTTTTTATCAATTCCAATGGTACAGACTTCTCGGTTTTCAAATATAAATATTTGGCAAGTAAGCACCAGTTGTTTATATCTTTAAATTTCACACTTTCTAGCATCTCGAGCATCAATAAATAGATCGGTCTTTTGTCAGTAATACCATAAAGATTAGCCAAGTACTCACACATGGCCAAAGCATTGTACAATTCACCCTGCCTTATAAAGTAAGCAACAAAATTCTTTACCGTTCTGGTATTGATATTGAATCTAGAATCAGTATCGTTTAATCTGTCAGCCATGTACTGCCAAGCATCATGGAACCTGTTGGATAGCAAATAACAGTCTATAACCGAATTTATAACAGGAGACCCCTTTTCAATTTCGTGTGCCTTTAAGAACTCAACTATAGAACCAATCGGCTCTCCATCTTTAAATTTGTTTTTAACAATCCTGTTGTTAATGCTCAACAAGGAAAGATTTAATTCAACCATCTTATCTAGAATCTTTCCGTTATAAAAATCGCAATCGCTGTAAAAGATCAACAGAGTAGTCAAATTAGGTTCAATACCCATAACTTTCATGTTGAACAATTCATTCTCGACAACATCCAATACCTCATCCCTCGATGTGATTCTATTGTCTTTTCTAAAGAATTGATGGATTAAAACGTTGAAAACATCGATATTCTCAAATATAGCATGTGTCTTCATGGAAAGCCGAACTTGAGCCACTCTATCCTTATCATAGGGCGCTCCAAAATGAATCAAAGTATCAATATAAGTATCCAATTCAAAATCTCCAATATTCATCAGCTCGATAATGGATTCATCAACAAACTTTTGTGACTCTGGGTAATTATGATAGCTCATAGATAACAAATCTGCAGTATAGGCGTTGATGGATTCTCTGTTGAAAATCCTTGGGGGCGCAGGGGGTAGATCCTTCGATCTCTTGATCTTGTTTAGTTTCAAGTAAAAGCTATCATCGACACTATTCATTTTCTTTGGCAGCAACTTGAAGAGTTTTTCAACGAGTCCATTCTCTTTCTGCATCAAGCGGGTATCAAGCTGTGGGTTGTATGGAGTCGTGGGGGAGGGGGCACTTGAGTAGACCTCCATGATCTGGGATAACACAGCATCCCCGGAGTTCGAATCCAACTTTGCAGCTTTCGTGAAGGGCGTTGATGTGCCCAGTCTTCGTATGATACCAATGTTCGACCTGAGAAGTAGTTTCATTGCTGCTTTGTTGCTGCAGTCCAGAAAGACCGTAGAAAGACCCGTTCACAAACCAAACAACAAAAACATGCGTTCCTAAACCCAACAACTCACCCCAATCACCCCAACCAGAAACACACAGCAGAAAAAAAAAAACACAAACACCCCATCTTGCACAGCCCTGAACACGTGATTCTAGAATCTATCAAATTATTTGGATTACGTTAGAGCTTACCTCAACCCCCAGCCATTACGATGACATAATCTGTCGCGTCACCGATGAGACCATGCCCGGTTTCTAATCGCTATTTGGTGTTCGTCTGGGGCCCTTCTTTTTATGTCAAGTCAAAGTGTCTTTTGACTTTTGACCAGGTCATGGTTTCTTTTACGTTTTCTGTTGCAGGAATTGCTAGCAAGAGTAGACAATGAGTAACTTAGCCTTATCCAACCACTTCAGAGACAACTTTTACCAGTATAAATTCACTGATCCTTTGGGTGAGATCGTGGATCTGTTGATTTCTAGATCTTCGATTCAGAAGTTGGAACAAGTTGTTGAATTGATTGATTTCTATTGTTACAAGTCGTTTGACTACAACAACAATATTTCTGGGATACAAAATCGAATCTTGAGCTCTGGCACTGGTTTATTCAAAAGTTCATCCAATTCCTCGACGCCAAAGCATTCAACTTCCAAGGCGTTCAATGCGTTATTGTTGGTCACCACAGCCCAAGGCCAAAATGGGAACAACAAGGCCACAAAGCTTACTGATGCTTTGATACTAGCTAGAAAATATCTTTTTAACATGACAGGACTTTTGGATGAAAAGAAAGAACAGGCATCTACATTATACAGAGAATTGGATTCACTCTATGATGAAATTGTGGCTTCCAAGAAGGAGTACATTAACAACTCTGAAACGCTTTCCAGGTTTGAGATTGAAAATGCCGATCAATTGACAGAGCTACTGGATCAACTTTCGAATAAAGATTTAAAGGAGCGTAAACTTTTGGTAGGTGACCCAGAAAAGGATCAAGTTATGGTTGACGGTCAGATCATCGACAAAGTTGAGTTTTTCAAAATCTTAAACAAGTTAATGGGAGGTGTTAAGAGTGAACTAAAGACACATACCTCGTTTTTAGAAAAAAAGGAATCTTATGAGTTTAGAGGAATGGATCTCTATGATTTCTTAAAGATTCATCAATCTTCATTTGATCCATTGAATTTCTGCAACGATTTGATCGATTTGCAGCTAATTAAACCTAAGAACGTGACGAGTTTCCAAAACAGTTCGATGTCCTTATACGAATGGACAGAGACTTTTTTAATTATAGTTGAGAAATTACCGCTACCTTCCAAGCAAAAACAGACTTTCCCAACGAAGTTGACACTATTTACAAATGCCAAACCAGAAGACTTGAACAATTTAGAAAAATTTAAAAAGTTGAAAGATTCAATAGAGCAATCGATTAGAGATTATCAAGATTTGATCAATTTATATGATATCAAGTTAATGAACTTTGAAGTCAAAATGTTTGAGACTTTGAATCAATTGGAGGACGTTTTCTACAACTTACAAAATTCTATAACTGATCTAATTAAAGAATTTATATTTGTTATGGGACACAATAAACCTCTTATTGAAGAGTTGAAAAGTATCGATGATTCAAACGATTTAGAGAAACTAATGGCTAGCGCATCTTACAAGTCCAAGTACTTGTCTCATACCCAAATTTTCCAGAATTACAAGAACACAGACCTTAAAACAGTGTTTGGCGTCAGACTAGTCGACCTGAACCAGTTCTATCCAAACGAGTCATCGATTGTTATCTCTGAGATTTTGAAGGTTGTTGATTCCTTATCTTTGAAGCAACAGGTTACCAATTGGACCAAGAAACTAACCTCAGTCGACGATTTAAAAGAGATCTTTGACGTCAGAACAAAGATCAACAAGTTGGTTTCATTTAACGATGAGATCATGTTCACTCGCAATTTGGAGTCAATTTTGATCTCTATGAATAAAGATAACTTGGGTCTATTGATGAGAAGATACTTGTTGGAGCTACCAGACTCTCTAATTTCGAGTTCTGAGGTGACGGTGTTGAATAACGTTTTTAAGGTGTCCTTTGATATTGATTTAGAACACTTGAAGACATTTTATGAGATCGATGCAAACGATAACAACATCGAAAAGCTTAACAAAAATACTCTCAAGTTAATCATACTATACCTATTGAAATTGGAAGCTCAGTTGCAGAAAGAGGAAGAAAAGAAATCCGTTTTTGATCAAATTGGTCTAAACTTAACGCATTTCATCCTCAAGCCAAACCCTGAGGAAGATGAATTCTCATCTAAATTCTTGGACGACTCTTATTGTCAAGTGTTCATGAACCAGCTTTTAGAGTCATCTAGAATTCGTTGAGTATCTGTATAACCACATATAGATATATATATATTTATATATTACCAACTTAACAAAGCATTATCTATTCTTTACAAGTCTAAAAGCAAGCATTATCTATTCTTTACGAGACTAAAAGCATTTTCAGAAGTCAAAATACAACATTAAATTAATTTCATATTAAATCCGTTGGCTGATCATTCGAATGTCAATTCTGCATTTACAAAACCGTGCATATTTACACTTAAAAGTTTATTTGTGGTGAATAATATAGCAACGATACCCTTTTTATGCATCCTGTACCCCTCTTTTATCCCCACTTTATCTACATTATCCAAAATCCAGGTCTGAAAATGGGTCATTTTGGAAGTTGGGTATATTTGGAATACTGTTAGATAGATCTGGTCCATTCGAGTAGGTCGTCAACTTTTAGGCGAAATCGTAAAATGGGAAGAGTTTCATTTTGGCGCTCAAAGTTGGGAATTTTGGTGATTTTTGTGAAATCTGGCCAACTTCCTGCATATTCTTGCAGAATTTATATTTTCTTGTAACTTATAGCAACGATGCCTCTTTTATGCATCCTGTACCCCTCTTTTATCCCCACTTTATCTACATGATCCAAAATCCAGAGCTGAAAATGGGTCATTTTGGAAGTTGGATATATTTGGAATACTGTTAGATAGATCTGGTCCATTCGAGTAGGTCATCAACTTTTAAGCGAAATCGTAAAATGGGAAGAGTTTCATTTTGGCGCTCGAAGTTGGGAATTTTGGTGATTTTTGTGAAATCTGGCCAACTTCCTGCATATTCTTGCAGAATTTATATTTTCTTGTAACTTATAGCAACGATACCCTTTTTATGCATCCTGTACCCCTCTTTTATCCCCACTTTATCTACATTATCCAAAATCCAGGTCTGAAAATCGGTCATTTTAAAAGTTGGGTATATTTGGAATACTGTTAGATAGATCTGGTCCATTCGAGTAGATCATCAACTTTTGAGATAAAACATAAAAGAGGATACCCTTAATTTTAGCGCTCAAAGTTGGGATTTTTGAGATTTTTGTGAAATCTGGCCAACTTCCTGCATATACCTGCAGAATTTATATTTTCTTGTAACTTATAGCAACGTTACCTCTTTTATGCATCCTGTACCCCTCTTTTATCCCCACTTTATCTACATGATCCAAAATCCAGAGCTGAAAATGGGTCATTTTGGAAGTTGGGTATATTTGGAATACTGTTAGATAGATCTGGTTCATTCGAGTAGATCATCAACTTTTGAGATAAAACATAAAAGATGATACCCTTAATTTTAGCGCTCAAAGTTGGGATTTTTGAGATTTTTCCAGGCAACGTTGCTCTAGGTGACAAAAAATATAACTTATGCAAGATGTAGACAAAGTGGGGATAAAAAATGGGCACATGATGCATATAAAGGGCAGCATGATCAGGGATTAATCTTTCTGTACGATTATGCACAAATATGCAAAAGGTTGGCAAAATTCGACAAAAACCTCAAAATTTCCAACTTTGACAACTCAAGAGTTGTTTTTTTTTTTATTTTTAATTCCATTGCCTCATAGTTTGACTATTCGAACTACACCTATCGAATGGTATTCTATCTGAATTTTAATTCCAACATCAACCATTTCTTTTTTTTCGGGTTTGGTTTTTGGATAATTCAGTGAAAGTCGGACACCAAAGAAGGATAAAATGTATGATGCATGAAAAGGTATAAGGTTGCCAAGGATCAGAAAACATTCAATGAAAAAACACAGAAATTCATAAATTTGAACAAAGGGCAGATTAAATAAACGACAACCCTCGAACCGCGGTTCAACCTTTGATCCTCCTTCTACAAGACTCCAAGTTTTTGTGTTATAATGAGGTTTGTTTCAGAATTCTACCATGCTAGTCTGCTCTACCGTCAATATACCGCTAAAGGAGACAAAAGACATACATATTATCTTGATCATCAATAGGATACTTAAACAGCTTATAGGAAACTTTCGGCATTGACTAGTGTATTATGGAAGCTGGTTGGTTACCCTGCGCAATGTAGAAAGGTTGATTTATCTCAGTGAACCGGCCAACAGCTACGACATGATGTATCACCAATATAACACGGTGCTTTTCATAAGTTGTGAGTTTTGTATCAACCAAAAAAAAAACTAAAAATGCCTGTGTCCAATCGTATCTTATTCGAACTTCAGCTCAATTTCATTGAACCTCAATAAGATCACAGACAAGAACCAAATGAATTTCGTAGTCCCATGCAACAACCAATATTCTTAATATAATTGTATACGTGAATGTTAACATAAAGGCAAAGAGTGCCACTAGTTTTACAGTCAATAGCTTTACTCCATCCATATACCTAAGTGTTCCAGGTAGCAGAGCTTAGCGTAAATTTAGATGACGTTGCACTTGACCCAGCCTCCAGGCTCGGATTCTCTAATGCAAAAATTCATTGTACCACTGCTTTGGAAAGAGGGTTCATCCTCAACACAAATTCAGCAAAAAATGTACCGTTTTAGTAAAGGATCAGTTGCATTAGTATCAATGAAGATGATTAGCTTTGGACACAATCAACTCTAACCCACCTAATGGGCTTCTACCAACATCAAGTGAAGCTATCCTATCTTATTGGAGGTTGCAAGTTGCAAGTTGCAACGTTAGGAGCCAACCTTGATGGTTAAAAAACGGCATCGACCCGACGATACGCGTCGCGCCATCGTCGAAGGACTCGCTGCGTGCACCTCGAAATTCGAATCAACAGTGAACACCCTTCAAACGTCTATCTTTATATATATGTACATACTTAGTCCAAACACATGCAGTTAAGTTATCAGTTCCTCTATGTTACCCAGAGCCATCTCCCTATAAAACAGCCACAGAAACGTACACATAGAAAATGGCGATATCAGAGGTGATAGACCAATCCCCACTCTTCCTATCGCTCCCAACGCTCTTCATCTCGTTGACACTCACGAACAACAACTTCAACCCAAACTTGAACGATGCACATAACGATGCATCCACCGCAACTGCAAACAATTTTGTACCCTTTGGAGACAGGTATAACGTGCCCATCTTGCAATCGTTTCTGCTTGCCTCCATAAGCTTAGGTGCCGTTGGATTGCTTGTCAAGATAGGGTTGATCAACGTAAGCGAAGGTGGAATCAACGGTTCGAGCACTAACCTAAAACAGTTAAACCAGCAACAAGGAAGCAGGATGCCGTTGCTGAATAGAATCTTCAACAGTTTGATCTTACTCGTGCCGATTTCATGCTTGTTCCTATCAGACGTGTTGATCTCTCCAACGAGGTTGACGAACCTCACTATAATATTGTTGATTGTCACAAAGGCACAGTCGATTACAAGGAAGAAGAACCATGAGCAGTCCACCACAAAACAGGACGAGTATTTGACCATCACCGATAGCAACTACTACTCAACGCTGTTTACAAAATACCAACCTTTACTAGTACTACTCTTTTGCTTCTGCTACGATTGTGGGATCCAATTGTTCTTTGGATATGGGAAGATACAGCTGCAAACGATTGTCGGATACGCATTGTTTGCTGTGCCCGTTGTTACATTTTTAAGACCAGAACCGTTGAATATCTCCAGTGGGTTGGAATTCACATACCCTGATTTAAACGTGTCTTTTGGCCTGATATCGTTATCGTTAATTGTTTTATGTACATTCACGTTTGACCAATTCAACTTCAAGATGATGTTCGTCGGTTTGGGTTCCATGATGATCTTGCTGTTCAGCCAGTTGGATTTCCAAGACCGTGCAAAGAGACTCATGTTCAACAAGGCTGCGTTCCTGTCGAGTTACAAAACGAACTTGACCGTCTTGAACTTGGTTAACCTGTTCATCTACCACATCAGTTTAAATTCGGATCATCAGGACATCACGAAGTTTGTCGATTCACTATTGAAGAAGCATTTCTTTGATTTACTCTTGGCAATCGTTCTAATATTTGCGATCAAACCACAGCAGGATTCTACGAGCAGTGCATCAATAGCCACAAAAGAGGAACCAGAACCACCGAAAGACCATTCCACGTTCATGACTTTGCTAGTTCAACTATTCAACTCCCAAGACACAAAATCGATCTTCAACTTCTTACTCTTAAACATGTCATTCATGTTCATTCAGCTCCTATATTCGTTCAGATCGAAGTCGTTGTCGTTACTAAGTGATTCCCTCCACATGTTACTCGACTGTGCCTCTTTGTTCTTAGGTTTGCTTGCATCACTCATCTCGAAAAACAACCTCAAGCACCCTAGTGTGAACTACCCTTTTGGATTGTCCCGCATTGAAACTCTAGCTGGCTTCACCAATGGCTCCCTCTTAATCGGTGTCGTGTTTGGAATCCTCAACGAATCTTTCCAAAGAATAGTCAACCCTGTGGAACTCCAAAAAACGGACGAGCTACTGGTGGTCAGCATCCTTGGATTGGTCGTCAACTTGGTGGGTATCTTTGCTTTCAACCATGGCCATGGCGACGGACACGGACATGGACACGGACATTCTCATTCACACGGACACTCCCGTGCAACTGAACCAAAACGCGAACCACACGGACATGCGCATTCTCACACCGATCACCACTCTGACGACGAACACACTGATGACGACGAGCACTCCCATCACAAGCCAGACCACTCACTAAACGACAATATGCACGGGATCTTCCTACACATCATGGCAGACACTTTAGGCAGCGTTGGTGTGATCCTCTCGACGTTGATCGTGCGGTACACGAACTACAAGATTGTGGATCCGATAACCTCGATCTTCATAGCACTGCTAATCCTCGCCTCCTCTCTACCGTTGCTCAAATCGTCCTCGTCGAATTTGCTCCTCTCGTTGAGCAACGATTCCGAAAGCAACTTGAAGAATTTGCTCTCGCAAGTGTTGCAGATCAACGGTGTTAAATCGTACACCACGCCGAGGTTCTGGCCTACGAATGACGCGTCGTCGAATTTGATCGGATACATCCACGTGCAGTACTACAAGACGGAGAATTCCTTGATGATCCGGTCCAAGATAAACAAGATTTTCCAGAAGGACAGCAAAATGGAGAAAGTGTTTGTGCAGTTGGAGAACGAAATCGATGATTGTTGGTGTAGATCAGAGGGTATCTTTAGTACACACTGAAAGGAAAGACGAACTAATATAAATAACAAATAAAGATATAAATTTGCATGTATGTATATATATTTAATGTATTAAGCTCTTGCAATCATCATGCCCAGACTTCCTGTTTTACATTTAAGCGTTAATTTCTCAAGTGGCTCTTTTGGGAATACGCGACGCACACAAACAATACGTTATAGCGAGTTGGTTAGCATACAATGAGATTACTCCGTATCCAACGGAGAAGAGTAACTAGTGAAGCGCCCATTGCTTTAAACTCAACAGCACAAAAACAGAATGGTCTCCCGTCCATTCAACTGTGTGGAGTGCTGCCACAACACAAGACCGAGCAAACGGCACCCCACTCCTCGAAACAGATCTTTATCGACAGAAATACCGAAAATGAGCAACACGCAGAATTAAAAGCGAGCCGCACACCAAAACCGTCGCAACTTTCCTATCGGGAAACTAAATTGGAATAATATATAAACCCTTGAAATTCCCTCATTCTCCATTCTCTTCTCCTAAAAACCAACTTTCACCACCACCACCATCAACGGGGGAAAAAAAAAAAGAAAAAAAAAAAAAAGGAAATGTCCAACACAGAAGAAAAACCTCGCATCCTGATCATTGGAATGGGAGGAGTAGGCTCCATCGCCGCCCTCTCGTTAACCTACGCTGGCAAATCCGAAGTCACGGCGGTGGTCAGATCTGACTACAAGACTTTAACCACCACTGGATTCGACATAGAATCAATCGACCATGGCTCAATCAAAGGCTTCAAACCAACCCACGTCACCAACTCCATCACCTCCGCTGTATCACAGCACGGACCTTTCGACTACGTCATCATCACGACCAAGAATTTACCCGACATAAACCCAATAGAGAACCTTCTAAGTGAATGTATCGACTTACAAAAAACCACCCCACCAACGATCGTTCTACTCCAAAACGGTCTCGGCATCGAACTCCCAATCTTTACCAGGTTCCCAACTTTAACTGTCCTCTCGGGAGTCACGATGGTGTCGTCCTCTTTACTCAAAAACACTGTGCACCACGTAGGTCCGGAATTTGTCAAAGTTGGAGTGTTCCACAACCCAAACCTCCCAACAACAACAGCTGACCAACTGGACACATGCCACCGCTTCATCTCCATTTACTCACACTCTCGCAACAGGATCGAGTTCGACAACGACGTCAAATGGACCCGCTGGCGGAAACTAATGTACAACGCGTGTATCAACCCAACGGCAACGCTCACAGACTGTGACCTTGGCAGGTTGAACATCTACGGTGCCAACGACACCTTGTTGCGTCCTCTGATGCTCGAGGTGATTGCGTTGGCAAAAAGTGACGGTTGCCAATTACCCCACGACGTGATCGATGCTCTCATTTGGTCCGACCCTGGCGTCTACTACGCTCCTAGCATGTTGGTGGATCGTAGGAAAGGCAACTATACCGAATACATCAACATCTTGGGAAACGCTTTGGAAGTTGGTGCGAAGAACAAAGTGGATACTCCGATCATGAAGACGATGTTCTCGTTGTTGCGTTGTATGCAGATGAAGCTAATGGAGGAAAAGGGAAGGTTCGAGTTACCCGAGGTGAGACCTGGTCCAGATTACCAGATTGTCTTTAAATGATGATGAATACTAATAATAACAACTATTTAACGTAAATTGAATAGAACAAAATTCTAGATAATGCATCAAACAGATAAATAAAATAGCACAGAACTAAATAAAAACAAAAACTGCAACGAAAAAGCAAACAAACAAACAAACAAGATATCAAAAAGTATAATTAAAAAAGTAAATATATATGGATGTATAAGATAAAAATTTAGGGGGAGAAACAAAAAAAAAAAACACACAGGGATTAATTAATTGATTTGACTAAGTAACCGTCATGATAATAATACATCTAATCCTTGGAACCGATACGTTCCATTTCAACATCCTCCACCGAATCGTCAAGCAATCTTTCTCTGTCCTCCTTGACAACGGCTTTAGGAACTTCTTCTTTCTTAGCAGCCATTTCCAATCTGTACAAGTTGTACCACATGATGTCACACAAGGTGATGAAGATACCGATCATGTTGACGAAATTCAATCTGTCACCAAAGATCAACCAACCCAAGAAGATGGTGATAAGTTCACGGACGATACCAGCGATACTCAAAGTCAATAGTGGTGCGTATTGCAAGATGATGAATTGGGATAGAGTCATGCAGAAAGCCAAGCATCCAGGGAACAAGAGTAACATCAGCGTGCCCGTAACACCGTAAGTTTCCCAGATCTTGGAGTTGCTGAATCTGTCAAACCCTTCCACTTGGGATCCCATCAAGGTTAAGGCAACGCACATGGCTGGTGACAAGTAGAAGATGGTCAAGATTGGATTTTTGGTGTATCTGTTACCTCTCAACACGATCTGAGTCAACGCCCAACGTAGACCAGACATACACGATGCCAGCAAGACCAAGAAACAACCAATCAACAGAACGGAAGCAGACGATTTGTCGATGATAGTGGTGGCCAAGGAACCAACAGAAGAGGATTCTTCAGTGGCTGCATCTTCGTAAGCTTCTTCCGAAAAGATACCGGTATCATCAGATGCAACAACTTCACCTTCAGCGGTGGTGGTGGCCAACAAGGAATCGACAGCTCTCTTGACGAAAAATTTAACGAGCTTCATCTCGCCAACTTCTTCCTCGACCGATTCGAGTGATGCATCTTCTGGGGCCTCATTTTGACCGTAAACCATCATCATGACGGACAAAGTCATAATCACCGTGATAATCACCAACTTGAGAGTCACTTTCTCCAATCTCAATAGGAACCCCCAGAACAAAGTAAAGATCAAAACTGCAGACGATTTCAACATCGTGTACAAAGAGATGGTGATGTATTTCAATGACGAGTTACCCAACCCGATATCACCAGCAGATGCCAGTGCACAAGGTAGAATCTTGGTGATGTAGACTTTAGGGTTGATGAAGTAACTCATTGGCTCATGTGTTGAAGAAGAGGCCTGTTGTTTAGTTGGGTCAACGTAGTTCAATCTGAATTTTGGCCAGAACAGTAAAGTGGTACAAGACAACCAGAACAAGACAAACTGATGGCATGCCGTGATCAACACGGGGAACTTGAAGTCCAACGTCTCGTCGGAGAACATCCATTTATTGTAGAGGGAGATGAGCAAGCTGAAGGAGAACCAAGACATGATGGCGGCGAAGACTATGCCGATGTTGGGAACCCTCTCTTTCAACTCTGCGTAGGATCTTGGTATTTGAGGAGCCATTGTGGGAGGGAAGGAGTGTGTACCAAGTGGCAAAGGTAAGGGGATGAGTGGACAAAAAAAAAAAAAAGAAGGTGTACAAATTGATATAAACAGATAAACAGATAAAAAAACAAAACAAGGGAAGGTGTGAGAAGACAGCTTCACCAACTGTAACGCAAAACGTAGACGATAATCGATAATTTATAATATATATTATATTATATTATATGATATATTAAATTTATTCGGTTTACTGAAATTGAAATTTCACTCCTGCTGTTTCCGCTCCTCTCCTGCATGGGTCCTTCGCTTTGCCCGTTGGTCGTGCGGCTGTCTGTGTTTCCGCTCTTCTTCTTACATAATATATATATCGACCCATTATATCTTTATAAGCTATTCGTCTATATATATATCATATACTCCATCTCACTATATATATATATAATATAATCTATGATATATATATAGTTGCTCTACCACCTTGTTGCCAGAAAAAGAACCGCTTTTAGCCCTGCCGATTATATATATCGAAATTTTCGGTGCACTCCTTCTTAATTGCAGTCGACCTTAATTTGCACGTTAAGCGATCCGTATATATATATATATATATATATATATATATACAGGGTGCCTTGCTTTAGGATCGCATGCAGAGCTCGGCTCCCCCGGCTATCTTAAAATTATCATCAAACAGTAATATATATATATATGTATATATATCGATCGATATAACGACATGTAAACTCTAACCCTGATCCACATACTGTGGTAATCCTTCTAAGCAACAACAACAACCACCTCTTCACCCTCCTCATAGTCATCCACCAACTCCACTTCCTCATCTCTGTCACTCCATAGCAACGAGATCTCCAAATACCTTGAAATAAAAGTAATTATCAACAAGACAGGAACTTCAACCAACGGACCAAAAGTAGCAGCTACAGCTTGTTTACTACCGTTCCCATAGATTGCTATAGCTACTGCCAAACTTAACTCAAAGTTATTTGAACCTGCAGTGAACGCTTGTGTTGCAATCTCAGGGTAGGATGCCGAACAATACCGTTGGCTCCATCTTTTAGGTTCAACAGATCCAAACCTCGTACCGTTCTTTTCACATCCACATCCACCACGTGAAAATGAGGTTGTTGTTGTTGTTGTTGTTGTTGATTCCTCATTACAATTTGCTAACTGGATGTACTTCCTACCGTAAAACCATCTCAATACAAAGAACACAGAGAACCAAGTTATGATAAAATAACAAATGAGAGGCACAAAACATCGGAACGCCGTCCCGATTTCCTTTATGAACCCATCACCTTTCTCAATGAACAAAACCACAATCGTATAGAGCAATCCAAGCAATCCAAAAGGTGAAATCCAAGGTAAAATGTTCTTCTCGTAAGTTGCATATCCTACGGTATACAAAAAGGCAAACCGTATAACGAACCCAAGTGCAATCGGCACTCCTAAAAAGAATGCAATCGTCTGGGATACAACCACGTATGTTTCAGTAGTACTACCATTACCATTACCACCACCTAACACATCACAGAAGAGAATCTTGTAAGGTGCAAACAGTATCAATTGCAACAAGCTATTGATAATCACCAACAGAGCACACAACTCCTTATCACCAAGTGCAATCTCGTTCCAAATGAGTACCATCGCAATACATCTAGCCAACCCAACCAAGATCAATCCTTCCCTGTATTCATCCTGATCGAACAAAGTGATCCATGCAAGTGCAAGCATAACAAATGGACACACGATCCAATTCAAAACCAAAGATATGACGATCCTGTTGATTCTGTTTTTTTGACACACAAGTTGTCTTCCTTTCTCCCATTCGATCTTACATAAAGGTGGTACCATCATAACCACCATTCCGATCGCTAGAGGTACAGACACATGGACTACCTGTGGTGCAGTTCCGTTGAATACAGATCTGGAAGATGGAACGTACACGGAGAGAAGGATACCCACGATGATGGCTACGATGATCCAAAAGGGTAGAAGTTTGTCCATCCATGACAAGCTGTTGAATACAGTCTTTATAGTCTGTACAGTCTGGCCCATTTTTAAGTTGCAGAGTATCACTATATATATATATATCTGTTAACTTGATATAGGTTATAAGTTATAGATTGAGATATCTTGTCGATGCATAAAAGTTTTCATTAAGGCATAAGGGGGACTAACTATAGATATATAGATTCCAAAGCGGCTCGTTGACATAAGCAGTGGGGATCGAATAAACGGGCGATCTTTACTTTACCATGTATGAATTTTTGTTGGGTGTAGTCGTCAAGGCACATTTGATTTATCCATGGATGGTAATTAAGTCGATATGTATGTATATATATATATGTAAATTACATGATGAATATATATATATATATATATACTCATTAGCAATTGATAAATAGATAATATATATATATATATATATATGTACAAAACAAAGAGTTCGAATCAAACGACGAACGGCCAGCGGAAGTATTACAAGTAACCGTTCAACAGGCAGACTCGGATTCTCTAATGCAAGTGGAGGCCGATTAAGCGCGCCGCCGTTCCCAAATTTCAATTTTCCAACCACTGCGCGCTTTGCACTCACAAATTTGTGGTATCCCAAGTTCCAATCTCGCCCTCCATAATATGGACCGGTATTACTATATGTATTATATACAGCATGGAATCCACAACGACGCAACGACGCGTAAAAATTCACAGCCAAATTTTGAATCCAACACGTACATTGCACTACAATACGGGAAACTTGCCGCGGCCCGCCATGCCTCCAATCTCGATTCTTGTTATAGGGAACGTTACCGTTCCGGTGCCGTTAATCATGATCTACAAAAAAATTATTATGGTCCCCTCCCCTATATATATATATTATATACAATGTGTGTGTATGTGAACTATAAGAAATTGAATAATTAGTACCCTCTTAACCCCATTGCAACGTCTAATGGCATACATCGATCTCATATAGTACGATAGATCTACATATATATAATCATATGGAATAGGGAAGACATCCCAACTGGACCAGCCATTCCCACTACTCGAAGTCATTCAAGCAATTGTGAAAAAAGCAAAAAAAAAAAAACAGACACGTCAACAGAAAAAACCC